>CAOKZL010001474.1:0-344759 GCA_948472985.1 Iguana delicatissima | reverse complement strand
AGACCACGAGGGAAATGCGTGATTATGTGCGTGATTATATATATTGTAAATATGGGGAAGGGGACATGTAACTTCTTAGGCGATTCTGATAGGTTGTGACCTCTAGGGATCCTGGCCAATTAGGTCCCAGGGGAGGAAACGTGCGTCGGGGATAAAATGTGTGCTGTTTCATGGAGGGGGTATCCTTCTCTCTGGGAGGCACTCGGTTCTGCAGAAACGTATTTTTTCAATAAACATCTGATGCTTCAGCCAATCCTGTGTTAAATTGTTTTATGAGTCTTATCAGCTATTTCTGACATGCTTAATGGTAGAAAATAAATACTTTAAATAACATAAGATAAACACCGCCAGAATAGATGAAGATATGAACTATAGCATAGCTATGTAGAGATAGTGTACTGAAAACAGGAGGTTGGATCCAGATTTGATCATAATTAGAGTAGCACAACATCAAAAAAAGGCTATAGGTCAGGATTTGACTCATAAGACTAGTAAGTAGCAAACAGAGTTTGGAAATAAAGTAAGTTAAATATAATAAATAAATGTTAAAACATTTTTAACAGAACTACCAAAAAATCAATAATTCATATATAATAAATAAATTAGTCCATACAAATTTATTGCAATAGATGTGATGGTTCATTTGACATAAATGGATTAAGATGGATGACCATAAATCTAAATAAGCTTTCAATAAGACAAAAGCCAGAGACTTTTCAATTTTGTCTTCTTCAACGGTCAGTGTTAAAAGTTCTTTTAATCTTCCAGTTCTTCCCAGCAGATTGAGCCAAACATATCAGTGTAGAATTCCTCACACAATATGAATCAAAATGCCTCTTGCCTTCACCACCAATACTTTCATGCTACGTGTTTAGAGAAGAGCCACTGATATTAATCAGACAACTAATTTAAGTCCCATTTTATTTTAGTAAGCCTACTTTTAGTATGACTAAGGAAAAAATCTACACTACAGCCCCTTTCATTTTCAATGCATCACTATGCTAGTACCAGTATAGCTAAGTTAATGGATGTATTCCTGGGCATTACTTCTTTCACAGAAAATTTGGTAACAGACCAGAAATAACATGGAAGGAGAAAGGAAAGGTTCCTATGCCACAAAAAGATGAGCAGTTCAACTTGTTTCAACAAGCTTTTTACTTTGAACTAACTATATGCATATGTGAAATGACACAAGCAGTTCAGGTTAGCCTAACATAAATACACAGAAACATTTTGAAGCTTCTAGAGACCATTGGAATATACAGAGGCCATTTCCACACTAGACTGTTATAGAGCTATTATTCCACTTTCAACATCTTATGGAATCCTTGAGGCCCCTCTCTAAATGGCAAACCCCAGGATTCCACAGGATGTTGAAAGTGGAATAATAGCACTATAACAATCTAGTGTGGAAATGGTCATAGAGACAGATATTCCCCTGTTTTTCTTACTATTTCCATTTTGGTCTACAGAGTTATCTTTTTTTTTTAACCCACTGAGGGTAGCTGGTGAGGCCAGTTAATCTGCTTTCCCCTTGTCTCTCTGTTTTGCTCTTCATGCATACTTAATAAGAGATACTGGAAGCAACTGCTACTAGGCAGCTACTGTTTATATTGTCTGTTACAGGCAAATACACACAGCTACAGTAAGATCAGCTAAGGCAGAATCCTATTCTTTCCTAGCTCAAGCTTTATTCTGTTGTTTACCATACACATAGTGCTGCAACGCATCACTGTAACTGCATATAGCGTCCTGCCAGTACCAATGCTGCTAAAAAAAAAACTTTCAGCTGGACAGACAATGAAGAAGAAATGGGGATCTGGGCAAATCTTTAAAAAAGTTACTGTAAAAGGATCTTCTTGCTCAGAGGTTTTGTTAACTGAGGGGTGCCTGTATTTGTTTCATAGTATATGTGCACCTGCCACTCTCAGTGCAGGTTAATGCAGACCACAGAGAACACAGCCTCGTTTTAACAGCCTGATTTTATGCACAGCATACACCAAGGTGTAGTGTTGCAAGAACAGGACTGTTGCAGTGCCAGGAGCATTGGAAGCCTTGGGAAGTAGGGCTGTTTCCAGGAAACCATTTATTTTCACTCACTCAGACTATTATCACAATTTACACTCCATCACATGTCATAGCATGATTAGCAAGAAATATCATTTAATTGGCATGAAATATTATATAAAAATGAGATATTTATGTCTGGGAAACATATGGCAAGCAGGACTCTGCCTGGACACCTGGGCTAGGTCAGCACGGCCTCAACATGGCCAGGGCATAAGGTCAAGAAGAATTAAGCAGGAAAGCCCAGAGTAAACACTCTTCCAGTTATCCTGTCAACAACCCAGCATCTAAATACAATAGCCAGCAAAACTACCCAGGTGCAGCAGGCACACACCCCTGCTGTGCACGTTTCCTCTCAAAACCTTCCTCATTCAACTTTCCCGACCAAGACATTAAGAGGCTGTCAGGACTTCCATCAATATTTTGTCACTCAAACTAAGACCATTAGTTTGTTCTGGACCCCTTTTGTTTACTCTGCCGAAGAGCAATTCAGGGTAGGAAGAAGGGTATTTAAACCCTAGTTCCGACCCCAGCATTTTGCTAGCACTTTGGGCATCACGCTGTATCCCAGACTCTCGTTCTTCTGTGCTACCCTCAGTCTCTCATGTTTGAGCCACCTCTTTTTGATTCTTCACTTCAGGACTAGTAAATATCACCCTATTCACCCAAAATCTCTATAGCCAACATTTTCTTCTTTTCCCTTCACTAGCCTTGTATGGTTCACGATGGTTTCTTGTGTGTCTATGAATCCCCCAATAAAACATTCTTTTGATTCTCAACCAGTGTCTTGCAGTTAGTACAGGTATATATAGGTGAAAAGGTCCTGTAGTTATCCCCCCCCCCCACCAGCCTCCTTTTAAGCTATAATTCCCCACCTTTTTAAGGAGATGCTGGCACTGCTGGTGGGCCTCAAGGTCCCCCCCCTTTTGGGGTAACAGGACAGGCACACTGAGTGCCTCAGGGCTCAGGGGCATGAAGTATAAATGAGCTCGCTGAGCATGTCTGCTACTACCACCTTGCTTGGACAGATACTGGGAGCAGCACTGGGGCAGTGGCCTTCCCAGCTGAAGAATAGCTATGCCCATGCACTTAGGTAACTGTATGTGCACCTGTACAGATAATTAATTATTAAACAGAATTATTTTGTGAGCAGCTTCACTTCAACCTCTTATGGGGGAACATGAGTTAAAATGGACACACTGCCATTACCACCATTAGGTTCTCTTCCCAGGCACCTTATCCTTTTTATTTTGTTCCAGCATTCATTGTTTGCAGACTTCAACTTTGTTCAGAGCAACAGCTCTTTCATCTGACAGCCTCAGAGTCTCGCAGATAGGTGGGTAAACGAGCCTTTAAAAATCATTTGACAATGGAATAAAGCAAAGTTCAGATTCTATTTCACATGCTCATTTAACTTTACATTGTGTGACAATTCAGTTTATGGATTTTTATATTTAGAAATGTTGAAGAAAAGGGAACAATAGGAGAATGGGGCTATTTTCAAAAAGAGACGTGCCTGGGGACCCATTTCAGTAAGCTGGTGATTATTAATGTCAGTGGTGTTGAAGGAGCGAAGGAGCATTACCGGAAGTTTTGACATATGATGCGGGTAGTAACTGGTTTTCACTGGTGATTTACATGATTTTGCTGGTGGCTGCTTCTGTTATAAGTTATTAATAAAAATCAAGAAGAAAACTCAAAATACATAACTTATAGCTTTTTATGCTTCACAAGGATGAGTCTGGACCTGCTTGGCATGATATTAAAATTTAATACTATGCATCCTTGCAAAGCAAAAGGAAGGTCATTTAAAATTGCTCTTTTATTAAAAGGAAGACGCCAACATCTCTTCAAAAATATTTTTAATACCATTCAGGTAACTAAAAAAAAAAAAAGAGCCAACATTTAATAACCTCAATGCAACTTAATGCTAGGAAAGTTTGCTTGACCCCCCCCCTTTTTTTTATAGTGTCTACACATAAACACATTTTACAGTTCCTGACTAATATCTTCTCATTTATCCAGCCCTCCTGTTTAAAATGTGCATTACTTTCAAAGCAGCATAGAGAACATGCTAGGTACCCATTCAATATCTTATGTGTATTGTATGCAGAACCTGGAAAAGTTCCTTCTTCAGACTACAACTCCCAGAAATCCCCAGCCTGCATTGCCTATACTCGTGCTAGCTAGGAGCTGCAGTCCAAAAAAGAGACATTTCCAAACTGTGATCATCCTCTCTATATTGCAAAATGCAACTAAACAACTGCAAGCCAAAGTGTGTGTAATGATCATGGACTCCAGTGCACAAAACACCCTACACAGTAAGGCTGTACTGTACCTACCATGAAGCAGCCTCAGGCAGCAGATGAGGGGGTGTCATGGACAGCAAATTGTTAGCTTTTAAACATATTATGGATATATTTTTATCATAGGAGCAGGGAGAGGCACTTGTTGGATTTTCTTCCACATGCACAAGTAAAGCTTGGCTGGGGATGCTGTAGCTTGACATGTACGGGGAGGAAGCACCATTCACTGCTCAACCCCAGACAGCAAAATGTCTTGGGACAGCCCTGCTAAAACAATGTAGTACAAAACATGTGAAGGTCTGTTTAAGTGACATTCAAATGTAAATATAACCAAGTGGAAACACTGCTTGTGAGCAACCTGGTAAAACTAGGAGCTTTGTATTTTGTGTGTGTGTGTGTGTGTGTATGTCCCTTCTAGTTGCTTGTTGACTTACAGTGACTCCATGAATTTCATAGCATTTTATTAGTCTTAGGCCTCACTTTATCCCAAGTGAAGCTTTTCTTTCATTTACCTTCCTGTCCAAACCTGCTCATCTTCTTCTCAAGCTCTCTAATCTGACACAATGATGCAATTTTCCAAGCATTAGGAACTTCCAGACAGTGAGACTGAGGAGAAAAGAGTCAGGATGGAACTGGTTCTACCAAAAGCTTCTCAGAGACATTGACATAAGCTCTACTTTTAGTAGCTATAATGAGGACACTGAACACAAGATTTTGCACTCTAACTCGTGTCACAGGTTCCAGAATTCATGAACCAACACAAGGTACTCACACTGTACGACATTTCAACAAATCAATATATCCTCTACATGACCCAGATATCACTTTTTGTTTCTCAGATTTCTGCATACCAATACACTCAAGTTCCTAAAATTAAGTTCCTAAAGCAACATTAAATTGACCAAAGGTCTCACAATCCCACATTATGTTACCTAATTAAAAACCCAAGTAAGGAGGAAAGATTTTGGCCATTTCCACACTTTACCCATCTCCACTGTCATCCTGTCACATCCTGGCAGTGTCACTGTTGGGATGGGAGTACAATGCAAATTCTTCCCTCTGCACCCAGCTGGCTGCTTGTGGAAGGGTAGTGTGAGCAACATTCATCTTCCTTCCACAAGTGCAGTCAGCCACTTCCCATGCTGCACTGCAGAAGGAAGCACCTCCCTTTCCGCACAGCTGCCAGCAATGGGAACGTCACGTCATTGGGCGCCATTGTGTCCATGCCTGGGCTCGGCTGGCAGTCAGGAGAAGCTGATAATATAGGTCAAGAAGCTCAGATAGTTAAGCAATTCGTCAGTTTACTTTAGGAAGAAAACAACAAATGAGAAGCAAATAACGATCCCAGCAATGTCCGTAAATCAATGGCAGGCAATATAAACACAGATCAAACAGCAGAATAATAGGCAAGGGAAGCAAATAGAAGCATGCACAGGAGAGATGGTCAGTTGATTGCTGACAAAGGCTAGAGGGGAAAGGCTCAGTTCTTGTAGGTTCCAAAGTCAGCGCAGCTGGTGCCTAATTAATTGGTGCTTGGCATAAATTTGCTGGGAGCGATGCAGGAGATCCTTTTGCTGTCTACACTGGGCAAAGGTAGGTATGGATAGATCATTCTCTGTGTCAGAGTGATCAGGGCTCCCTGCTGGGGCTGACACTTCTGTCTCTGGGGCGGGTGGTAGTACTGTCTGCTCTGCAGGTTCTGCTATAGCAGTGTCTGTGCCAGGACTCAGAGCTGGTTCTCCTGCCTCAGACTCTGCATCTGAGACTAGGTCCTAGAAGCCCATGACACATTGCTGGATTTTTCCAGTAATGGAATATCCCATGATTGCCACAGGTGGGGGCAGATTGGCATCAGGAACATGATGACATCATGCAAAGCACAACTCATGGACCACCAGCAATGCGTCCTCATTGCAGGACAGTAACGTCATGCAGAATGGCCTTTGTCTCATGCATCAAATATAAAATTGCAGACACAGCAAGAGGTTGCACCACAATTTTGGTGCAACTAGTGTAAAGACACAACTTGCCAGCAGATGATGTAGGGATTTGTTGCTGTTGTGTGCCTTCAAGACGTTTCTGACCATGGAGACCCTAAGGTGAACCTATCGTGGAGTTTTCTGGGGGCTAAATGTGTGATGTGTTCAAAGTCATACAGTGGGTTTCCATCGAACCCTGATCTCCAGGGTTGTAGTCGAATGCTCAAGTCACTACATCATGCTGGCCCTCTGTAGGGATTTACACATTGTCAAAAAAGCAAATATATCTCCAACTAAAAGATGGCTATAGAGGCAGAGACTTACCTAACACAATGGGCTAACTTAGATTTGTGAATGAATCTTCAGTAATAATTATTACAATTCAAACTTAGTGTGGGTCACCATAGTGTCTCCTCAGTCTGGTGTCAGGTGCCAGGTGTTGATAGGCAATTTATAGGACCTTGTTCTTCCTTCTGACTATATTGGACAATGACTCTAGAGACCAGGTTTCAAATCCCTGCTTGGCCTTGGAAACTCACTGGGTGGCCTTGGGCAAATTGCATTCTCTCAACCTCAGAGAAAGGTAAAGGTAAACTCCCTCTGAACATATCTTACCCCAGAAACCCCTTAATGTTGCCATCAGTCAGAATTGACTTGAGGGGACACAACAGCTGCAAACGGCCTCTTGCCTATGTTTAGATAGCCAGTTTTCTCCCACTAGGTCAGAAAAAGAAGAGGAATTGAATCTTTTTTTGACGCAATGCTTTTGTTAGTAGGATCGGAAAAAAAATAAGAAAAATAATTAGTATATGACATTTACACAGACCTGATTCATTTTTGTGGCTTAGGACATACAGCACCCTTTATACATGATCCAAAACAATTATAATTAATACCATTTCTGCCACTGAAACTCATCCAAATTCATTCATAACGAAGCTTGGAATGCAGCCAGAAAGCCATATGAACAGTTTATGACAGAAATTTATATCAATATAAAACTCTGATCTTTAATTAAAATGAGCAAACTATACAGAAGAGCAAGCATTTAAACATTTTATCTATTCTAATTTTTACTCCCCACCCCCGTTAGCCAATGTACCTGGATAGTTTGCCATTTTTAAAAATGGGAAATGAAATGGAATAGAAATTTTAAAAAATGCAGAATCCTGTTACCAGGGCTGGGTAAAGTTACTTTTTGGACTACTGTTCCCAGAAACAGCTACTGGCCATGCTGCCTGGGGGATTCTGAGAGCAAAAGACCAACAAGTAACTTTCCCACACTCTACCTGCATATCCTCCAATATTTCACAGATGAAAACTGGGACACATATGAACAAACTACATCACAGTGTGGTCAAAATGGCAAAAGTTATTAACAAGAAAGAACATAGAAACTAGTAAAAGCTGCTGCAGTTTACTTTTTCCTTTTCCTTCTTTCTACAGTGCCTTGAGCCTACTGGAAAGGACAAGATTCCTTCCCCTGCTCTCTTCTTCTCCTATTGAGTTATTGTTCATGATGATGATGATATGTGCTTTCAAGTTGTTTCTGACTTACGCCAACCCTAAGACAAACCTATCATGGAGTTTTCTGGGGCTGAGAATGTGTGACTCACCCAAGGTCACCCATGGCCAAGAAGAGAATCAAACTCTGGTCTCTAGAGTCATAGTCCAACACTCAAACTACACTCAAACTACACCACTGGTTCCCTCCACTATACCATGCTGGCTCTCTACTTGTACAAAAACTGATTTTGCACCTTGAACTCAAATTTGCAACTCAGGTAAGCTGGGGACAGACTGAAAGTAGAAGGAGAACAGAGAAACTGGGACGTTTTAACGACAGCTATAAAAGTAGGACAACAGAGGATTAATAGAAACAGTTGCAAGGCAGTTGCCTATTGTAAAAGTAGTCATTATGCTGCTCCCAAAAGATTTGGCCTTGAGTTCCCAATCCTAAACTCAAGCCAAACATGGAAAGACAAAAATTTCTTCTGTCAGACCTTGCCTTCATCCCATCCTACAATGGATGAATTTACATACAGGGCTGGAAGATCGAGAGCACTGCCCAACATCCACATTTGGTGAATTACCTCCCTGTGACAGGCAGGGTGTCAAACTCTCCAGTTTTCATGAGTTCAGTTCCAGACAAGAGACAAGGTTGCATGCAAATCTGTGGTCAGGCAGAGAATGTTCTAGTTGCTTCTGAAGCTTGCTGTACTTTACAAAGGTTAATTAAATAAAGTGTTGCAATTTGCAAATACACTTAATTTCCAGCCAGGAAAATATGTTGTCTTTGTGTGTTCAGATGACAAGCTGTGAGCAATTGTGGTTGCTGCTTAAAGCATAAAACTTAATAATACCAACAGGTTCTGTACCCATAACAACACTAGCAACAGCCTCTAGGTCTCAGGTTTTAACCCAGAAGTCTCAGGGACTGGGATGATCCTGACCTGGCTACCTTATTCCCATATAACTTTAAACAAGCAATCCTGGTTTTAGAAACCGCATTGTGAATGGGCAGAAAAACAATGCATGAGAGCTGCTTATTTTCATTACTCTGTTTATGAAGATGAGTAAACAAACCCTGAAGGGATAGCTTCATGTCACTGCTAACCCCAGGATTATGGTTATATGCATCCAGACAAGCCAGGATTCCTAAACCAGAAATTTCCATGGCCCCCAACATTTCACAGATGAAAACTGGGATACATACAGCCAAGCAACATCAGAGTGTGATCAACATGGCAAACATTACTAATGAGGTAGAGCAGACAAGCTAGGAGAAGCTGCGGCACTTTGGTTTTGCCTCAGTCCACCAGAAAGCGGGGGGGGGGATCCCCCCTCTCTTCTGCTCTGTCTTCTGTGCAAACTACTTTGTACTTCAAACTGAATCTGCAGCCATTTGAGTGAATTTAGGGAAAAGGGAGAAATGGCAGAAAGAGAAAGAAACTCAGACATTTTAAAAAGAGCTGAAAAAGCAGGATGATGGACAATTAATTGGGACTGTCTCTGTCAGATTAGAGCAGTTGAAGGGTATGATAGCTGTGTTAGTCAGTTGCAATAAATCCAGCAAAGAGTCGTGCAGAACCTTAAAGGCTAACAGGCTTAATTTGACTACAGCTCTTTTCATCAAATGCATAGAATATACCTCTAGGAAGGCATTTCATACCTTCTAACATTTCACAGGGGAAAACTAGGAAACATGTGGCCAAACAACATCAGGGTGTGGTCAAGATGGCCAAAGTTATTAATGTCAAAGAACAAGCAAGCTAGGAGAGGCTGCAGCAGACTACTTTTGCCTATGCCTACAGGGAAGCACAAGATACCTCCCTTCCTCTCCACTGCTTTCTTTCCTGGCGAGTTAATTAAATGCAAAGTATGGCATTTATGCAAGCAAGACACAAAAGTACAAAACAAAAAAACCCTGATGTGCTGGCATTCTCTCAGGTCCAGGCTATCTAACAGACTGTATCTCCCCACACGAGTCTGTCCAGAGCTTGAGGTCCTCAGGACAAACTGTTCTTTCAGTCCTAACATCCTCACATATTTGGTGGATTGGCACAGGAGAATGAGCCTCCCCCAGACTGTGGAACCGCCTCCTCAGGGAGGCTAGAATGCCCTACCCCTTGCTGTCCTTCCATTGGCAGGTAAAGATTTCTGTTTATTCCAACAGGCTTTTAGAACTAAAGGTTTCTGAGGATTAAAGAAAGTGCTGTACTGTTTTACATTTTACTGTTTGTAATCTTTTTAAAAGTAATTTAAAGTGCATTTTATCCTCTTTTATTCCAAGATTGGTTCAATAACAATAGCTATCTTAATATTTCTTAGTGCTTCCAATAATAATGGCTGGGAAGGTGCAGCCACATAAGAGTATCAATGGATCCTCAAATCGTGGGGGGACTCAACCCTTCCAAGAGCTGACCTGGAAAAGAACAGGCAAAATTGGACCACCAAGACCGACCAGCCTGCCAATGTTGAGCCTCTCACACCTTGGAAACATTTCCAGGTCCTTGGGTAAGACTACATCTGGTTTCATCCATTTTGCCTTGTCCGACTTTGTCTTTTGCCCCACTACATTTCCTCAACCTCGCTCACTGTTGGGAATGAGTCCTGAAATCATTGTCAAATCAGAATCTCACTCTTGGGGAAAAAATAATAACAGTGTTCTCTATTCAGTTTCCTCCTTGATGAAGCACCCTAGTAATTAAGTATATCTTGGTTGTCATGGTTGCTCATTGTACAGCTTGCTAGATCACCAAAAGACAGCTGTGTTTATCACATGCTTAAAGGAATACAAGAAGATATGGCCAAATGTGTAAGCCAGGTGTGGGCACAGAGCAGCCTGCAGGCCACATGTGGGACACAGGGCCCCAGGGTTCCAGAATGCCCCCAAATGCATCCAGGAGAGTTTGGAGGGTATTTCTACCATGTTTGGAGGCCCCATGGGTTCAAAAACAATTACAGTGGCAATCTCAGCATCTGCAACTTTGAGCTAACACAGAGCATTGCGTCCTGCACCTAAAATGGTGGCAATATGAACAGGGACATGCTAAAGCATCTGCATGCATGTCACCACCATTTAATAATATGGGACAGGAGCATTCACCTTTTTTAATTCATGGCATTCCTGGAACGGAACCCTCACAGATATGGAGGATCTGTTGTATCGCAAAAATTTTTCAAAAAAAATTACCCTCAAATGCTCTGATATATCTGCTAGGGATGTGGGGTGCATTTCCACCACATTTTGTGGACTCCCTGGGCTAATTTAAGCCCAGAAGATGCCAATTTGAAACCTCAAACATGATGAAAATGCCCCCACACCCCCAGAGTAGTTTGGGGGCAATTCTTTCATTTCATTTTATTTTATTTTATTTTTGGGGAGGGGATGAGGTGTGGCCCTCCAGGGTCTCCTAGAAGACTAACTCAGCCCCCTCTCCTTCTACAGTTATAAACAAACCTCAGGTTAAAATTAACTGAAAGGGTCTTATACTGGGAAAACCAAAAGTACCAGTGGAAATTTGGGGAGCAGGATTTGCTCCTATTCCCTGGAATAGAACTCCTTTACTTCTCCTCTCTTTCCTTATTAAAAGGGTTCTTTTTTCACAAGTACCTCATCAAATTGCAATTCTGTATAAAAATGTTAAAAATAGATACAGCTCCTATGGCAAGACATTGGGATGATTCTGACGTCACAACGCCTAATGCGTACAAGTGTTGAGAAGCTGCCACCGGCAGATAATAACTCAAGATATATGGGCAAAGCAAGTTAATTCCTTGACTCTGCTCCCAGAAAGACAAATTATCATGACATAAGAAACACGCACAGAGCCTGATACTGGAAAGGCCTGGAAATGTAATTAACCTCCTAGCCCTTGAGGTACCATATTATATTCAAAGGAAAACTGATGATCATTTCTGTGTGTGTGTGAGTGAGTGAGTGAGTGAATGAGTGAGTATGCGTGTGTGTGCGTGTGTGTGTATGAGAGAGAGAGACAGAGACAGAGACTGAGAGAAAGAAGACTTGTGCTGTTCTGATGCTTTCTGAGTATAAACAGTTTTCATCTCTTGCAACAGTTTGTTCAGTACTGTTCTGGAATGCAAAAACTTGACATTTTCTACCTGTCTCTTCCAGGTAAACCGGCCAGTTCAGATTTGCAAATAGACTAGAAATCTCACTTTAACAGCACAAGAACTTTGCTAGGCAGCTGCAGTGCGAGATAACCTATTTGAAGAATCTTCAAAGGAAAATATATTACTGTGTCTACTTAATTATACATCAAAGACTACTTAGGAATGAATTCTGTTGTCTGCAATGTTCAATTTTTTAGCCTCCTGTCTCCATAATAATTTGAGAATATTGCTACTAGGCTTAACTATGAATGTGTATTTCCTACATTTTAGCTATTAAAGGTGTCCAAATGTCCTATTTAAGTTCATTCCAATCCTGTAGTTAAATATTCTCAGACTAGATTTCTTGTAAATCCATTCTGTTGTTCTCACTGAAATAATTCCACTTCCCAATCACTATTTTTTTAAAAAAAAACAATCATTTAAGGGCAAGTAGAGCCATTGATACCAAATTGTGCACTTATATCTCCATTTCCAGTTATTTCTACTTTTCTCATAAAACTATTTTCTATAACAAATGCTTATATACATATCAAGGCCATCTCATTTTACATATACCAAAGTGAATTGAATTATGATTCCCCTCTGGTGCATTATTAGCTTGGAAAACATTTATATTATATTTATCAATGAAACATCACAGATACACAGTAGAATGTTTCTCAGTTTAGCTGTGCCATCCCAGTATTCATTTTTAGAGAAAAAAAATCTCAAAGTCAAAGCCTTCCAACTCTACAAAAAAGGCAATCATATGAAACAAAAAATAAAATGTAGATTTTTGTGGGTTGGGTCTTAATTTCTGAGTCTAATATATTTAAATATGTCAGAAAAAGCATCTTTGTGATAGCATTTATGCCGCCATTATTATTTTTTCTCCTGTATGCACAGGCTAAATGCTACTTGAAATCTCTCTCTTCAGTCTCACTGTAAAGATGTACACGGAAAAGACATGTCCTATAATATAGGCAGAGCTTGGAACAGTTGTGTTTGGTTTTGTTGGTTGGTTAGCTAGTTAGTTTTTTAGACTATAACTCTCAGCATCCTCAAGCCAGCTATCCAGTAGTGACAGTGGCTGGAAATTGTAGTTCATAAAGAAACTTTTCCAAACTCCGAAACTTTTCTAAGCTCTCTTTATACTTGGGATGTAGAAGGACGAGGAAGAAGAGTAACCATTCTACCACTTGTACCATCACAGACGCAGCTCAGTTAACGAAGCATCTAACACTGAAACTTTTCTTAAAATGTCTTGTTATGCTTACCAGATCCCTTTTCCTTTTTATGTTATTCTGCCTTAAAGGCTTCCCACCCCCCACATCAGCAGTGGGAAGATGGGGAAGAGAGGCTGGAGAAACCCCTATTTTAGATGCCAAGTTGCAGCAGCATTTTTGCAGTAAGCAGTGCAAAAAGGCTTGAGCTGGGAAAATGGGGTTCTGCTTTAGCCGATCCTACTGTAGCTACATAGGCAAGAAGAACCAGTAGCTGCTTCTAGAATCCTTTACAGGATATGTATGAACAGCAAAACAGTGGGAAGGGGAATCTGCAAATACAAGTTTGGCCACCAAAGTGGAAATCATAAGAAAACTGGAGACTGCTGAAAGAAATATTCATCCCTGGGTGCACTTGGGAAGAAGATTTCATGTAGCCTCTAGAAGGTTCAACGTGCTTTGCTTTGCTTTTTTTTCCTTTTTTTGTTTATTTATGCAAGGGTTACCTGACCTGGTTGTTTCATTTCACATGAGCATATTGTTAGTTCTGAATAAAAAGTCTGCTGAAACATGTTGAAGTGCTCTTCTTTTTTCTTCTAGGTGTTTTGTGTGGTAAAAACCTATCCCTCTTCTTTCTACCTTATTTCTGCCTCTGGTGCCGAATTTTCTGCTAAAGAAGAAATGTCCAGGTATACATCTACTTCATTAACTGGGATATACCTGTGTTACTTCAGGAAGAAATGTATGCAGAAAAGATCACATCAAAGTGCAAAATCTATATTGGGGTTTTTAAGATTTTTATTCTTACTTCTTGTTCAGAAGGAGTTATAAACTGTTTTAAATGACTGTATGTTTTAACAGTGTAATTCATTTAATCTCCATTTTAACATTGTATTTTTACTAGAAATCTTTTTTAATAACATTGGAGGCTACCTTAACATCCTATTCACATGAGAAAGGTGGAATATACATCAAACAAACTAACAAACAAGGCATTCACTCAAACTGGCACAGCATTAGCTATAAAATAAAGTACAATGGCAGGATAGTGGAAGAACATTTCCCAGTGTCCCATTTTCCAAGGCCTGTGTATATTGCCATTATTCTTTTACCCCTGAGATTTTACTATGAAAAGCTGCTTTCAGCAGCAGAAACCAGACGGTGTGTCCTTTCTCACTTCAGAATGCTTTCTCTGTGTCTCATTTTAAAAATGAATCGGGGAAGGTGTTGTTTCTAACTTTACACCTCAAATGTGAGGATGCCTCTGACTGTCACTGTTGCACAAGTCAATGCTGTGCATGTCTACTCAGAAATAAGTCCCATTAATTTCAGGAGGACTTACCCCTCAGTAAATATTTCTGGTTATCAGTCACCTTAAAAATTACGCTAACTAAACTCTTGTTACGGTCATTATGGGCATATACATCAGACTCTTCAAACAATCCATTTTGAGTCAGATTTCAACCCACGGCAGCAAAAAAGAGAGAAATTGGTCTTACAGTGTTGACATAATTGACCACTAAATTAAATGTTCCCCATTTTGTCTTCTGCCCTGTATTTCCTCTACTTCTAATACTAGTTCTGGAACTTCTACTACTAATTTATTCACTGTTCTGGTGCCCTTTTGCCATTCCCACAGTTGGGTAGGAAGAAGACATTTCTTAGAAGTATGTGAAATTTAGAGGTGTACTTATGGGAGATGGACAAAATGAGTACATTGCCCCTGAAATTAAGAATTCTGCCTCCTAATGAAATTTTCTTTCAGTCTCCAAACTTCTAGCATAGCAGAGAGTTGTTTCTGTGTGCTTCGAAGTCATTTCCAACTTATGGCAACCCTGAGGCGAACCTATCATGGAGTTTCCTGGGGCTGAGAGTGCATTACATGCCCAAGGTCACCCAGTGACCCAGCAGAGAATCAAACCCTGGTCTCCAGGGTTGTAGTCCAATGTTCAAACTATTACACCATACTGGCTGAGACAGTGAAAAACATTCACATCTAGAACTTTTACTTCCTGTGTTTGCATTCTCTGTGTAACTTTGCCTGTAACTTTTCTTTGGATACTTGAACTGTATTTCTAAATGCTCTGTCTAGGTTTTAAGATACTGAAATGCTAGAAATTTGGGACTGAAGGAAAAATTCAGTAGGAAGAGAATTCTTATTTGGCAAGGGCAATACCCTCATTTTGCCCTCCTCTGCCCACTATATGCCAGCATCAGAACAATTCATCAACCTATACTTCCAGAGTGGTGCCAATTCTGTGGACAGTCCTGAGTGCTCATTCCCTATCTGCATGAGTTAATCATTTGAATCCAATCTTGAAGAAGAATTTCAAGGGTAAGTATCTCCTACGCAGCAAGGACACTGTTGAATGCACATTTTAGTTTTCAGGTAACTTACAACAAATCTTCACAGGTATGTAATTAGAACCTTGAGTCAAACAACTGAAGCCACATGCATAATTTAAACATCTTATCTCTGTGTGCTTGAACTGAATACTTCATTTTAACTATTCAGATACCACTACCTTAATCATCTTTCAATAAGCATCATAAATCCTGCATGTTTCTTCTGAAGATTATTTTAAAATCCTCAAGGGTGTAAGGAGAGGGGCACCTTGGGAAATCCTTATTCCTTGTACCAGTGCTTCCATCATGAAATCTTTTTCTTTAATCAACATTTCAAAGGATAAAATTAATAGACTGCATTGCAAAAATTAAAAGTGTGTGTGTGTTATAAAAATGCTGCACAGACTTTTAAGTTTCAGAAATCTTTGGTCCAAATACTACAGACTTTTAAATTGGTTAGATCTTCAAAAATTTAAAAGTCTGTACCAAGGCATCAAGTGCTTAAGAAAAAAGCAAATGATATTAACAGCAATTACCAAAACATCCAGTACTTGACAGAATGTGCCTTTGTATTGTGCCATCCCTAAAGCATTGCAGTACCTAGGATCATTGCAAGGAATAACCAGAGGCAACTATGGACAAAGTGCCTTTCTTTTTAATAATGTCAGAGTGCATTTTGGTGAACACAACATTTCATATAAGAAAGAAAGAATTAAGGTTTCAGAAATCCAGTTCTTCTTTGTTTCTGGTCATCTAATACAGTGGCATATCTAGTATGCTCTAACTAAAGCTGAAGTAACAACTTTGCAACATGCGCATTTTAGAGCCTTGGAGGCAACCTGGTGCCAAAAATAGACCTTGGCCTAAGTTTGTTACTATTCACCGGATGTCAAAATCCCTCTAGAAATGATCAGCTAGTGATCAGCTAGTGACTCTTCTACAGTGGCTTTCCTTCTCCCAAAAGCCTACCAGGTTCAGGGGAAGAGGGAGAGATAGGGGTTGACCAGGAACAGAAAGAAGTGAACTCACATATTTCTGGCTCCCTCCCCTCAACTCAAGGAACCAATAGCTTCAGGCCCACTGCTATGCAGCCCCCCAGTTGATTACCCTTAGAAACCAGTTACCTAAAAAAATTTCTCACCTCTGTTTTAGAGGTTGCTAATTCAGTTTTATTTTATTTTTAAAAAATCTCAACATTTGAGATGAAGCTACTGTTCAAAATGGCACACCTGTAGGAAACTCTCTCCACTTCCCCACATAACATTTAGATACAGTTATCCATCATCACCTTGAGTCTTTCCTCGACCACATCAAGGGTATGTAATAATATGGACCAGGGCAGTGATACACTCAGTGTAAGGAACTGCATGGCACAGATGTGTGTGGGCTCCATGCAAACTGGAAAAGTTTCCTTTTGGGATTGCAGTAGCCTTGCTGGCTAAGGAATTATGGAGGATACAGTGCAAAAAAGGTATATAGTCCAAGCTCTACCTCAACATAATAAGAAAGGGTTAAGAGAACTCACCAGAGGCATGCCATTTCCGTCTGCAGCAATATGATAAAACAAGGAAAATGGGCCCTTTCACCCTACGCAGTTATATCATTATGATTCTGCTTTTACTGCCGTAGCATCACCCAATGGAACCCTGGAGTTTAGAGAGTGGTATTTAGAATTCTCAGTCAAAGAACTCTAGTGCCTCACCAAATTACAAACCCCAGGATTCTATATGATGATGCCATGGCAGTGAAGTGGAATCAAAGTATGTTCTGAAACACTGTGTCATGTGAAAGAGTCTATAGTTCAGTGTTTCAGAGTATGCTTTAAATGCATCTCAGGATAGGGACAGGAAAGATATCTGTCAATCTATTGCCAATTGCTATAGGGTACACACCGTTGGTCCATCCAGGTCTGTAAGTCTGTAAGTTAGACAATTCTGTAAGTTAGACAGTACTGAGCTAAATAGACCACTCGGTCTGACTTGGTATAAGTACCAGCTTTTTCATTCCAAGGATTTTTCCCTTTTGGTTGCAGAGAAGCTTAGAAACTTAGAAGCATGGGCTACATATCAGAAGCCATGAAAAAGTACTATAGATATCAAATCATATGGACAAAAAAAAAATAACCTGTCTTCCTTAATTAAAAAAATTCTAAAAGACAATAATAATTTCAAATCTAGCAGAACCAATATTGTACCTGAGGAATACTAGAATCATAGAATCATAGAAATGTAGAGTTGGAAGAGACAAAAGGGGCCATCCAGTCCAACCCTCTGGCATGCAGGAACACCCTCAAAGCACTCCTGACAGATGGCCATCCAGCCTCTGCTTAAAAACCTCCAAAGAAGGAGACTCCACTACACTCCGAGGCAGGATATTCCACTGCCAAACAACCTTGACCATCAGGAAGTTCTTGCTGAGGTTCAGGTGGAATCTCCTTTCCTGCAGCTTGAATCCATTGCTCCTTGTCCTGGTCTCTGGAGCAGCAGAAAACAAGCCCACTCCCTCCTCTACGTGGCATCCCTTCAAATATTTAAACATGGCTATCATGTCCCCTCTTAACCTTCTCTTCTGCAGACTAAACATACCCAGCTCTCTAAGTCTATCTTCATAGGGCATGGCTTCCAGGCCCCTCACCATTTTGGTCGCCCTCTCTGGACTTGTTACAGCTTGATCATTTCCTTTTTGAATTGAGGTGCCCAGAACTGGACACAGTATTCCAGATGAGGTCTAACCAAAGCAGAGTAGAGTGGTACCCTATCGTCTCCTTCTTTTTCCTTTTGCTGTGGACATATTTTTAAAAGCCCTTTTTATTGTTTTTAATGTCTCTGGACAGCCTAAGTTCATTCTGTGCTTTAGTCTTTCTGACCTCCTCCCTACATTTCCTGGCTATTTGCCTAAATTCTTCTTTGGTGGTTTCCCCCTTCTTCCATTTCCTGTACATGTTTCTCTTAATACTTAGCTCAGCTGAGAGTTCTTTAGTCAACCATTCTAGTTTCTTCAGATGCCTTCCATTTTTTCTCCTTATTGGCATAGTTTTAGACTGTGCCTTCAGTATCTCCCTTTTAAGGAACTCCCATGCCTCCTAAACTCCTTTCTCTTTCACTATTCTTGATCACAGAATTTCAGCCCACAGCTCCTTAAGTTTACAAAAGTCCGCTTTTTTAAAATCTAAGATGAGTGTCTGGCTACATTTATCTTCTCCTTCCCACTGAATGCCAAATTCCACTAGGGCATGGTCACTCTCCCCTAAAGATCCAACTACTTCTACCTCATTAACAAGGTCATCCCTGTTGGTCAAGATCAGATCTAGAGTATTTGATCCCCTTGTCACCTCTTCCACCTTCTGGACCATGAAATTGTCTGCAAGACAAGCAAGAAACTTGCTGGACCTTGCTGTCTTGGCAGAGTTTGACTGCCAACATATATCGGGGTAATTGAAATCTCCCATTATTACTGTATCACTCCTTTTTGAATGTGCAGTCATTTGGTTGAGGAAGGCTTCATCAAAGTCCTCAGTCTGGGTTGGAGGTCTGTAGTAAACTCCCACAAAAATATCCCTATTGTTTCTCGCTCCCTTAATTCTTACCAAGATGCTCTCGACCTGGCTTTCTGGGTTTAAGTCATAGATCTCTTCACAGGTGAAAACATCCTTGACATACAAGGCTACTCCTCCTCTTTTCTTGTTTGGTCTATTTCTACAAAATAGGCTATATCCCTCTATTCCTACATTCCAGTCATGAGACTCATCCAACCAGGTCTCAGTGATGCCTACCAAATCATATTTATTTTGTTGTACTAGGAGTTCAAGTTCATCTTGCTTGTTTCCCATACTCCGTGCATTAGTATAGAGACACTTAAGTCCCGGGCCCTTCCTGCAAGTCCTGTACTATTGTTTCTACTCCTCCCGCCATTGGCCTCTTGTACTACTTGTGCAGTATCAATTGGGCCTTTTCCCCCTGCACTCGTTGAGTCCTTGCCCTGAATAATATTGTCTCTCTCCCCAGCGGAACTTGGTTTAAAGACCTCTTAATCCTCCTTGCGAGACTGTTTGTAAAAACATTCCTGCCAAGTTCCATGAGGTGCAGCCCATCCCTAACCAGAAGCCCACGTTCATGGAAATTCAGGCTGTGATCCAAAAACCCAAACCATTGCCAGCAGCACCATGTGCAGAGCCAATTGTTGACCTCTGCTTTTGCCCTTTCCCTTCGTGCGCCATATCCTTGAACAGGGAGGAGAGACGAAATGACCACCTGTGCACCAAGGTCCTTAAGCTTTGTCCCCATAAGCTCGTAGTCCTTTGTGATGTGGTGAAAGCTGTGTGTCAGGAGCCCTGGTGTGGTGGAGCGCGCCAGCGTCCCCGAGGACGCTGCGGAGGCCGCCGCCGCCGACAGGGAAGGCCCGGATGCTGAGGAGGCCACCGCCGCCACCGGGGAAGGCCCGGACGCTGCAGAGTCCGCTGCCGCCAATGGGCAATGCCCAGATGCTGTGGAGGCCACCGACGGGGGGGCAGACGCTGCGGAGGGCGCCGCCGCCGACAGGGAAGGCCCGGATGCCACGGAGGGCGGCGCGGATGCAGGTGGGTTCGCCGATGGCAGCGGGGGTGATCCGGTGCCTCCTCCGCCAGGGGAGGCGGGTCCCAGTCCCGGGGCTCTGCCCACCCGGGGCTCTGACCTGAAGGAGCCTGCCGCCCCACCTCCCATGTTCCAGTGGCAGCGGCAAAGTAAGGAGGCGACCCGCCGCTCCTGCCGGCTGTTGGAGAGACGCTTACGGGCTGAGAGCTCCCAGCTGTGAGCGCAGCTGAGTGCCCCCAGCTGCGGGCACAGCTGAGGGCTCTCAGCTGCGAGCCTGCACCAGATGGGCTGCCAGCCGGTCTAGGGAACTATTTAGGGCAGACACAGGGCTGGGTGAGGCACGGAGCAACAACCGTTGGCTTTCCGTGGCCTCCCGTGTCTCCGTCTGGTTCCTGTCCCTTGTACCGGTGACTGTGTTCAGCCCTCAGCCAGCCTGCCTAGGGCTCTCTCTGTGTACCGGGTGAGGTAACCCTTCGTTGTTTTCTGTCACAAGCCACTATAGTTTAAGTGCATCCTGAGTTTTGCTTCACATTCTGTTCTTTGTCTGCTGGCTGCGAATAAACACGGACTGCTACCCAGCCGCCTGTCCTGCGTCTGCTTGACCCCCGCCCGCCGCTGACACTGTGCCTCGCAGTGTCATTGGTTCCGACATTAACCAAAATGAGGGGCTTATAGTCAGTGGGCTTGACCAGCCTGGTTAGTCTCTCCATTATGTGGTTGATCTTGGCCCCAGGAAGACAGCAGACCTCTCAATTGAGCTTGTCTGGTTTGCAAATTGCCAGTTCGGTTCCTCTGAGCAAGGAGTCCCCAACAACGAGAACTCACCTCCTCTGAGGCTTGTCCAGGGCTCCCCAATGAGCAGGTTCTTCTAGGACTGCCTGGGCATTCTGTTGAGGCTGGGAGTGTTGATCTTGTTCCTGTTGCCAAATTTGGATTCCTTCTTGTTGACATTCTGTTCCCTCCTCCTGGTGCTCCTCATCGTTCATAAGGCCAAGAACTTTGAAGCAATTCTGTAGGTTGAGAGTCTCTGTTTCCTTCCTGGTCGTTCTACTCCTCCACATGACATTCCTCCAAGAATCCATTTCCTGGCACAGTGTGCTGACTTCCTCATCTGGCAGCTCCTCCACGCATTCGGTCTTCAGGAAGGTCTTCTGTGCCCTCTCCAAAAACTCCTCACCTTCCCTAATAAGACGAAGATTAGAAACTCATGCTTCCAGCTGCCGAACCTGCTTCTCCAAGAAGGTCACCAGCTTGCACTTGCTGCAGGTGTACCCGACAACATCTTGTGGCAAGAAAAGGAACATACCACAAGTGCTCTAGGTGACCGCAGCAGCTCCCTCACCTTCCATACTTGATACTGCAGAGAGTAGTATAGGGAGTAGATCTAGAAAGAATAACTGGGCTTTCTTTCTCAAATTCAGCTGTATAAGCTATGCCCGCTTTGCTTATTGCCAAGCTCAAATGAACTCTTCTTAAATTTTAGGGACTCAAGAAGGGATGGGTTGTTCCTAAATCTGAATGGTTGAACTTGAAGGATTGAAGTAGAGTAGTTCAACTGCACACGCCAAAGGCACATGCTGCTGAGAGCTCCTAATAAGACTCCTCCCTCTAGCTGGCTCCTCCCCCTAGCTAATCAGTTAGACCATGTGCTCAGGGAGAGCACACAGCCAGCACAAAGAGACTTAACAAAAACAAGCAAACAAGCTCAGCCCCACAAGCCTGTAAACAACACCTGGTCAAAGATGTCTTCACAGACACAGCTCACCGTCTGCTCTCTCCTCTAGGAAATGAGCTAGAGGGCCACTGGGAGCTCCTAATAAGACTCCTCCCCCTAGCTGGCTTCTCCCCCTAGCTAGTCAGTTAGACCGTGTGCTCAGGGAGAGCACACGGCCAGCACAAGGTGGCTTAACAAAAACAAGCAAACAAGCAAACAAGCTCAGCCCCAAAAGCCTGTAAACAAAACATTTATATTATATTATATTATATTACAAATTATATTATTATATTATATTATCAAAACATAAAATACAGCACAAATTAAAAGTGAAGTTATGTTTCCTTAAAAACTATTTTTGCAAGCAAATGGCTACAAGGCAACATAGAATTAATTAATAGCATGAGGGAAAATTTAATGGAAAGAAATATTAATAACAACTGCATCAGACAGTGAAGGAAATAGAAAAGCTTCTTGCCTTAGTTTAGTGATGTAAAAAAGAGTCTATAGTATCCTACCTGGACCACAGGAGGAGAAAATAGGAAACAAAATTGTCATCACTTAGCAACTAAAATAGTTCTAGGTAACCCCAATAAATATGGAGGGAGACATCTGGGACTATAAAAGGCACTGATATTTCTTCTATATGAAAAAGAAGCAAAAATTGCCACATTCTGCCATTACTTACAGTACTGTAAAGGGAAATTATATGCTGATAGACAGTGGAAGCTCTCTTTCCAGCAACCCATTTTCATTTCTGTAAAAGGGTACTAAAGGGGAAAAGAAATAAGAATCTGATGTAGATTAAAATCTGTTTGTACCTATTACGCAGTTTGGAAATTGTCACTCTTGTGGTGGTATGACCTATAAAAGCAAGCAATGTGCAAACATTAGAAGGATCGGCTGTTCTTTCATAATGTGGCATTTACGAAGCAACAGTTTTTTCCAGTGCTTCCAATATATTTAAATAGCAATGTTTAAAGAAAAGAGGGAAACTGTTGCCCCCACACAATCCTATTTTTCCAAAGATGAATTAACAAAATAAAATAAAAGACAAAGCAGACAAAGAGAAGAGCCAAAAGTTTAATAATCCTAGGAAAGTCTGTATCAACAGGGCTTGGAAATATAACATTCTGAGCTACAGTTCCCAGAGTTCCCCCAGTCGGCCTGGTCAGTTTTGCTGGAGAATTGTGACAGATATAGTCCGAAACACACCATTTCCAGTATCTGATTCTGCAAATACTTCAACCCATTGTCCTGATGAAAAACCCTAGAGCAGAGCTTTCCAAACTTTTCGTGTTAGCGACACACTTTTTTAGACATGCATCATTTCATGACACAGTAATTCAGTTTTACTAGCAAACTGGAGGTTAAACTAAGCCCTTATAAGAGATACAGACACATACATAAATTATAATAACAAAATGTATGGGGACACAACATATCTCATGAAAACCTTTCATATATTTTTTAAAATATATGATCTATAAATAATAACATATTTCCAAGATTGTAGGTGACACACCTACACACTAACGTGTCATGGCACACCATTTGGAAAGCTCTGCCTTGGGGGACTACACCGGAAAGGTAATTCCTGCTAAAGTTTAGTGCAGACAGTATTTTGGCATAACCAAATACCTAACATGTTGATCATTCTAGTTCACCTTGGCAAGCAGGGTAGAATAGGGAATGCCATTCCCAAAGAATAACAATTACTGATAACCTCCTCACGTGGAGACAACTGGAGATGATATCTGGCTTTATAATAGTTCCTGAGAAAAGAATCTGGGTTTTTTTCCAATATATAATGTTTTCCTTTTTAAAAAATGTGTACAATGTTTTACAGAGGTGGCATTGTATACTCCTTTGAGTGCTGGACTAGCACTCTGGGAGACCATGATTTGAACCTCCATTCAGCTATAGAAACCCACTGGGTGGCCTTGGGCAAGTCACATGCAGTCATCCTCAGAGGAAAGCAAAGGCAAATCCCCTCTGAATAAATATTGTCAAGAAAGCCCTATGATAGGGCCCACTACAAGCTAATGTCAACTTGAAAGCACATAACAACAAATAAAGTTTTGTATTATTTTATCTCTTGGAGGCAACTCAGAAAGTAACAGGACTGATAAAATAGGTTGAAATATATATAAATTGAGATCTATGTTGCCCTCTTGGTAAACCCTGTCCTGGGGTCTACAACTTTGATATAAAATTAATCTAACCCACCAGAGAGGTCACCCAGATGAGCACGTACACAACACAGTAATTCAAAAGAACCAGGTCAGGCCAGTAAACTCCCCAATCACATAGCCACAAGAGACCTCAAGCTGTGCCAACCCACGGTGGACAAAAGATCATCGGCCTTTAAGGAACCAACTTGAAGGGAGTAAGAGTTTTCTCACAAAGTTGGGCACTGGAAACAATAAAATCTTATCAGGCAAAATCCATCTACATAAACTCACACTGCAACCCAAAGTGGCGAAAGATCCTGATACTTGCCTAATACTTGGATAACACCTTGTTATCTTCCAATATCAAACAAGGTGCCAGTGTGAAGTTGTTTTCCATTGCTGTCCCCTTTGTTCTCCCTGGGAGAGGATTTGCCCTCAAGGTAAATTTTTCCTACAAATAGTCCCCATTTTTTACTAGTTCTTGGGATGCCTTCCGGTCATACCAACTGACTGGTCCCCCCTCCCGATAGCCGTGTGATTCCCTCAGCGGCTCTTCGCTGAGTTCCTTTTCTTTCACTGCTTCCTGGACTAAGGACTTCAGGAAAAGGTGCAGTATCACCCAAACTATGAATCCTTCAACAATCCCTCTATCTTATTTCCATTCTTTATCACTTTTTAGCCCTTGGATGCATGTGTGAGTGTTTGTGTTGATGAGAGCTATTACTGTTTAATAAAGTCATTCATTGGAGCTTTTTGTGTGATTTCTGACTGGGCCTGACCCCGTAAAAACTGGGTAAAAGATCTCGCTAGATTACCCTGCCTCTCACATTGCTATTGCTTGTGCTCCATTGAGCTTACTTTCCCCATCACTCGGAGCATATCAAGGTGTCCCTCTGGGACTCCCAGATTTTCAGGGTAACATCTAACGTGGTTTGAATGTTGGATCAGAACTCTGGAAAATCAGGGTTTGAATCTTCACTCAACCATGGAAACCCCATTAGGTGGCAATGAGCAAGTCACACTCTCAGCCTCAGAGGAAGAAAATAGCAAGCTTCCATTGAATAAACTTCGCAAAGAAATCCCTAGGATAGGGTTTCCAGAAGTAAGAGACAGCTTGAAAGCACTTGACAACAACAACATTAAAAAATAAAAAATGTAAAGTAGGAAGCTAATGGAGGTTTTGGCAGCAGAAGGAACATATACTACAGGGAACAAGGTTAAAGAAGCAGAAGGTAGTACATGCAAGTGTATTTAAATGAAAACTTTCTATCCTATGGGATGAAGCTTTTCTTAGCCCTAGCCCCAAAGCCACTGGGGAAGGATGCTGGGAGTTACAATCCAATAATGCCTAAACACACACACACACACACCCCTCTTGCTCACTCTCACAGTAATGAAATGGAGCATGGGGGTACCACATGTGACCCTTTGCTGACTTTCCCATTTGGGAATGCAGACCATTAGACCACAAAGGTTGTCCACTCCAAAATAAAGGATGATTATACTCAGCCAGGTTTCCCAGATCTCAGAGGATGCCAGGCCCTGCTGCAGAACATGGACTCTGACTCAGAGTCTGAAACAGGGGACATACCTGTGCAGAGGAAGAGGTTACAGTGCCATAGACAGAACAGAGGGTGGTGCTAGCTCTAACAGAGAGTCCTGCCCCCTCAGACACAGACAATAACTTACCAGTACCCACCTTTGCTGAGTGCAGACACCAAAAGGAAAACCTATGTTGATCCCAGAGAACTTATAACTGCAAACAATTACTCAGGCAACAGCTGTGTTAGGCTGCTGACCTATATAGTTACTGCCCATCCCTTCCAAGAGTTGTCAGAACTTATCTGACCTTCTGCCCTGCTGGATATCTTGCTGAACTCTATACCTGACTCTGGAATACTGTGATATCACCAGGTGTCCTCCTTCCTAGATCTCCAGAAATCTCTCGATCTGGGAGAATCTTGACCTGGCAACCCAACACTCGCCTCAAAAAATATGTATAACTCATAATAATAGAACAAGGGAAAATTCCCTAATTTGCGAAAAGAACTTTTGAGCAGAAGATTTTTAAACAAAAATGTACCCCATAGCCTGTAGGAGGAACAGGTTTTTTAAAAAAATGTAAAAAGTTTTAAAATGTCCCTCCTGCCACTGCACCACTTTGCTTTAGAGCAGTGGTTCTCAACCTGTTGGTTGCGACCCCTTTGGGGGGTCGAATGACCATTTCACAGGGGTCGCCATTCCTCTATCCCGCCCCGCCCCCTTTTGAAAGAAGGTGGCCTCGCAGCCAATGGAAGCACTGTTTCTGTGACCCCACGCTGGCAGAAGGTGAGAGGAGGCATGCTGGGTGTGTGTGGGGATGTTTCCTCGTCTTTCCCTGATGGGCGAGGGGCAGAGGTGGCGAGAGGAGACCCCGCGCGGGCAGGAGGTGAGAGGAGGCATGCTGGGCGCATGTGGGGATGTTTCCCCGTCTTTCCCTGCCGGGCAGGGCGGCAGAGGTGGCGAGAGGAGACCCCGCGCTGGCAGGAGGTGAGAGGAGGCATGCTGGGCGTGTGTGGGAACATTTCCCTGTCTTTCCCTGCTGGGCGGGGGGGCAAAGGTGGCGAGAGGAGACCCCGCGCTGGCAGTAGGTGAGAAGAGGCGTGCTGGGTGCATGTTTGGACATTTCTCCCTCCTTCCCTGCCAGGCAGGGCGGCAGAGGTGGCGAGAGAAGACCCCACGCTGGCAGGGGGGGAAAGGAGGCATGCTGGACGCATGTGGGGACATTTCCTCATCTTTTCCTGCTGGACGGGGGTGCGGAGGTGGGGAGACCGAGAGGGGCTCATGGGTGTAGCGTGGTCAAGGGGCTACAGCGGGTATCACACTCCACTCCCGAGCCCTCAGAGGGTCGAAAGGAGGAAGGAAGGGGCACCCGTGTGATGTGGGAGTGAGAGCGTCTGAGCAGCTGCGCTCTCTTGAAGGGAAGGAGGGAGAGTGGGAGTGAAACAAAACGCATCTGCTTATGCTGCCGCCATCTTTCCTCTCTCCCTGTCCTTTCCTCCCTGCGCCTTGTGTAAAATGTGGGCTGTTTCGGCATTGCCTTTGGTAGTGACTGGCTTTTTGAACTGTGGAAACCTAACATTCAGAACTAGAACTACTGCCTTAATTCTGGCATTGATGGACGCTTTCTGTGCTTAAAAAAAAGGGGGAGGGTTACCAGTTTTTAGGCATTAGAAGTCTATCCAGAGCAGTGATTTAGGGCAGTGTTTCCAATCTATTTGATGTTGGAAATAACTAAATAACTAAATAATGAAAATAATTTTATGGTTGGGGGTCACAACATGAGGAACTGTATTAAGGGGTTGCGGCATTAGGAAGGTTGAGAACCACTGCTTTAGAGGAACAAAACAACTCTGCCAAGAAAAATGTACAGCTCCAGGGTACAGTGTATTTCTTAAAATAAAATATGGATCTCTTCTCTAATGTGTGTAGAGAAGCCAGGATCTCTGGGATCATCCATTACTATTATGTGTTCTCTACTTCAGTTCTATCCTCAACCAAATTTCATATTGAATATCCCCATATCATATCAAAAATTTTCTCTCATCATCCTTGACAAACCATTTGCAGCTTTTGTTATCTGCCTTAACATAAGCTGGCAGCTATTTTTATCATTGTTTGCACACGCGATCCCAGATTATTAAAACGAATTCAACATGATGTTCTCTCGCCAGGAAGGAGAAAGAGAACGAGGATGGAGGGCAGTTTTCATTTTTGGAGAGGAATTGAAGAAATCAGTCTTCTTCTTCTTCTTCTTCTTTTTTTTTTAACTGTCCGTGATGCAGAAATGGAGAGCCACGATGGTATAGTGGTTTGGCCATTGGATTCTGGAGACCAGGTTTCAAATCCCCACTCAGTAATGGAAAACCACTGGGTGACCTTTGGCAAGTCACATTCTCTCAGCCTCGGAGGAAGGCAAAGGCAAGCCCCTCTCGATCAAACCTTGCCAAAAAAATCCCATGATAGGTTTGCAGAGTAACCATCAGTCAGAAAGAACTTGAAGGCACTAGGAAGAAGGAGGAGGAAGAATATGAATAATATATGCCAAATCCATCTATCTACATGAAAGTGGATGGATTTTGAAAGAAAACTGAAGCGGAAAACAGGTGGTAGAAAACATATTTATTGGGGGATCTAGTGAACTTAAAAAAAAACTCACTTCTGGATTAGAGTTTGGAAAACTTAATCTTTTGGGATTACATCTCCCAGAATCCCCCATGAAGCATGTCCACTAGCTAGTTGTTGTCCTAAACAGGAACTGTTTCCAAACTGTATTTGGGCTTCTTGGTTCAATTGCCTGTTCAGCCATGGAAACTCACTGGGTGACCTTGGGCACATCACACACTCTCAGCCACCAGAGAACCCTATGATAGATTTGCCTTGGGGTCGCCATAAATCAAAAACAACTTGAAAGCACACAAGAACAACAAAAACAACATTGATATGGCTTAGCAGAACTGTCTGCATTTCTGGACTCTCTTTGAAGGTGTGACTATACAGACTGTCATGACGAGCACTGGTACTGCAAAATTCATCACTGTGCCACTGCCTTGTGCATCATCACCTATGGTGACATATAAACCAGATCTAAGGGAAAAGGTTCATAGTTACACTTATTTTAAAAAAAAACCATATACAAAAATTGTCATCTAGCAAATATTTGATCTGAAGTTTTAAACAACTAATTTTGTAACACTCTTTTGATCTACACAGTAGGGATTAGTACATTTTGGGGCATCATTTCCTACTGTTGGTTTTAAACTGGGGATGGTGGGCGATGCTATGCCACTTTGTTCTTGCAGTGTGTATGGAGAAAAAAAGCTTTTAAAAACAGCATACTAGCAGCCTTGTCATTCATAATTTATACGCCTCTCATTTTCAACTCTCATTCATCTCAGTTCCTATGTAAATATCCATCATATTTTAAAATCTTACCATGTCTGAAAGTCTTTTCACATCTCTAACATTTTTTTTAATTTTATCATATACCTCCTTATTCATTTATCTATATTCTAAGTAAAATATTTATCAAAAATTATTCAGGGTGAAAAAGTAAGCCTACATTTTCACTTTAATGCTCTAAATTATTCTGAATACACCTTAACTGTGGCTCAGTTGATATGCATATCAGATGGTGATCCAACTACTCTGGTGGAAAAAAGCAGGTGTGCATCTCTACCGTTTACCATAGGTGGGGGGTAGTGAAGTGGGTCTGCTGCCCAAGGCCTTTTTGTGACTTTTGCCCTGAAAAATGCCTCCCAAATGTTTTCAAATGTTACTGCTGGAAGGCTCCAGGACTGGCATCTTTTCACTATAACAAAATGCAGAGCCTGTCAGCATCTTAGCCACCTCCCCATGAAACTGGGATGTCCACCCATTTTGAGTTTATACCTTTTGGGGTATTTTTAAGCCTGGTGCAACTCACAATATGCTCTAAGGCAGTGGTTCTCAACCTGTGGGTCCCCAGATGTTTTTGGACTTCAGCTCCCAGAAGGCCTGAGCATTGACCATAGTGGCTGGGGCTTCTGGGAGCTGAAGTCCACAAACATCTGGGGACCCACAGGTTGAGAACCACTGCTCTAAGTGTAGGAAAAGGATCCCCAGAACACCAGAATTTGCCTGCTCCTGCTTTATCACATAGCCAGGTAACATATAATTCAGACAGACTAGGGCCCACTGGCCCCTCCCGAAACTGCAAACTCCAGGATTCCATAGGATGTTGCAAGTGGAATAATAACGCTATAACAATCTAGTGCAGAAATGGCCTAGATCAAGACATTGCACTCCCTACATAAGAACAGCAAATGGTGCCTTTACATTCAGCCAGATCAAGATCTACAATACCAAAAGCCAATCAGCCAAGTTGTAAAGTCAAAGGCTTTCACAGCCGGAATCCATAGGTTGTTGTGGGTTTTCCGGGCTTTAAGGACATGTTCTATTAGTATTTTCTCCTGACGTTTCGCATGTATCTGTGGCTGGCATCTTCAGAGGATCTGGTGACATGGAAGTGAGACAGAGTATATATACTTGCATAGTCCCCAGGTGGGAGGGAGTAATTTGCATGTGTTACAGTTGGCTTGTGTGATGGCCTATTGTTAAATGGGATATCCCCCAGGGTGTGTTGTTAGCCAGGGGATATGCATAACAGTGCATTAAGTACATTAGCAATCCATTGTATTGTTCCCTGTAGAGGGACCTCCAAAGTCTGGGTGGTATTCATTGGTGGTGATCAGTCAAGTTGTTTCAGTACATGAGACTGAAAATCCCACAGATACCTCTCCTCTTCCTCAGCAGCATCAAATGAAATAATAAAATAAAATACAATAAAATAAAATAAAATACAATAAAATAAAATACAATACAACACAACACAACACAACACAACAAAGCAAGCTATAGGAAAACCAGTGTAGTATACTGGCATCAGTGCCAGACTAGGGCCATTTCTGCACTACATTGTTACAGTGCTATTATTATTCCACTTTCAACATCCTGAGGAATTCTGGGGTTCATAGTTGACTGAAGCCAAGGATCTCTCTGACTGAAATTCTAAATGCCCCTCCCTAAACTGCAAACCCCAGGATTCCATAGGATGTTGAAAGTGGAATAATAGCTCTATAACAGTGTTGTGTGGAGAGGCTAGAGATGAGATCTCTGAGAGACCAGAGTTTGAATCCCCACTCACTCATAGAACCCCACTGGACAAGTCACATTGTCATTGCCTCAGAGAAAGGCAGTATCAAATCCCTCTGAACAAATCTTGCCAAGAAAACACCATGATAGAGTTGCCATAGGATCACCATAAATCAAGAATGACTTGAAGGGACATAAAAACAATAGCAAAATAGAATTTCATTGTCAGAGGTTTTGTTGACTATGGTATATGCCTAGGATTCCAGGATTCCATAGAATGTTGAAACTGGAGCAATAGCAATATAACAGTGTAGTGCAGAAATGGCCATGGCCCGAAGAGACCAAGTTTCAAATCCCCATTCAGTCATGAAAACAAAGCAATGGTAATCTTTTTCTAAATAAATCTTGTAAAGAAAACACTGTGATAGATTTGCCATAAGATGGAGTCAACGTGAAGGCAGATAACAGTAACAACAACAACAACAATGTACAATTTCACTACCTTCTTAGGCCATCCCAAAGTTAATGCTATTTGCTATCTTTTCATGCCATCAAAAGCTACCAGCCAGTCTTAGATGCAGGCAATTTACAAAGGATCAACCACACAAAGAGTCACAACTGTATGATTATTGCACCTCACACATGCTGGGGGAAAATCATATAGATTAAGTTTACACCACTATGGGCCTCCATATATTTCATTTCAGATACTGCTGGATTCATTTAAACTGGGAAAGCATCATATTTAGGATGTAACCAGGAGAGCAATGTAGTAACTAGAGCAACAGAAAGCAGGAAAGAACAAGAAGCAGTCTTTCAAATACATTCAAAGCAAGAGAATGACCAAAGAAATGGTTGAACCACTGCTCAAAAAGCATGGTAAAATGCTAACAGATCACAACCAAAAAGCAGAACTGATCAATACCTGTTGTGCTTCAGTTTTTCTCCAGAAAAATTGATAAGGAATCCACATTGCAAATCAAGACTGATAAGGAGTTAGTGAGGAGTCACTCAGTTAACCTAAATGAGTTCAGATCTACCAGAACAGATTAACTGTGTCTCAGAGTACTGAAGAAACTTGCTGATGTATTCTCTGAACTATGCACCATCATTTCTGAGAAATCGGGGGAGAACAAGTGAGGCATCAAAGGACTGGAGAAGGGCAAATATTGCGTCTCTTTAAAAAAAAAAGGCACAAAAGAAGATCCAGGAAACTACAGATCAGTTTCCCTGACCTTAAAAGCAGAAAAAAAATGTTAGAACACATTATACAGGAGTATATTTGCAAGTATCTTGATCAGTAATCAGTAGGAGCCAGCATGGGTTTGTCAAAAACAAATCCTGCAAAAGTAATCTTATATCTTTTTTACTCAGGTCACTAGTTTAGTAGATGCTGGGAATGCCGTGGATGTCATTTATCTGGATTTCAGCAGCGTATCTGATTAGGTCCCCCATAATATTTTGATTAGAAAACTGATTAAGTGTGGAATAGATGGGAACACTGTCAGACGGATCCATAATTGGTTGGAAAACCATGGCCAAAGACCCATCATCAATGGCCACACTTAAAACTGAAAGGAAATCTCATGTAGAGTGCTAAAGGATTCTAGCTTAGGGCCATTGCTCTTCAGCATTGTTATCAATGACTTGATACAAAGGGAAGGACCAGGTCTAATGGTATGAAGTTAGAGGAGAGGAGATTTTGACTGAATATTAGAAGGAACTTCTCAACAGTAAGATTGCTTCAACAATGGAACCAATTGCCTAGAGGCGTGGTGGAATCAACTTTTCTGGACATCTTCAGAAAGTGGCTGGGGCTGCTTTAGCTGGAGACCCTGCATTGAGCAGGGAGCTAGACAGGGTGGTTCATGAGGCCTTTTCCAATTCTATGATTCTATTACTCTATGGTGGCTGGTAGCTGGGTGGAGTGATGAATCTGCTCTACGTTTTAATCCAATCTTTAAAGACATTATTCCAGATGCTGAATCTATTTAGGGGCTAGCACCTTGGAGAGCTCACTTAAGGCTTGGACTAAACCTTGGAGTGGATATTGGATTATCCCACTGATGTCAGAGCCATCAGCCTCCACTAGGCTTGCATAGCTGTAAATATGTTCAGGGGTTCTGTTACACAGATTATTATGACATCTTCTTACCAGAGCTGATGCAATAGCCTAGCCTTGAATAGCCAGAGCATCTGCTGCATGTCACCTTGAAGGACAAGAAGATAAACAACCAGGAGGAACACTGAAACCTACCTGAGAGACATCATGAGCTGGATGGCTGAATCTAATTAGCATTTTTAGCTGGCACAATTAACAACATGTATTAAGGACACCTTCAGGCTTCCTCTCTAGTTTCTATACATATGCCACATTAGTTTGAATTGCTGCCTCTTGAGGCATATCTTCATTGAGAAACACTTCTCAGGAAGTTATGTAGCACAACATGACAAGCTGCTTTCCACTAGCTGAGCTGTTGTTTCCCTGGGAACTAAGCTAGATTCTGTGACAAAATCAGCTGCAGGTTGATATTGTATGTGTATGAAAAAGTTGTGTGTGGTTATAGAACTGCTTACATACTCATTTATTTATTTATCCATCCATTTATTGATGATCCAGTAACCAAAGGTATCAGCATAACATACAAATTAAGGTAAGAGTTCCGCAAAATACAAATCAACAAGATGGTATAAAACCCCTGTAAAACCAGCAGCCATACCAAAACAGAGATCAATATGACAGTGACAAAATCTGCCGTGTTAACAAAGAATAGGGGAATCCACACTCATATTTAGCGTAGTTTAATCCCAGTTTAAATATCATGGCTCCATCTCATGTATTCCTGGGATCAGTTATTTGAGAGGGAGTTAGAATTGTTTTGTGGCTCTCTCTAGCAGAAAATTCTAAGACCCTTTTAAAACTATAAATTCCTGATTCCATAGGGCACAGTCGCGGAACTTAAAAGTGGTATCAAACTACCGTATTTTCCGGCGTATAAGACGACTGGGCATATAAGACGACCCCCAACTTTTCCAGTTAAAATATAGAGTTTGGGATATACTCACCGTATAAGACTACCCCTCTTCCAAAGCACACCAAATAAAAAATAAAAAAAACATCAGATTTGATTTCAATATGGTAATTTTAATTCAAATGCTTATGACATGCAGGTACTTAGCAGGAAAACTGTCACTTATAAACATAAGGCTGTTTGTCATCAAACATGTAAACATAAAATAGTGCAAGTGGATTAAACTTTTCCTAATTCACTCTAAAGCTGAAAGGAAGGATAAGACAATAAACCCATGGGAGCTGCCATGCTGTTTGTTTTCTAAGCTGTCAACCAAACTGGAACTGATGATGATAGGAGGAAGATAACAAACTATAGAGAGGGGCAAGTGCTGGGCAAGTCCCTGGCCAGTTAGCAAGCTACAGTATTTTTACAGGTTTTGCTGGCACGACAGCTTCCCTTTAAAAGCCTTCAAAATCCTCCTGTTCGTCATCTGATGTCATAAGTACATCAATGACATCTTGTGATACATTTGTAAGGCAGTCATCGTATGGATCAAATTCCGTATCAGATGGTGTGGTCTCAGCTTCGGCTTCCTCTTCATCTTGCCACAAGTAGTCGTCCTCCATACCATCTAATGAATTTGATATGCCACACTTCTTGAAAGACTTGATTACTTTTTCTGCATCAATATCATTCCAGGCTTTTATGACAAACTTGCACAAAACATCCAACTGTGGAGCACGCATGTTTCCTCCTTTTGTGAATGACTTTTCACCGCTAACCATCCATTCATTCCACTGTTCTCGAATGCGATCTTTAAATGGCTTGTTTAGGCACACATCCAGTGGCTGTACCAACGATGTCAATCCTGCAGGAATAACTGCCGCATCTGTGTTTAGTCTTGCAAGCCTTTGCTTGGTGCTGGGAGTTAAATGAGCCCTGAACATATCCCACACCAGTAGACTGCGTTTTTGAATAAGTCCACCTGGTCGCCTGCTCCATACATTATCAAGCCATAGCTTTACCCCTTCTTCATCCATCCAGCCTTTTTCATTCACATGTACAAAACAACCAACAGGAAACTTGAGTTTTGGCATTGTTTTTCTTTTAAAAATAATCATTGGTCTCAGTTTGGCACCATCAGCTGTGCAGCCTAGTACCACTGTAAAACTGGACTTCTCATGTCCTGTTGTTTTAAGTAAAATTGTTTTTTCACCTTTTTGATGGACAGTTTTATTTCCAACCATGTCAAAATTCATTGGAGTTTCATCCATATTTCCGATACTACTTAACGCATAGCCATGTTTAGTGCGCTGTTTTATTACGTATCGATGGAAACTATTTAGTTTGTTATCAAGATCTGCAGGTAATTTTTGGGCAATTTTTGTCTTTTGCCTCAGTACCATATTATGCCTTGCCATGAATCTAGTACACCAGGATACAGTGGCCTTAAATTTGTTGCTGTGATCTGGGTTAGATTTGGCCCACTGAAGTGCAAACAAACGTATTTGATTTCGTGTCACTACATAACCATTTTGGCGATGCTCATTCACCATGTCTGCCACATGTTTTTCGAGTTCTGGCCAATGTGGGGTGCCTCTTCTTAATGCACACTTACCCCTTGGCATACTCTTTAATGCTTTTTCATTTGCTTTCCAGTACCGAACCATCTTTTCTGTTACTCCATATTGTCTTGCAGCAGCGCAGTTATTATGTCCCATGGCAAAGCTTACAACTTTAAGTTTGAAACTGGCTTCATATTTCTTTCTTCTTGCTGGTGGAGCCATGATGGGGTTTTGACTGTTGGACATTTGTATACTGTACTGTATGTACTGGTGCTACATTGTATGAACAGGTGATGATACTGGTGCTGTACTGTATGTGGTACCCAGTTACAACAACCAGCCCGATGTACCTTACTGGCAATTGGCTGGTTGTTGTATACAAAGCCTGCTTGGACTGGTCAGCCCTCCCTGCCTGCCCAGCCCTCTCTGTCTCCAAGACTATCAAAGTGATAGATCTCCCTCTTGAGGACTGCAGTGAATCTGAGAGGCAGAGAGGGGGTACGGTAATAGGATATAAGGGCGGGCCAGGTGGGTGAAAGAGGCGTGTTTTTCTGGGCACAGCGCTGCTCTATGGCCCTTTTCGCAGTGCTGGCTCCACCCCCCGTCGTCCTCTCCTCCTCCTCCTTCCCGGCGGTCCTCTGCCTAGCAACAGGAGCAACTCTGGCCAGCCTCCCTCCCTCCGCGGCTGCTGATAGGCTCGCCCGATCCAGGAAACTCGGATGCCCCAGTCACTGCGAATGAGTTGTCCAGCGGGAGGGAAAGTGGAGCCGGCGCCCTGGAATGCCTCTTGGTGGGATTTAAAATATATGTGTGTGTATATATATATATATTATTGCGCATCTTTCATTAGGAATTCCTAAAATGAGCACATGGCAGCACAAGCCACTACTCTATGCCTGTCTCTGGGTGGTAGACCCCCAAGGGTCTGGGGGAAAAAAAAGCAGATCTTACAAAGCCTGACGTCTCTCCATCTGCTTTAGGCAATGTTAATCAACAATCATTACCCTTCGGCTACAGAGAGAGGTATTAAGTAAATGCAAATGGCTAGAAAAGGGCAGACTTTCCAAACCAGCCGTGTTCCAGCTGAAACTCTACATGTTTATCTTACAAGAGCCTGGCGAACGAGGAAGCGGTGGAGGAACCAGAAAGGCTGCCCGGCTCTCATTCTCGGGGGGGGGGCGTGCCGCTGAGAGCCTCTCCTCTCCTCCTCCCTCGCCGTCGCTCCGGAGGAGCCAGCAGCCAAGCACCGGGCTCACATCCTTGCAAAAAGGGGCAGCCTCGCCAGCCCCAGGCGCTTCCTGCCAGCTCCGCTGGACTTGTGAGCAAACTTGAGCTGCTCCCTCCCTCCCTCCCCCCCTCTTTTAATATCCCTCCTCCTCCTTTCCTGGGAGGATGTCCTCTGGGCAGCGCTGGGAGGCAGCAGCAGCTGCAGCACACTAGCCGAGCGAGTGAGCGAGCGAGCGAGCGAAGTTTCAGCGACACCCGGTGTATAAGACGACCCCCGACTTTTGAGAAGATTTTCTTGGGTTAAAAAGTCGTCTTATACGCCGGAAAATACGGTACTAAAATTGTGCAATGTGGATACACTCAGCATTGAACAATATTTTAACTAAGTACCCGAAACCCACATTTCATATTTCTTAAGCAGATTTTAAGCAGGTTTTGCATGTTTGTTTCTTCTTAAGCAAAAAAAAAAAAAAAGTAGTATAATATCTTGCTTGCTTCTCATATCTAAGCACCACCAGGGGTAACAGAAAGTAAGGAATTTTTGAAAAAAATGACAAATGGAGAATGAGAAAAGACTGCATACTCAGCAGGTGAGCAAAATTACTTTTTTTAGACTGCAACTCCCAGAATACCCAGCCACAGTCAGCATGACTCTGGGAGTTGTAACCCAAATAAGTAAAATTTCCCATCTGCGCTCAAGAGATGCAGCTGGTGGCAATGAAAGAGATGAAGAGATCATTAGCAGTCAAATAGTCTACCTTGATCCACTACCTGGGTAGCTGAAGCATTGTGCTTCCTTTCCTAACAGATGTGATATGAAATTCCTTGTTCCTCCAATAATCTATATATTTTAAACTGAAAAGCAGCGTAGAGACTGCAACAGAGTGCAGAAGGAGGATGCTGTTTGAAAAATAGCTCCTGCTATTTTGCAGGGACTTTAATAGGTTTACACTGAAGGGTGGCTTACAAATTCATTAAATAAATCACAAAAAAATAAAATCAGATTCCTACAAACAAGATTCCACATATTCACACAATGACAAGTTGGAGGAAGCAGTATGGGAGAGTCATTTTGAGTAAAGGAATGACAGCAACTGAAAACACTAAATTGTGTTCCTCTATATATTCTTTCTCTGACAGAAATTGCTAGCTAACAAAGCTTTATTTTAAAAACTAATTAGGGAAAGGAACAAAGAACTGCATGTATGGAGGAAGCGCACAAGATTCATCTGCGCATGAATCTTCAACCCAAGATACAACACAAATATTCATTAACAATTCTGTCCAATCATGTTATGAGAAACAACTCATGTACTTATGTTATACCCTATATACTGTATGTGGGATTGGAGGTACCATGGTTGATCATGGTTTAGCCCAGCCCTACCACATAGTTGGTACTGGTGGAAAAGTAATATATGACAGCATTGTACTATAAAATAATATTGCCTAGTCTGCTAGTGGGTTGGGTGATTTTGAGGGAAATACAGGTTGATGTGATGTAATTAAGGGTGAACAGAGTGAATGTGTAAAGCTGTGGCCATTTCCACATGAGACTGTTATAGAGCTACAATTCCACTTTCAACATCCTGTGGAATCCTGGAGTTTGCAGTTTCAAGAGGGGCCACCTGACCCCTCCCAAAACTGCAAACTCCAGGATTCCATAGGATGTTGAAAGTGGAATTGCAGCGCTATAACAGTCTTGTGCAGAAATGGCCTGTGTAACAGTTCAATCTTGCATATTTGCTCAAAGAAGTGAATTCCATTGTGCTAAACAGCCCTTGCGAACCAGCATGGTTTAGTGTAGTGAGCACTGAACGATGAACAGGATTCAATTCCCCACCCAGTCATGGAAACCCACTGTGTGATCTTGGATGCATCACACACTCTCAGCCTTGGAAAACCCTATGATAGGTTTGCCATAGGGTCACTATAAGTCAGAAATGACTTGAAGGCATACAACAACAACAAACAACAACAATATCCCTTGTACTCAGAGGGCAGAGAGAGACTGTGAATAAGACCCATTTAGCTGAGCAACATACTTGTTTCATAGTTGAATAGACTTGTTTCTGGTATTTCTGGGAAGCATTTTGATAGGAATTTTCCAAGCTTTTATGCATGTTGCTGTTTTCTCTATTAAAAAGGAACAGAAAGTAACAAAAGGCATAATAAGTATGGCAACAAGCTATCTTTTCAGCATTGCAATAGATAACGATAATGGGTTGTTTCCCAAACACTCTCAAACTCTGCTTAGGAGGCATAAGCAAAAGGCCTTTTCATTACTTATAAACACCGTCTTTTTGGGACTAGAATGTTTTTACTACTTTAACTGTTTTGACTATTAATTCCCAGGATCTCCTTTTTTTCCCCCCATGAAACAGTGATGACTTTTATTGAGAGGGGAGGTATTACTGAAACACAAGTTTCTTCCAGCCTCTCCACTTCCTCAGAGGCACATGGAACAAAGGGAGCCTCTAACTGCAAGTGATACAGAGCCGAGTTGACAAAACAGTGCTCATCTTTATCAAATCTACCACACACAAAATGAATTTGCTGTAACCAAATTCATTGTCATACCAGGAGGCCAGCTTGACAAATCTCATTTTCTATGGTAGCTCCCACCTTCTGGAGCAGCTCATTGTGAATTCTATACACACCTCCCTCCCTGTGCTTAAAGGCCGGCTTGTTCCAGGCTGCTTTTAATGAAATGAAAGGCCATATTTTATAATCTGGATTTTTTTTTCTTACATCTATTTTAAACTGGTATATATACCCAGCATTGCCCAGAATTTTATTTTCTCATAAGTAATAGTTGCTAGAAAGATTTGGGATCCTGTGTCTCTAATTCACCAAACTGTCTTGTCCAGTACCTATAACTTTTCCCCATATTACTTGTATTCAGAGTTATTAACATACAGATGTTGGGTTCTTGAGGGAATACATTGCCATCTTCCTTGCTGCTAGGCCTCATCTCCATAGCAACCAACCTATTCAAGACAGACACAGTTGACTGAGGCCCAAGAGCTTTCTGGTTGAGAATTCTAAAGGCCTCTCCCTAAACTGCAAACCCCAGGATTCCATAGTATCTTCTTAGGCAGCCAGTCATATGAGGTCTTCACTTGACACAGACAAACTTTGACTTTTATATATCAGATATTTTATGTTGCTTTAATTAATTATATTTGACTTCTTTTGTTTCATTTTTACTTTGTGAACCACACTGTGGAAGTTTTGCCTTGAAAGGTGGCTTTGAAACCTTTCCAATAGATAATGCTAATGCTCCTCCCACACTTCCATTTTGCACCATTGAACTCGTACAAGAAGCCAATATCTATCTGTGTGAAAACAAATTGCAGTGAAGTAAAGGATCCACTCGTTCTAACAAAACCTTTTTCCACTTCTTTTAAAATGGAAGCTCCTTGCACTCCTCTAAATTGAACTTCCAATTCTCCCAACCCACTCTTGAGTAGGAAGGCACAATATGCTTCTTTTTCTTCACTCACAGTTGAAGACATCACATCTGTTCTCCTCACACAGCAGACGGGTGTTCACATACTATATCAGGGCTGATATTTCAAGAGGAAATTTCAGCAACTTAAGCGTCATCATTTAATTCAATATAGCTGATTAATTTTTTAAAAAAAGTTTCCAGCACTGTTTGACTGATGGAACACTGGCTTCCTGGATAGACTCCCATTCATCTCATTACATATGCTGTATGTGCTGAATTACTTGCACACATGGGGAAAAAGAAAATTAAGTAGAGGACAATTCATCCAATTCTTTTTTTAAAAAAAATATATTTTGCATAAAATTCAGTTTATTGGTAAGAGGCTGCTAGGAAATCCTTTCCCCAACATCCTTTTCAACATGGCTTGATTGCCTTTAATCGATTTTTTAATACTCATAATATGGGTAGACCCCTGAGAGTCTTCTAGTGCAACATTTTGTCTACAATAATACAAAGGCACTGCTTTCTCAGTGTTATTAGTCCTCTAACATCAAGACCATGGACAGGGGAACTTTTGTCCTCCTGATGTTGATTACCTTTCCCACTGTCCCTCCTCATTGCCTGGGCCGGCTAGGGCTAACAGAAATAACAGCTTAACAACATCTGCAGGGGGAGGCATCAAGACCATGGAGGTTTCATTCAGTTATTCTAACAGCAATTGACAGACCTGGTGCTTCCACCTTGGGAGAGCATGAAAGGTTCTCCACACACACACACACACACACACACACACACACCAGATAAGTCATTTATTATCATCACCACCCAGACTGCTAGACCCACAGTAGAATTTATGACTGAAGTACACACATTGAAAGGCTTCAATTTTTGACAGTTATTTCTGTCAAAAGAGGGAAAAAGGGAAATAATCAGTGGGACATTTCTGAAAACATATGTTTAGGACAGGAGTTTTCCTGAGACATATTTATTATTTCTCTTTCAGATATCTATCCACCAGACATATGTTTTTCTAACGCTACCAATAGAGTTGCCAGAGTGAAAACTGGAGAGAGAAGCTGTACTTCTAATAGTTGTGTAGATGAGGAAATTTTAGCAGGTGATGCTTCTCTCACAACCAGGTGGGTAGGGTTGGTCATATTGGACTTACCTGGTGCAAAGGCCACATATCTCTCACACCTTTCCCTGTACAGGAATCCTTTTAGTTTTCAGTCTGGCAACTCTAGCCACCAGTGATGTCTTGTATTTTTTGGATAGCGGCCATCATCATTTACATTATTTGGCAATGAATTCCATACGCTGGTTATGTGCTATTTGCTTCTCTCCAAACTAGATACTACCATAATGAAAATGAGTCTGAGCATGGGTGTATATAGGTTAAAATAATAAGAAAAAAAAAGTAGGGTTGCAAACCCCTTCATTTCTAGGTGGAGCTAACCCTGAATTTAGCTCGCCATCTCTATGTATGTGGGTATCAGGAATCACCACAAAATACTCTTTGTGCAGTATTACATCCAGGAAAAATACAGCACATGTATAATACTATTACCACAGAGATTTACAAGTTTAAAAGGTAAAAGGCAGATTTTGCACACGTGTGGTGGAACTGTTACCATAGCAAGAGATAAAAGAGGTCAGATTCCACAAGAGTTCTTTTTTAAATATCTTAAGTGTTGTGGATTAGCAGTTTATTGGGCACTGCTGAGATGTTTTTGACAAACAATTGGAAGAGCTCTCTACTTCTAACAATAGAGAAACAGCATAGAAAAAATTGGTATGTGAGCATTATGGACAAATTGTGTCAGTATGTGTGTGAGTGCGCGCATGCATGCATGCCTTCTAGTCACCTTTTGACCTATGGTAACACCATGAATTTCATAGGATTTTCTTAGGCAAGGATTACTCCGAGGCAGTTTTGCCCATTTATTCCTCTGAAATATAGCCTGCAGCACCTGATATTCATTGCTGGTCTCTCATCCAAATACTTACAACAGCTGACCCTGTTTAGCTTCCAAGATCAGATGGGATCTGGTGCTTTTCGGGCATTTAGGCCAGCATGGATAAATTAACCACTCTAATTCAAAGCTTTAAAATATTCCTGGGTTCTATAAAGATTGGGTCAACCTTTTATCCACTGACACAAATAACACATTTGCAAACTAATGTATATGTAATGGATCTTCTTTGGTTTAGACCTATATTAGTGCTTTATTATTATTTTGATGGTATTTAGGGCATGTTTGGTTTGGTTTTCTAGATTTACATATCAGCAAAGTAAATTGACTGGGCAATTCTATGCATGTCTCTCTAAATGTAAGCCCTATTGATCTTAATAGGACTTAAACTCAGATAAGTATGTACAGGATTTCAGCCTTAAATAATCATTTTTATGTTTTTTTTTCCAGTATGCATGATTGTTGTCTTTCAGTGTTTGAGTGAGGGTTTTTTACATTTGTTGAAATATTTTAATAAATCTTTGACGAATCACTTATTGCATGAAATATTTCTTCCTATCTGTCCTGAATGCAATGCAAATTAGTTTCATTGGGTCAATCCCAATGCCACTTTTAATGGTGCTAATTAGTTTTTAAATGGTTCGTGTTACAGAAAATGCAGATGGAAAAGGGGCATTGCTTGCCAACTTTGCCCACAATGCCTAGAGCTAATAGCAAGTTGAACTGTGCTTTCGGTTTTATGAAAGCTATATCTCCTGATATCCAGCTACAAACACAAAACCCTCAAGTAGTGCAGAATTCTTCCATTTCTTTTGATATTGGCTGTCATCCCCCCGCCCTAAAAAGGCTATGTAATATATCTACATACCTATAGGGTTTCATTTTTCACAAGGCAGCTTTTCTGCACAGTTTGACCTAAAAAAGGTTTTTAAAAAAAATTTATCATTGGCAGGGTAAAAGGAAGGAGAACATGTTTAAAAAAAAAAGATGTACAAGGTGTTGCCAAAATAGGTGTTTGTATCTGGCCAATGTTTGCTAGGGGCAGAAATATTTAATGACATTTGATTTGACCAGTCATTTTCTCATTTGGCCACAATAAGCAAAGATGTGTGTGCATGTGCATGCACATGCATTTGTATTGATGAAGATATTCAAATATAAAATTAAGTACATTATAAAGTTGATTTCCGATGCAAATGCAGACTTTAAAAAGTCTAAATAGTTCATTCCAGTCCTGAAACACTAACTGGAAAAAAAACTAACAGTATTGCCTAAAGACCTCCCTCTCCTCCCTCTGTCCCTCCCCCCGCCTGCCTGCAGTGTTGCTTTCCAAGCATTTAGCAGTCTTACTTTTGTCTGGTTTACAGAGTCATTTTTCTAAAAAAAAAAAAATACTTGTGCATTCCAGGAATGTAGATAAATGTCAGCTGGAGAAACCCAGTGGCAAGCAACCAAATAAGCTGTCTAAATAGTGAAAGAGAAATCTGGGAGATTTAAGTTTTGAAGTGCCATTTAAAAACAGTGAATAAAAATGCTTTAAGTCTCTAAGAAAGAGCTCGCCTTTCATTCTGCCTAAATAACAATCATCTACAGGATATGCTTTTACGCATAGCACAGACCAGCAAGATAAGCAATTTTCACAGCTGAAATTCTAATCTAAAGCCCTTTTCGAAACCCACTCATATTGCACAAAGCGCAAGGTGGGAGACACCTCCATAAACTCAGCAGCATGTAGAGTATGAGAATATAATTACAACTCTTTAGGCTTTAGTTAAAAATAAGTTTTCAATTGTCTAGCAAAGCTGATCTTGGAAAGTGCACACCTATTTTCAGGTCTGGACCTCCCATTCAGCAAAGTCAAGCAGGTGTCTCAGGCAGCAGGTGCTGCGGGTGAAGTATTTGGGGACAGCACTTTGTGTGCCACATGGCTTGCATTCCATCCCATAAACCAGTCCACTACCTTTTGGTATGTAGAGAATCCTGTCAGTGAATTATACTGTTCTTCCTAGGGAAAGATCCAGCTGTCAGCTTAGTTGGTTTCTGTATGTGGAATCTGCAGAGAGAGGTAGCATTTTGTCCACCCCACAGAGAAAAACATCTGGGGACTGGCCCTACCCGTTGTGCAAAGGGTCTTTTACTAATCTTTCTCACGTCGTCTCCCCTCATCTTGTTTAAGAAGTAGGCTCTCTAATTTGTTGTTATTTGCAATCAAATCATCTTCAATTTATGGCAACTCTATCCAAGAGAGACATCCAAGAGCCCTGGTCATCAACAGCCCTGCTCAGCTCCTGCAGACTCAGAGCCATGTCTTCCTTCATTGGATCAATTCACCTGCAATGTGGTCTTCTTGTTTTCATACTGTCTTCCACGTTATTAAGTATTACTATCTTTTCCAAAGAGTCACATCATCTCATGATATCATGAGAGAACCTAAATTTGACCCTTGGCTTCTACTGAGTGTTTAGGCTCAATCTTTTCTCTGATCCATTCATTGTTCTTTTTTGCGAACCATGATATATGTAGAATTCTTCTCCAGCACAACACTTCAAAAGAGTTGATTTTCTTCCTGTCAGCTTTCTTCATTGTCTAGCTTTCACAACCATACATAGAAATCTGAAAGAGTACTGCAAGGATGATTCTGACTTTGGCATTTAGTGAAATATTTGCATATTTATAACTCTATAACAACAAGTTGATTAATGATGGTATTGGGGAGAGAGATGGCATGTGGAAACAGTTTCAACACTACTGTTACCCGAAAGCAGAAGCATGTTACACCACTGGAAAAACCCTATCCCGGGGTCTACAATTTTGATATTAAATATGATTCAGTGTGCCTGAGAGGTCACCCGGATGAGCACATAGGCAGCCACGGTCGAACGATCAAAAACCAGGTCAGGCCAGTAAAATCCCCAGTCACGTAGCCCCAGGAGACCTCAAGATGTGTAAATCCACAATAAACAAAGAGTCCTTAGCCCCAGAGAAGCCGACTTAAGGGGATTAGCATGTTTGCTCCAAGTTGAGCAAATATCCTATCAAGCAAGGACCATTTACATGAAGTCACACCACAACCAAATGCAGCCAAAGATCCTGAAACTTTGGCAACACCTCATAATCCCATCACACAAAGGAAGTTACCATTGTGGAGCTTCTTTCTCACTACAACACCCATTGTTCTCCCCGGGAAAGATTAGTCCTCCAGGTACTTTTTCCCCTACAAACAGCCCGTTTTTGAGCGGTTCTTTGGATCACTCCTGGTCATCCCAGCAGACCGTTTCTCTGTCCGTTGAGTAATCCCTTCAGCCCTCTCCGTGCTGAGCCCCGCTTCTCCACTGTTCTTCCCAGACCAAGGACTTCGGGAAAAGGTGCAATATTACCTCAGCTACAACCCCTTCAATATTCCCCTATCCAGTTTCCTGTCTTTTACTTCTTAATAGGTCTTGAGTGAGTGTGTGAGTGATTGCATTGCTGCATGAGACTTTCATTCAATAAAATCAATTATTGGACATTTTGTTTAGTTTTTGGCTTGGCCTGACCCTGTAAAAACTGGGTAAAAAGACCCCACTAGGTTACCCTGCCTCTTGCATTGCTATTGCTTGTGCTCTGGCTAGTTTCTATTCCCTATCACGTGGAGGACATTGAGGTGTCCCCCAAGGGACCCCAGAAATCAGGGTAACAAGCAACACTGTAAATCTTAATCTTGCAATGGTTATTTTATTCCCGTTCCCTTACTATAATTCTTTCTCTATATTATAAGGCATTTCTTGTTTTCTCACTGAATTACCCTCTTCTTATGCAAAGAAATTTAAAGTGGTCAGCTCATTAATGCCAACCAGTTTGGATTACAGCAGCAGCAGTGGTTCATTATAATTCTCTAGAACCCACAAGGTACAACAGAAGTGGTTCAGTCATAAGAGCCAGGATGGAGTTATTGGACATGGGATGACTCCACAGAAATTGCTTCCTCTAAAAGAGGGATTAGACTTGTGCAGCCCATCAGATGGTGTTGGACTTCAACTCCCAGCAGTCCTCACCATTAACTGTGCAAACTAGAGCTGCTGGCAGTTGCAGTTCAACAATAACAGGGAAGTTACTAGTTCCCACCCCTGTTCTAAGATCAGCAACCCAAAGGAGGGGTTTTAATTACTCTTGGGACCTACTATCCTTCCCAGGTTCCATCTTTTTTGTTAGTTATGGGGAACTTGATATTCCTCTGCTAGGGAGAACAGCATCTGTTTATTGCTTTCTCAGTGCATTCATTGCACAGGCACCAGGATTCATTCCTTTAGGCAGAGCAAGGTTAGAAAGCCTCAGGTGACAAAGGAAGCAATCAATGATGGCAGTAAGAGATACCCAACTATTTCTCCTAACCTCTCTAGCAGGACTCCTCGGTTGGAGGATACAGCTGTGGGGGCCAACCTGCCTGAACATCCTTAACTAGTCTCTGAACTTGGATTATCCTATTCCATTGCCAATGGTGGAGTAAAATCCAATTGCTGATCTAGTCAGCTACTATGACCAAGGAGAGGGGACCATCTTGTGCTTCACATCAGGTAGCAAAATATCTTGAGCCAGGCCTGACAGGCATAGGGTTATGAGTCAAGGTTCAGTATCTCTGATCCTTCTGGCCCAATTGCCTTTGCATCCACTGTTCTGTCAGAACTTTAGTTATTGCACGAGTTAGGTTTATAACAGCAGCCACTGCTTGGTTACCAATATAGTTAAACCAGGGTGGTACAGGGAGCCTTCCACACTAACAATATGATTCCACTTTAACAGCCCTGGCAACATCCTATGGAATCCTGTAATTCAGAGAGTGGTATTAGAATTTTCAGCTTAAGAACTCAAGTGCCTGCCCACACCAGAAATCCCAGGACTCCATAGAATGTAGCCATGGTGGAATCATAAAGTGGAATCATAGCCATTTCTGCACAAGACTGATATAGTGCTATTATTCAAATTTCAACATCCTCTGGAATCCTGAGGTTTGCAGTTTAGGAAGGGTTTTAGGGAGGGGGATGTTAAAAGTGAAGTAATAGCACTATAACAGTCTCGTGCAGAAATGACCCATGATGATGCAATTGTGCAGTGTGAAAAGACCCTCAGTGATGTTAAGAGGAAATAAGATGTTTTCTTAGAGAGTTTCCTGGTAATCTTGAAAGAATAGTATGTATGAACAAACTTGAGGTGTCCCACATAAGAACTGCATTGCTGAATATTCTTGACCTTGTTGTGTTTTTTGTTTGGTCTCTGGACTTATCTATCCTACAAGCCCATATCAGTTTTATGTCATGGTTTCCCTGTCTAGGGAGCAACAATTTGGTGACTACTGTGTGTATACTCTGAAATAACTCTATCCTTGCTCTCAAAATCACAGTTTATATTATTCCATGGAAGAGAACTACTCTTAAAATCTATTTGGACTTGAGTTCAGACATGATTTTTTGTGTCATTGTGTACATTCTGATATTTTCTCCCACATCGTGGAATATTCTACACCTTTCTAAACATAGTACTAGCACCATTTTGGGATGATGGTGATGGTAACAATGATTTATATTTATATGACACCTTTCCCTAAGGAGTGTAACAGGTATAGATGGTGTTCTTTCCCATTTTCATCTTCACATCCATCTTGAGACATAGTGACTGGCCCAATATCACACAGTGAGATTCATGCCCAAGTAGCAATTTGAACCTGGATCTCCACGGTTCCTGTCTAACACTCCAATCACTTCACCACAATGGCCTTTTCCACACTTTGTTTTTAAAACGGAAGAGCACGTCCTCCAGCGAGGACGTTTGCACTTGGGGGCGAACTGGGTCCGGACTACTTTCTGTAGTTTCGGACTTCAGCCTGCTCCAGAACAACCAGAACTCGTGGTTCTCCGTGCTACTGAAAGATCGCTTAAAACAGGTCTTTCAATAGCTCGGCGTGCCCCAGTCCGTCGCTGCGCTCCTGTGTAGATCTGCAGGCTTGCACCAGCACAAGGCTTCAGATCTTCTGGGGATGGGCTTCTGGGTGGTGAGCTTCTCCAGTTGGTGGAGAACCTCCACCAACCGGAAGCCTCCATTTTCTTCCCTGGAGCAGTGTGTAGCACGAGCATGCTCCGGATCAGCGTGGATTGTCAGAGGGAGCGCGCCAGTCTGGTGAGTAACAGACTGCCCCGTTTTCTTCCCAAAGTGTGAAAAAGCCCAATGATTCACTAATGGTTTCAATAATGACAACAGGAATACTGAGGAGAATGCCTCTGAACATATGCAGAGTGTCTCCTCCATGCATTTAATGTTAGAAAGCGATGCCTATGTATAAAAGCTTAGGACTTAATGGTTTTCACTTTATAAATATTAAAGCACTGCCTCTTGTATTTTTCTGCGTTCTCCAGTACTGTGCTCCTTAGAGAGGAGAAGCTGCAGAAGAGCATAAAGGAAATTTTTGTAAGCCTTTCTGCTTAAATCCTCCAGTCATTCTATATTAAGCCTCATCATCCACACACCTTGTAATGCTTCAGACATGAAGCACCTGCAAAAAGACAACAGCGTAATGGTATTGCCATAACATTACAGCATTCCTGTGGTGAGTAATAGACAGACTGCAGTGTGGAGCATAATAAGGGAAAGTGCCACTGTTCAAAAGGAGATACTGTATTAACCAACAAGCAGAACAGGTAACTGGATGCAAGAAAGACCACTGCACTTAAAATCTGACAACCATCAAAGTTGATAGCTTGCTGTTAGCAACTCCAGTTCCTTTCATTGATAAAATAAAGTGTGGAAGGTGATGAATAAACTGAATGCAACCCTGAGTTAATGTTTTGCTTAAGCAAGGTGCTTCCTATTCAGCAGCCGAAGAACATTTAATGCATAAGTTGTGTGATGTTCCAAGAAGAGCAAGGACAAATTCATTGACAGCTGGTCTGTTGACAGCTAGCAGGAACGCATGAACACCTCTTTAAAATGAACGCTTTGTGCCTTTTTAACATTTTCTGTTTGGTTTTCCTAGTTTTTTGGTGAAATTCAGCGGCATGACTAAGTTTGAGGAAACAAAAATGGCTTTGTTGGGGCCATGAGTGATGGATGAGATGAATGTCGGCTATGCCTAGGTTAGGGGGTGCAGGGCATAGCACACGTGACTCAGGTCTCCAGCACTTTGTTGCTGTTCCATGTCCCTCAGCATTTGCCCCCTGAGGCAACTTTCTCCCTCTGCTCAATGGTTAGGCTGTAGTGCTGTTGTCTTCCAGGAAACATCCCAGAGGCATTGAGATGGCCACCACTAGGAACAGGATGCTTCCTGTGGACAACTTGTAGTCCATCAGATACTGTTCAACTGTACAGCCCCATGTTCTCCCATCACTGGCTGTGCTGACTGGGGCTTTGTGGGAGTTGCAATCCATAAATACCTAGAGGGCCACAAAAGACCCAGCCTTGGACTAGCTAGATTTTTGTTCTGCTCCAGTGTTATCTTACTGGAAAAACCCTACAATTTTGATATTAAAATATGATTCAATGTACCTGAGATGGGCATGTAGGCAGCAATGGTCAAATGATTAAAAACCAGGTCAGGCCAGTAAAATCCCCAGTCACATAGCCCCAGGAGACCTCAAGATGTGTAAACCCACAATAAACAAAAGGTCCTCAGCTCCGAGATGCCGACTTGAGGGGATTAGCATGTCTGCCCCAAGCTGAGCAAATATTCCATCAGGTGAGAACCATTTACATGAAGTCACACCACAAACTAACACAGCTGAAGATCCTGAGACTTTGGCAACATCCTTGCAATCCCATCACACAAAGGAAATTCCCATGGTGGAGCTTCGTTATCGCTCCAACACCCATTGTTCTCTCCAGGAAAGGATCAGTCCTCCAGGTGCTTTTTCCCCTACAAACAGTCCCAGTTTTTGAGTGGTTCTTTGGATCACTCCCGATCACCCCAGCAGACTGTTTCTCCATCCGTTGAGTGATCCCCTCAGCCCTCTCCATCCTGAGCCCCACTTCTCCATTGCCTTCCTGGACCCAGGACTTCAGGAAAAGGTGCAGTATTACCCCAACTGTACCCCTCCAATACTCCCCTATCCAATTTCCTCTCTTGTTTCTTAATAGCTCTTGGGTGGGTGCGTGGGTGCATGATTGCATTGGTGCAGACTTGCATTCAATAAAATCGTTTATTGGACATTCTTGTTTGGTTTTTGGTTTGGCCTGACCCCGTAAAAACTGGGTAAAAAGACCTCGCTAGGTTACCCTGCCTCTCGCACTGCTATTGCTCATGCTCTGGCTAGTTTCCATTCCCCATCACGTGGAGCACATTGAGGTGTCCCCAAGGGACCCCAGAAATCAGGGTAAGTGTTCTTCTGCTTGCTGGTCAAACATGAGACATGTGGCCTGGGCAACAGCCAGAGGCTGGCCTTTACTGTGTAGCTGTTCTTTTTCAGTTTTTTGCACCACCTGCCTGCCTGCCTGCTTGTCTGCCTCTTTTTTAGTGTGCTAGGCTTTTGCTTTAGGAATGGCACTGCATGTTGGAATTAGGAGAACAGTGGCTCAGAAATGAATCTCCTCAGTTTGGAAATGCACATAATTATTAGGTGAGCTTATCTCCAGTTCAGCTTGGCTGACAATGAGCTTACCTCAGCACCAGCTGTCTGCCGCCTTCACTGTTGCCAAACATACCTTGCAAAAATGAAGAAAGAAAACCAACAGCAGCGAAAGAGGAGGATAACCAAGGAGCCACCATTCAGTTCCCATTCTCCCCTACAGTTGTGACATGGTGGAAGCCTCCAGCCAAATTCTTTCTGGCTACACTGACCATCTGCTTCCTAGTCCTTCCTATGCTTGGCCTCCAAAGATCCAGGGATGAAAAGGGCTAACTACAGTTCCCTTCATCGTACAGCAATCAATTTGGCTTCCTTCTCTGAAAGATCAGAGAGTCAGAAGATTCTAGAATGAGATTCTTAATACCAAAAGCGCCCCTCCCAATGAAATAAAGCAAACAAAACAAAGTATGAAGGAAAATATAAGCCAGTGTGGTCCATTGGTGAGTGTTGGACCGAGACATGGGAAATCCAGGTTCAAGGCCCCACTGACCCACGAAACCCAGATTGGTGACCTTGAGCCAGTCACTCATTCTTTCAATTTATTACTGAAATTTAGTGGCATAACTAAGGCCCTTTCCGCACGAGGCAGTTAAACGGGCCAAGGCATCCTGACACAGCGGTCATCCGCACCTTGGATCGGACTAGGTGCGGACTATTTAACTTAGTTCCGCACCTCAGTCCAATCCAACCCGCCCCCAAGTGGTCCTCCCCCGCACTAAGTAAAGACCGGAAAATCAGGTCTTTACATTTTCTGGAACGCACCATTGTGTTCCTACTTACCTGTGTAGATGCGCAGGCTTGCACCAATGCAAGCCTGCGATCAGCGGAGGGCAGACTGTGGGCATGGCCAGCCTCAGCAGTTGGTCCACTACTACTAAGACACCGCCATTTTGAGTCGGAGCAGCGCGGATCTACAGACCTTGCACTGCTCCGGTTCGCCCTGCACCAATGGAGGGGCCCTGCGGAAAGGCTCAAGGGACAGTGTGCGTTATTTTGGACCCAAGAAGAGCCGGTAAGTAATGGCACGGAGAGATTCACTCGCCTCGTGCGGAAAGGGCCTAAGTTCGAAGCAACAAATGTTATCAGTTTGTTCGGAAGAAAAAGGGACAGAAGAAGAAACATGTGCTGTCTTAAGCTCATTGGAGGAAAATCAGCTCAAATTGTAACTAATAAAGGCTACTAAAAATAAGGAAAAATAAGTGTACATTCCTTCAAGTTGCCTGTCCACTTATGATGACCCCATGAATTTTGTAGGGTTTTCTTAGGCAAGGAATATTCAAAGATGGTTTTGCTAATTCCTTCCTCTGAAATAATAGCCTACAGCACATATTTTTAATTGGTGGTCTCTCATCCAAATACTAACCAGGGATGACACTGTTTAGCTTCCAAGATGGAACAGTATCTGTTGCCTTTAGGGAATTTAGACCCTGAGCAATAAGTAGGAGTGCTTTTAAAACTGCAAATCTATCTCTTATTGTGTTTAATTTATACATTTTATCCAGTTTCAATTTGCTGATATATCTTTCTCTCTTGTTATATTAGCTCCCTTTTTGTTGGATTATGAATATGTTGTGTTCATGTTTGTATGCTGTGTGATTTTAGTCATATTTTTATACACAGCTCTGGGACCAATTCACACTAAAGAATTATAACATTATGATTCCACTTTAACTGCGTGGTTCCATCTTATGGAATCCTGGGCTTTGCGCCAAACGGAGGGCTACTTGGAATTCTCAGCCAGAGTGCTTTGGCGCTTCCCCAAATTATCAGCTCCAAGATTCCATAGGATGGAACCATGGAAATTAAAGTGGAACAATTGAACAACGCCCTAATGTGAATGAGCCTTAGGTCACAACAAGGATGAAGGGTGGGTTTTAACTGTTCAGGTAAATAGTTAATTTTGTTTTGATTGATTGATTGATCGATTGATTGATTGCTTAAAAATAAACTTCTTAGACTATCCATTGCTTTTCCTCAGTGAAAACAAAAGGCAAAGAGAAGTCTGCAGCCCGTACTCCAAAAAAATATTTTTAAAAATTCCACAGGTTTATTCTTGAGGAAATTTTCCTGAAGCATTTTCTTGAAAATGAGCCCTGCCTGTAAAGTAATAATTAATGTCACACCCACACCCAGTCTGAGCAATGAAATATTGTTAGCCAGTTATATCTAAATGCAGATTATTTTTTAAAACAGCATTTAGAGTGAGGAAGAACCTGAACACTAACACCTCAAATGTTGAAAGGTGCTACTTTCTTTCTCTGCCGTATCATTGTAAAATTGGATAACAAAGCACCACCATTTCTTGAATAGAGAAAAGCTATTAATAATAAGACTTTTTTTCCCTAGAGAATGTTTTCTTCTGCTACTTGTACTTGAATTCTACTTGCTTTGGTCCATCTAATTCTATAAACACCTATATCAGTGGTTCTCAACCTGTGGGTCCCCAGATGTTTTCAGACTTCAGCTCCCAGAAGCCCTGAGCATTGACCATAGTGGCTGGGGCTTCTGGGAGCTGAAGTCCAAAAACATCTGGGGACCCACAGGTTGAGAACCACTGACCTATATCATGCTTAGAGCTGGAGTATTATTATTTTTTATTGACATTGATCCAAGTACCATTTTCATGGAACTTAACCATGTTGTGGGTAGATTTATAATCTTTTTATCAAGACTGATTGTTCTTTTCTAGAACAATGCAAATGGAAATCATGAGTCTCCCCTCATCATGATGCAAGGTTGGTTGGAGCTGGCAAAAACAACCATTCATATATGATAAAAGAGCATGAGTGTGTGCGTGTGAGAGAGAGAAGTTCTTTATTATCAAGACTTACAGGAGAGCTGGATCTACCACTGAAGAAAATTACTTCAAAATAGTTTTGGCTTCACTGCCCACAGCATTCATTAAGTTCACTGTGTTGAGCATCACTGCAGTTCTAAATTTAGTGAAATGTTGCTTTCAATCAAGCTAATGAACACAGTAATTCTGAAGAGGGTGAATGCTGGCATTCTTTCTTCCTCCTCCTCCTTTCATTGAGCTTTTTCTTAGTACTTCAGTTTTCCAGATGAAACACCTTAGAGCAAACTCATCTCATTGAAAACTTCCAGGTCCATTGAAATGGCTTTGCAGACTGCAAGTGGTCTGTACTGGGCGCACCTATTAGGTTTATGATCATAGAATCATAGACTCTTAGAATCATAGAGTTGGACGAGACCACAGTCCAACCCCTGCCATGCAGGAATACACACCAAAGTACTCCCCACAGATGGTCATCCAGCCTCTGTCCGTTTCTGCACAACATTCTTATAGCGTGATGATTCCACTTTCAACCTCCTATGGAATCCTGGGGTTTGCAGTTCTGGGAGGGGCACTTTATCATAACAGAGATTGTGAAAGAATCAAATGCTATCCTGGTGTTATCTGGGTGCAACAGGTTCTCATTTAACTTAGAACAAAGGCCATTTCCACATTACGGCCCCATCCCAGCATGAGGATGCGTTGAAGCCAGTCCATGACGCGTGCTACAGCATGATGTCATCATGGTCCCACTCCTCTTGCTTCCCCAGCCATCACAATCATGCATGGTACTATTACCGGGGAAAAATCTGGTAAAAGGCCCCTTTTGCACCACAATTGCATCAGCTAGGGCTGTGCACAAAGTACGGAAGCGCTATCAAGACGCTTCCATCCTCAGTACAGCACAGGAAGAGGCCAGCTGCACTGTGGAAGGAAAGAGCATGTGAGCGCTACCATGTGCTGGCAGCCAGCCAGGTGTGGAGGCGAGCATTTGGGACATGCTCCCATCCCAGCAAAGACACTGCCGGGATACCACAGGATGCAGGTAAGGTGCAGGGCATAAGTTCGGAATAAACAAAACCGTTTCCTTATCTGGAGAAAAAACAGTCCAGTTTGCCAAGCTCTAATACAAAGTGAACTAGAGATTGTGGCTATACACACCAGTATTGTTAGCTTGGTGATCTAGCTTTTCAGTGATCCAGTTCAAGCCACTGGTATCAAGGACCCTCAGCTGGAGAACACACTATCAAGGTCCAGATTTGAACCTTGATAGCCAGCCACAGCTCAGTCTTTGCTCTGAAGCTGTACCTTGACCACCGTTACCAGTAGCAGCCTGTTGTATAAAACACATAGTGCAATCAATCCTGATCACTTCTCACCAGGGCCAGGAATGGCTTTGAATCATCACTGCTGTATGACAAAGATTCATCTGGAAAGCACAAGAATTCACCTGAGAATGTTTGTCCCAGTTAATGTTACAAATGCCACAAGTAGAACCTGCAAGGAACTTTTATAGCGTACAGTAATTTTGCTAGTAGTTCTAACCCCCAAGCCTTGTAGTCAGCCAGGCTATTCCTTTCCACAACCCTAAATTTTGTATATCTCCCTCCTCTTGGAAGTTAGCATTCCATGCCCACTGTATATATATTTGTATCCACTGGGATATTTTGCAAAACCTCCCACCCACAGGATTTTCTAAAGATTTTTTTAAACAATAATTCTGGAAATAAGTTTGATAATGCCTCATGTTTACTGATATATCCCTTTAGGGCATGGATGATAAGGACTGGATAGGGTAAAGATTGGTTCCTGGAGAATTGCATTTTATACACAATTCAGAAAAGTTTATCTTTTTTTTTTTTTTACATCACAGGTTCTGAAACTCCTGGTTGGAGGTTTCTGGGATTTGTAATACAAGATATTCCTCTCCGCATCCAGCCTCCAGTTTTCTGTCAGTACATAGGATTAAAATTTTGCAGTGGTACATCTCATGACAACTGGCAATTGCATGGGGATTTCATTTGCAACCTGTGAGAAGTAAATGTTCGCTCCCTAGAAGCCTTTCCTTGCCTTCTTTGTGATGTAGACAGAATGACTTCTGGGGAGCTGAAATCTCTTGCCTTCTAAAAAGCACAGATCTGCACTATCCTTTGTTATGCTTACATTGCAGCAGACCTTTGAGATGAGCTACATACCAGCAAATAGCTAAAGAGTACCAAAACACAGAGCTCATTTACTATACTGCTCCTGGAGGATTTAAGGGTTATCGGCATACTGGTTTCCACAGAGGACCAGACAGATAGGCATATAATTTCTCTCCCATTCTCACTGCACTTTGAATCCCTTTCTAATTAACAGCAGCATAAATGGTATTATTGATACTATTACTACTTTTACTACAGTACTAATGAGACTATCTTATTACTTTTAGTATACATGAAAGCTTTTTTAATCTGTTTATAGCACAAGAGAAACATATTTACAATTTGTATTAGTTTTGATAACCTTATATTTGTTGTTGCTATATGTTGTTCAAGTTGTTTTCTACTTATGGTGACCCTAAGGTGAATCTATCACGAGGTTTCCTCAGAGCTGAGAATGTGTAATGTGCCCAAGGACTCTTAACCTTTTATTTCAGAAATCATATTGAAAATTTTATTCATAATACTGGCCACAGCTTAAGTTTATTCTTAGCAAAAATCTGTTACCTGAATAAAACAACAAAAGTATATCTGAAGGCCATTGAAGAAATAAGATTTTCATAAGATTATCAGTGTGTTTTCATAGCATGGTGTGCTTACTTTTCATCATTTTTATATCTTTAACAATCTACTTCTGGATGATGAGGCAAATCTTCCTGTTTGATTCACCCATGTGCAGAATGGTTGATGGATTCCATACTAGGGATTAGTCAGTGCCTAAAATATAGTGGTGCAACTAAAATCAGCTTATCACTTTTAGGAGTAAACATGCTACTCACCTGTTCAAATCAAGTACTCAGCTGTTAAGATAACTACGTTTTCAAGGATGAACAAAACCAATGTGCTCCCAGTCTGGAGCAGGGATCTTCTGCTGCAAATTGTTTTACCCTTGTTGCTTTCTGCCCCACAGTGCTATTCACGTGTCAATAGCAGCCAAGCAGAGAGTGATTTCAGAAGCCAGGAAGGTACTTGGCCTCAGTCTGGCTCTGAGCTTGGATTTTTTTTTTAGTAAATTTTATTAAAGGTTTTCAAGAAACATACAAACAAAACACAAAAGAAACAACAAATTGCAACAACAAGTACACCAGAAAAAACAAAGAAAAAATAAAATAAAGAAAAAGAAGACACTAAGTACTAACTACTAAAGATGACTAAAGACAATAAAAGTACTAAGAGAAAAGAAATATACATTGGTTTCCAGCTTTCCTATCACAGATTATGGCAGTGATGTAGACTCAAGTCAATAGACTCGGACTCAAGTTGGACTTAAGTCATTTCAGTGACTCGACTCAGACTCAACTTGGCCATAAATTATGCACTGACTCGACTCAACTCGGGACTTGTATATTTTTAATGACTGACTTGGTGCCCTTGGTTCAGTAACATAACACATCCATCCAGAATCTTTACAACTTTGAATAATGCCTCCATCTCTTTTTGCCTACTGGTCACATGACAATCTCCCTCAAGCCCAAAGTGCGGGTACATTTCTCAGAGGGGAACAGCAAACAAGTTAGGCAATGCACTTGCGCAGGGTTGAGGTCTGTTCAGCAGCCTGTCCCTGCTGCATATCAAAGGAGCCTTCTAAAACATTTCCTAAGAGCAAAAGACAAGACTGGCCCCCAGAGTGCAGGGTGCATTTCTCAGAGAGGAACAGCAAATGTGTTAGGCAATGAGCTTGAGGAAGAAGGATCCTTCCTTCTAAAAATTTTGAATCTTCAGTAATGGGGAGTAAGATAGGATCCTATTCCCCACTTCTGAAGCTGCAGATTGCAAAATTGCAAATGTGGAGAGCCGACTGCTTAAATTGTTAAAACTGAATATATTTCACTCTATCCAATAATTCTGGAATTTTGGTTGAGGTATAAAGTTGGCTTCCAGACTTGAGACTTGACTTGAGACTTGGAAAAAAAGACTTAAATACATCACTGGATTATGGATAAATTTCTAAAAATAACTTCTGTAATTACAAATATCACTTAAATGCTTCAAAAGCTACTTTTCCAAATTAACTAATTGTCAAAACTACAGTTGGCACATAGTATTTTTTTTCTTGTAAAAGGTCTATTAAAGGTTCCCACTCTTTTGCAATCATCATCATTTTTCTCTCATCAATACCATCAGTTATTCATTTCAGCTAAGCCCAACAGTTTTATTAGCCAGTCCTCTTTCACCAGAATATCTGTATTCTTCCACTTTTATACATATAGTAGTCATGCTGTAGTGGACATATATCGTAGTATCTTCCCATACTTCTTCTCCAGTTAATCTTTTACTAAACCCAACAATTCTCACTTCAATTTAACATTAACCTTTAAAATTTTATACATCATAGAATGTATTTGAATCCAGAATTTTTTGGCCTTTTCACAAGTCCACCACATATGATATAAAGATCTCACTTGTTGCTCACATTTCCAAAATCTATTAGAAACTTCTTTAGGCATTTTGGACGATTTTTCTGATGTCAAGTATCAATGACACATCATCTTATAAAGTTCTCTTTAACATCATAACATAAGGTAAATTTAATTCCTTTCACCATATTTTCTCCAATTGTATATTATGACCAAAATTTTGTGCACACTTTATCATACAACACTTAACCAATCCTTAACTCTGTCTTCTTCCATCTCTGGTTTTAACAAAATGTATACGTCTTACCAATCAAATGTTCATCATCTGAGCATGACATTTCTCAAAATCTGATTTGACCAGCTCAAAATCATAAAATTTTAATCCATTTTGGATCTTTCTACTATCTGCTTGTAAGAAAACCATTGAAAACTGTGATCTTCTGGCATTAATTCTTCAGTTGATTTAATTCTATAGTGTTCTTGCTCAAACTGCAACAGATTTTGATAGGTAGCCCATTTTTTCTTTACTGTTGCCTCCTTCCTATAAAAAGCCTCTTACAATGACACTCACAAAGGTATCTTAGGACATATCCTTGGAAGAAGTCTGTTCCACACTCTTAACATAGCACTTCCCACATAATGATTGTTAAAATCTGCATTCACTTTGGCTTTATCATGCCATAAATAACTGTTCCAACCAAACCTCTATTCATGCCCTTCTAAATCCAACAATCTCTTATTTGTTAGCATAATCCAATCCTTCAACCAATTACAAATCTGATAATCCCACTCCTTGTCTTTTTGGCATTTTGTGAAATTTTATATTTGACTCTAGGTTTCTTCCCTTGCCATATAAACTTTAATAAGTCACAGTGAAAAGCTGGAAAAGTTATTTTTGAGGCCAACTTATCCCAGAATTCCCCTGCCTTCATGGCCTCTAGCCATGGTGGCTGGAAGATTCAGGGCCTTTTACTCCAATTTTTTTCCTAAACTGTAAATAATGGACCAAGATAATAATTTAGAAAATTAAATAACTGAAAATAATTTAGAAAATTATTTCCAATTTATTTCTAAAATTGGTATGTATGCATTTGTTGCTGTGTGTCTCAAAGTCATTTCTGACTTATGGTGACCCTAAGGCAAATCTATCAAAGGGTTTTCTTGGCAAGATTTGTTCAAAGGGGGTTTGCCTTGCCTTCTTCTGAGGCTGAGAGAATGTGACTTGCTTAAGATCACTCAGTAGCTTTCCATGACTGGGTTCAAGCCCTGATCTCATAGTCCAATTCTCAAATCACTCCACTACATTGGTTCTCAAGTATCTATGCACATAAACCATTATGCACAAACAGGCTAAAATTGTGTCATTGCTCCTCTTTTATTGATGAGGCATTTCTAGATTTTTCATATGTAGAAGTGGCCACCCTATGCACAGTGGTCTGCATTTGGAAGATGATAGCTACATTCTCTTCTAACTGCATATACAGAGATTTGTTGATTTACAGCAGAAGTGAGTGAAACATGGATCAGCATTATATGATAGATATCTTCCCATTTTCTTAATGAAAGCAGTAATGAAATGACTTTTCCATATCCTAAATTGCACTGTTACAGAGGGGGGCATAAACCAGGACTGTTTTTTTGTTTTGTTTTTTGTAAAAAGACCATGACATCTGTTCAGTTCCTGTATTCTCACCAGAATTCTTAATTTTTAAATTCAGTGCGTTAGGCAAAAGACTTCACTTGCCTGAAGTCTGATCACCCTTGAATTTAAAGTCTGAGTTTTCAGTCAGCCAAATCCAGCTCATTCTTTTCTTCAGTGGTTGCCTCCGGTACTGTAACATCGTCTCAAACATCAGGTAACAAACATTATAGAGTGATGTGCATATTGGAGAAGGACTGAATAATCAATCTACTTTTGGAAAATGTTCAGCTATACAGACAGAAATATACGGCTCTGGCTTTCATAGCACAGTTTATAAAGAAGTAGCCCTGTTAGGTTCCCACAACATAAAAAGGAGGAAGGGAGAGAGAGAATCAAATGAATATGGCCACATCCTTAAAACTAACTGGTTTTTATTTTATCATCAGCTTTCTTGGACATAAATCCACTTCTTCAGATGCAGTACCAAGTGGTATTAAGGCCTCAAGGACAAAATATTATTTACACAGTTGTGGAAGTGGGATAGAATGTAATAGGATCCAAAAAGATGCAAATCATGTCTTTTGCCCTAACTTTTCAACGTGCTGAATGAGGTGATACAGATCTTTCAGATCTTTACAGTGGTGAATTACAGTTGATGTGCAAAAACAATACATCTGCTTACCAAAAGAATTCTATTCACAAATTCTAGTCCCTTAGCCAAGGTATGAACAAAGACAATGGCTTCATGGGACACTACCTGTATTGATACAAGAGTCCTTGCTCCTGCACATATAATGAAAGGAATCTTTTCAGAGAGTTTTGAACCCAGTTAGTCTTAAAGATGCTGCCACATTTCTTTTTTATTCCCCCTCTTCCCCCTTTTTATAGCATAGTTTGCTCCACCTGTTCTTTCACTATAAAAGATGTGGAGAAGGAGGGCTGAAGAGGAGTCATTAGAGCAAATCTTAGCTAGATACAATCTGGGAACCAAGCATTGCTTATACTGACTATTCAGTCTATATTCTTAACAGCTTTGCATCCTCTCTCTCTTTCCATATTTATATCCAGAGATGTTGCTAATAATTTCACATATAAAGGTGAAAATACAGCATGCAAGTTTGTAAAACATTGAGGTTTTATGTAACAAAACTGAAGAAGATGAAGATTAATCGTTTTGCTTCGTCTTTGCCAAACCCCCACTTTAATAAAGTCAAAGGAAGTGGAGCTTTGCATCAGAGAATAATAATGAGGTCTCATTAGTGGCAGTAATCAAGGGTTCTCTAACAACACTTACACTAGTATAATTATTAAGGGAATAAAAGAACAGTAAAATCACAATGAAGTTATGGAAGGGATTAGCTTGGTCCGCTATCTTTTTTCCATTAGGGAATTAAAACTCCAGCATTTTGATTAATCATCCCTGAAGTTTTGCCCATTAGACTATTAATATTCTCACCAGAAAGAAACATCACCTTGTCTCCTTGATAACAGAGATCAAACTGATTCCCCAAAATAACAAAAAGTGCTATTTTTATACCAGCGAGGTTACACAATCCATTACTGAAAAGGTTTGAAGACATTGGGGTATTAAAGCAGAGAGGTAAAGGTAAAGAAAGCACAGCAGGGCTTAGATCAAGAGGGATTGGGTTTAACCTTGGCTTTTTAAAATATTTGTAAAATTGTGCAATCTACATACATTTTAAATTAAGGAAGGATCACCCTCTCCCTAAATTGTTGTGAGATGCTACAAATTTCAGCATTTCAAAGGGCAGCACATTCAGATTTTTGATGTTCTGTCAGGTGAGGAAACAGACCAGAAAACTCATCTTAATTCTTTCAATTTTGAATTGATGCAGTTTAATGAATTTATTTTTACAGTTTATTTTGGACAATACCAGGACTTCACTTACACAGCAATAATTAAAGTCCCTAATCATTTGTTTCCAGTTATTTATTTATTTTTGTAGACTTATGCCCCAGCTCCCCCTCCCCGCAAAAAATGGCATTCAAGAGAGCTGACAATAATTTTAAAATCATTACATTTTACTAATGTTAATCATTTAATGATTTAACAATTCAGGGATAATTGTGTTGGCCATGCAGCAAAACACAACAAAATCCAAAATCCACAAAACAGTGATACTTTTATTGGGCTAGTTAAAAACACAAAATAGTCATGCAAGCTTTCAAACTTTCACTGGCTTCTTCATCAGGCAAAGATGTTAAAATCATACAGAAGAAAAGTGACAATGTTAGACGTATACAGTTTGTCTCAGATGCTTCTTCTGTTGTCAGTTAAGATGGTCTAGAGCGCAATATCAATACAGGCTAAATATTAATGGATATCAGTGTTGCAGCTAAATTTGGTATCTTCGTTTAGATTTGAAGATACAGAATTTAGCCACAATAACAAAAGGGAATCCATGGGCTGAGGACATAACTCTTTGAGATTTCTACCTCTAGCAAGGGTAAAACTCCTTCATTTGGGTTACAATTGGCTTGTTTTACCTGTTTGTTGTTGTGCACCTTCATTTCTGGCAACCCGAAGGCAAAGCTATCACGGCATTTTCTGGGCTGAGTGTGTGTGATGTGTCCAAGGTCACCCAGTGGGTTTCCACGGCCAAGCAGAGTGTCAGACCGGGTTTTCGGGGTCTTAGGCCCTTCCCACATCCTACCTGGTTGTGGAGACCTCCCGTGTGGGTCCCAGCACTTGCTCTGCAGGGAGGGGAGAATGACAGGAGTGCTCCCCTCCACACCAGCTGCCTCCATGTTCCAGGAAACAGTTCCAGGGCCTCCGCAGACAAGGTAAATCTGCAATGGTGGTGCAATTGCCGGTCATTGACAGGAAAAACACACCCATGATTTGGGCACAATCGCACTGCCTGGGGACAGGAGAAGGATCGGGCCACAATGATGGCATACACAAACGTTGTTGTGGTCCTGTCCTTCTCCTGTCCGTATAGCGGGTTAGGAGAGTGGAGCAGAAAGGACCAAAGTCCTACACTCAAACCACTCTATATAGCACCCAAATTTTCTTCCAGATTTATAAGTACTGAGACCTCTTGAGAAATTTGACATCGTGCACCTAAGAAAGGGGCAGTCAGCCTCCCACAGAGGCCTTTTTCACACTTGGAGAAGAAATCGCCCCCTTCTGGTACTCACCGGACTGGAGTGCTCCCTCGGCGGATCCAGGCTGGTCCGGAGCAGTGTGTGGCCGCGCTACACACTGCTCCGGGGACAAAAATGGCGGCTTCCGGTTCCAATGAAGCTCGCCAGCCTAAAGCCCTCCCCCAGAAGATCTGCAGGCTCGCACTGGTGCAAGCCTGCAAATCTGCACCGGAGCACGGCCACCTGTTTTAAGCGGTCTTTCAATAGCATGGAGAACAACCACTTTTGGTCATTCCAGAGCGGGCTGAAGTCCGGAACTACACAAAGTAGTACGGACCCAGTCCTCTCTCAAGTGCAAACGTCCTCGCTGGAGGACGCTCTGCACCGTTCTAAAAACAAAGTACGGAAAAGGCCAGAGATAGCCTGGTTCTCAATGGAAGTTACTTTGCTGATGCTAATGGAGCTGAAATGTTATTGCCTGGTCTTTTACTGCCCTTTTGCCCCAGCCCCCACATGGCCAAGAAGGGGAGCACCCATTGCCTGCATTGACATCCCTCTAGACCACCTTAGCTGACAACAGAATTAACCTTTGAGACAAAATTGTAGGTCTGTGACTCTGACACGGTCACATTTCTTCTCCTGTATGATTTTAACACTTCTGCCAGATAAAGAAGCCAGTGAAGCTTTGAAAGCTTGTATGATGTATTTTGTGCTTTTTAGTTGGCTCAAGAAAGGTATCAGTGTTTTGTGGAATTTGGATTTTGTAATAATTTTTAAAAATACACTTAAAACATGACATAGTTTTAATTAAAACATAAAATAGATTAACTTGCAATTATATATTCTCATAAAAGAAAAAACTGCAGTCTCCCAGTTAAGAGTCCCATCCATAGCCAACCAGTTTAATTGTCAGAGGTTTTCAGTATGCTCAGAGTGGCAGTTTTTCTTATTTTCCATACCTGAAAATGTTCACATTTCTTACCTTTTTCATGTGATAAATAGGTACTATTTTACTCCTGATGAAGACTAGTTGTTTTGTACTTTCCAATGGATCAAACTTGAGTAAGAATTTGTAGCCTGCAAATGTTGATGCTTCTTCTATGATTTATCTCCTATAGATTCTGCTTTATTGGCTAGGTTTGTGGTATCGGTTTGATTTTCCCTCAGGCCTTATTAGAAATACTATAATAAGTTCTCAGATACTACAATCCAGCTGGGGGCCATACCTGTGTTGTTCCTTCCTCAGTGCAGCATCTCACAGAATGCTTAGGCTGCCCATAAAAAGAAACTATGATAACGCTGAGACACTTACGGAGGGCTGCAACAACAGCCTTGTAGATATTGGACTGCAATGCTCACTAGCTCTCACCACTAGCCATACTGGCATAGGATAGTGGGAGCTGCAGTCCCATAAAATCTAGAGAGCCAAATGCTGCCCACCTCTGCAGCAGCATTAGCTGGGCTTCCTCCCTTTCTCCCCATTGGGAATATGATTTTTTCCAGCTGGCAATATGTACACACAAAGTCAGACTAGGGCTAGCATGTGAAATTATGGAATTCCTTGTTGTTGACAGTTCTTGACCCGGCTGTGTAGTTTTCTTTTTCTTGACTATTTGGCTTGCTGGATGTAAATGTATGGTTTGTTTTATTGCTTAAAAAAAGGCAGTGAGAGACAGAAAGGAAGAAAAGCAGGTACTAATTCTCCTGTGACATCCATCACTAGTTATGAAAAACAACTATACCAAGATGCATGTGGAGTCAAGCATTTCACAGGAAATTTAGCAGGAGGAAATACATGCATGTTAGAGCACGGTTAAATACTGCAACAATGGCATATATCTCCCCAGTGATGAACATTTCCTTATGCCCTTACTGAATGTGTTTTAATGGGCATTAATGCATGTGTTCTGAACACTTCTTGGACATTTTAAAAATATCTTGAGGAAGGGACGGAGACATTTGACCCGTCAGATGCTTGGGACTATATTTCCCATAATCTCTTATCAATCATTGCCCATGCTGAGTGTTGGCTGATGGGAGCTGTAGGCCAAAACATTTGGAGAGCCAAAGGTGCCTCATCCCTGCCTTATGAAAATGCCCCATTTCTAAGAAAACATTAAACTGGCTACATTTTAAGTAGAAAACTTTACAGAGTTACAAATGGCCTGCAGCTGGGATGACAATGAAAAATGAGGTTCTGACCTATGTGATTATTGCTGTTTTCTTTAAGAATGCTCATGGTGCAACTGCTTCCTCTGTGTTTCATGCTATTAACAGCCACAGCTTTAAAGATTTTTCTGTCCTTGCAGAGCTTCACATACAGTGGATTTCTTTTTCTTTCTGGCTACACTGAATTTTAGTATAGAAAAAAATGTCCTTTGCTCTATTTAAGTAAGTCATAACATTTTATAAATAGGAAACTTGATTAGATCTAGATAATTAACACAGTAGGGAAAGAACAGTACAAAAGAAACCTTAAATGCAGAGAATTTTTTTCTTTTGATTTTAAAAATGTTATCTAAATCACTAAGTTGCTCAGCAATAAGTTTAAAAGGAATAGTTTCCATAGAGAATCAAAGATGGAAAACAGTGACACTTCACCTCCTAAGTTAATAACCTCAGGAGCGAGAAAATTATTACTCATAATTGTTCAGCCATACATGACAGAAATTTTCCACATACACAAACAAGATTTTCTTTGCCAAAAAAAGAAAAAAAGTTTCTTGTTTTGTATCCTTATTCAAAACAGGTCCTAATTATTCAATCCCACGCCCACTTGTTTCAGAATAAGGGCACAATCCTATACAGGCATACCTTAGTTAACAAAACATCTGACAAAGAAGCTCCTTTCTACAAAGTCTTTTTAATGCCTTTTTAATCCTTCTCATCCTCTACTTATCTGAAACTTTTTTAGCTGCATTGGCATTGGGAGGATAGTGTATGAAGCTGAAAAATATATACACTTTCAATGTCAGGTTGCAGCAGCACATCTGCAGCAAACAAAGACACAAAACTTGAGTAGGGAAGGAATGGATTCTGTTCTAGGTGATCCTGTTTTAGTTATGTGTGCCTCCCTAAAACAGACAAGGTATACAGCAGCTGCTTCCAGAATCCCCTACTAAGCATGCATGATTAACAAAACAGAGAGAAAGGGAGAGAGCAGCCTGCCTCAGCAGCCACATCCAGCATCTTTAAAAAATGCATCTATAAGCTTGGCCATCAAAATGAAAATCATAAGGAAACTGGAGGCTGGTGAAAGAAAAAACAATCATCCCTGGATGTATTTTAAAGCTTTCAAATGTTTTTGCTGACTTATCCAAGGCTTACCTGACCTTTCACATGTTCATTTTTTTAAAATTCTGAATAAAATATTTACGGAAACATGGTGGGCTGTTCTTCTTTTTCATGGTGTAGGAATCAATCCCTATTCTTCCCATGTTATTTCTGCCTCTGGTATCAAACTTTCTGTTAAAGAATTAATGTCCAGGAACACATCAGCTTTGTTAACTGAGGTATACCTGTACCGAAGATATGTTGGTTAAGCGGCTTTAGGAGTCAGTGGAGGTTCTATTGTTCCCACAAGCAAAGTTGATTTAACATTCTGACATGTGTATAAAATGATTTCTTTCATGTGATTCCTACCCTGTGGTGAAAGATATTTTCCCTTGGAAGGACTACTTCTGCTTAATGGTTCTTTCTGTTGTCTACCTGTTGTAGTTGTGTTTAAATCTATGTCAGCATTATGTGTAAAATAATTTATGCATAGAATTATTTGGGCCAGTGACTTTGGGAGTATCAGTGATCCATTCGTGAGTTTCTTCAACTAAACTGGCTTTTGTGGGGTTTTATAATCCACCTTGCATATGATGAAGATGGTTAAAAAAAAAACCTCTGTGGATTTGAACCACACTGATTTTCTGAGTACATATGCTCATGCTTAATCAGTTCAGAATACTTCACAGACCTCCTTTGGTTACCTTGGGAAGGATGACAATATGTTCAGATAACCACAAACACAGTTCAATTGTCATCTCATCCAAACCCCTATGACAATACAAGAACCGAGACTTAAAGCATCCCCCACAGATACTCATCCAACCTCTGCTCAAAAACCTCCAACAAAAATGAGGGCGCACTTTCCAAAATAGTCCATTCCACAGTCAAATAGCTCTTACTGTCAGGCAGTTCTTCCTAAAGCTTTGTTAGAATAACTTTTCTTATCATTCCAATCCATTCATTTCCCTGGAGCAGCAGAAAACAAGATGGGCTCATTTGCTGCCTTTCAGATACTTGAAGACTGCTATTATACCACTCCTGAAAGATGCCCATCCAACCTATGTTTAAAAACCTCCAAAGAAGACTCTATTCCTTTCTCAGGCTCTCCATTTCATTGTCCAACAATGACTTACAGTAAAGATGTTCTTCTTCATGTTCAAGTAGGACCTCTTTTCTTGTACTTTGCATCCATTGTTCACATCCTAGTCTTTGGAGGAACAGAAAACAAGCTTGCTCCATTTTCTACATGACAGCCCTTCAGATATTTAAAGATAGCTATCATGTCAACTCTTGGTCACCTCTTCTTCAAGCTAACGGTACTCAGCTCAGTTCCATCAACCATTCCTCAGAGTCCTCTGTTTAGAGAAACTTTACCATTTCAGAGGCTCTCTTCTGGACATGTTACAGCTTGTCAATATCCCTTAAATGTGTCATTCAGTATTCTAGGTGAGGTCTGGCCAAAAAGAACAGAGTGGTATTATCATTTCGGTCCACATTTATGGATTTCACTTTTGCGGATTTGATTATTCACGGATTATTTGCTGTCACTTCTCTTGCCTCTCTATCCCATTTTTAATAGGGACCGCAAGCCTCCTGAGACTGAGAAACTGCGAACAAGGCTTGTCAGTCCCTATTCAAAATGGTGTGGGCAGCAGTGGAAGTGGAAGTAAGCCCCTCCAGCCAGCCACTTGTGCCTCGTGAAAGAACCCTGATGCCTCAGAGGAATCCATTGTGGGTTTAATACGATGGTCATACTTTTTTGCATGTTAAATAAGGTTTGGGAAGGCCTAGAGTTATTCATGGTTTTTCCACTTTCATGGGGATCCTGTTCTCCTAACACTAGCGAATGTGGAGGGATGACTGTAGTTCTGATGATGCAGCCTAAACTGCATTCTTTTTTGGGGGGGTCACTACTTCCCATCCTGTATTTGTGCATCTTCTTTTTTCTTTCTAAATCCAGAATTTTGCATTCATTTCTTCTGACATTCATTTTGTCTCTTGTAGCCCGGTTCTCGAGTTTGTTAAGCTCATCTTAACTCCTGATTCTGTCTTCTGAGGTAGAAGCTACCTCTTCTTTCATGTTACCTGCAGACTGATGAGCATCCTCCTCTACTCTTTCCTCATCATTTATAAAGATGGTTAAGAATGTGTCCAGAGGAGGTGACCAAAATGGTGAAGGATCTGGAAGCCATGATCTATGAGGAATGGCTTAGAGAGCTGGGTATGTTTAGTCTGCAGAAGAGACAGTTAAGAGGGGACATGATAGCCATGTTTAAATATTTGAAGGGATGTCATGTTGAGGAGGGAGTGGGCTTGTTTTCCGCTGCTCCAGAGACTAGGACAAAGAGCAGTGGATTCAAGCTGCAGGAAAGGAGATTCCACCTGAACCTCAGGAAGAACTTCCCAATGGTCAGAGCTGTCCAGCAGTGGAATATCCTGCCTCGGAGTCTGGTGGAGTCTCCTTCTTTGGAGGTTTTTAAGCAGAGGCTGGGTGGCCATCTGTTGGGAATGCTTTGATGAGTGTTCCTGCATAGCAGAAGGTTGGACTCGATGGCCCCTGTGGTCTTTTCCAACTCTACGATTCTATGATAAGAATACCAGCCCAGGATAGAACTTGGGGGCAGCCCACTTGTCAATTCTCCTCAGGCTGATGGGGAAAATTACTTTTAAAAAGTAACTATTTGCAGCTATAGTTTTATGGTCTACCACCCCTCCAAAAATAAAAGCCTGAATGCTACAAGCCACTGGACTATGGTAAAAAAAAGTAAAATCCTCTCTTTCTGCCCACTTTATTCACTTTATTTGCACCAGCAAATTCTGGAATAATGAGATATTCTTCCTCCACCATTTTGCAAGGTCATATTGCCTAACTAGAAAAAAAAAGTAGAAAGTTACAGATTTTGTCACAAAAGGAATGACATTATCTCTTATTAAGTTACAATTGTAATGTAATCTATTGGCACATTTACAGTTAGGAAACTGAATTAATTGCAAGTAACTTGTTACTGATAACTCATTTCTTCTAAGCTCTGAGCCACTACCACTGATTGGCCCCTGGAGCGAGCACTAGTTGCATCTGTGTAGCTGCAGCGTATGTCAAGTTTTGCAATAATGTAAGTAGAGGATTTGTCTTTCTATCTCACTGATTTCTGCGAGACTGTTTCCCAGGTAGAGATTGGTATAGTTGAACTGCAAAGCAAATAAAGTTTTGAAAACAATCTTCTCATCCAGTTGGTATAACCATTTCCTGCACTGGCTTTTAAAACCCACTTTACCTTTGTGAAGCAGTTCTTCCATCACAAGAAATTTACCTCATCAAGGCAGCCTTGAATTTCACACTGTTCAGGAAAGAAGAGTTTTAAATAATATCTTTATTTGCTGCATCCTCTCTCTTGAAATGAAGCTTCATTTTTGCTAGTTCACAGAAGATGGTTTCTGGATGTTTGTGCAATCCTTGGAGAGATGCTAAGTAAGTTAAAAGCTGATATTCTTGAAAATAAATCTCTCTCCAGTGTCAGGCTGGTGGGCATCTTGTGAAAAATTGAAGCACGTATGTCTTGATTGCTTTCATGTTAAATGGAGTGAAGATTTGGACTGATTTCTCAACAGCCAGACGGCTTCCCATTAAGTTTGATTTGCCCAATTCTTCTGCTATGGCAATCCTCATTTATGAATCATCTCGGGGGAGGGGGGAACCCCAGCCATTGCCAACCTAGTGAACTAACATTTCTGTTGTACCTCAACGCACAGATGGGCAACTTTTGGGGACTGGCAGCTACATTGCCCCATGCAGAACCATCCAGAGGCTACGCACTCCTGCTGCCCAAAACCCACCCAAATGGCAGTGATTCTGCCAGGAAACAGGGAATGTTGGAAGGGTATCTCTCGTTTCCCAGAAGAATCAGCCTGTGTCAGCAACAGGAACTCTATGTGGGGAACTTGATGCATAGATGAGTGAGAGAAGACCATATTATTCTGCTGGAAAATATTTCATCGCAGAGTCAGTGGGTTCGGGGCACTGGTAAATACTTCAGCACTGACAAAAACCTGAGGAAGAGAGACGTACAAATACCTGGAAGAGACAGCACAAGACTGACCTCTTGTTCAGCCTTGATTTATGGCATTTCTAGTTCTCAGACTCAATCCAACCAAAGATAGTCATGACTAACTCCCCCTGAAGTTAATCATGACTAACTCAGCTCCCAAGATTTCCAATAGCAGATGGAGTAAGTTCTCTTTTGCATAGAATAATAGCACTTTCATACCACTTTAATTGCCATGGTTGCATCCTACAGCAGAACTTTCCAAACTGTGTGTTGTGACACATTAGTGTGTCGGCTGTAATGTGTAGGTGTGTCGCACAAGCATAATGGGTGGAGGGGCTGCCTCTGCCACCGCAGCTGCCCAGGGCCGAGGAAGACTCCAATGAGGGTGAAAGCGGTGGGCCAGGTCTAAGTGGAGAGGCTGTCTTTCCCACTGCCGCCCTGGGCCAAGGAAAACCCCGGCAAGGGCAACAGTGGGCCAGGCTCAGGTGGAAGGGCTGCCTCCACTTATTGAATTACTTGCTGAATTACTGTGTCGCAAAATGATGTATGTCTAAAATGTGTATCACCAACATGAAAGGTTTGGAAAGCTCTGACCTACAGAATGCTGGGATTTGACATTTGGTGCACTAGAGGTCTATGGAAGAGAATCCTGAATACCTCATGAAACTACCACTCCCAGGAATCTGTAGGATGGTACCATGGCAGTTAATGGTATCAAAATATTATCACTATGGCCCTTTTCGCATGGAATTTCTGAAGCAAAAGGGCCCCTTGAACGTCACATAAATGTGAGGAGCGGTCTGTATGGCGCACTCACATTTGCGCGACGCTCAAGGGCCTGACACAGACCGCGCATGCATTTTTTCATTTTCGGCTCAAAGCTGAAAATGCTGCACAGTCGCGCATCGCTCCGGGACCCCGCACACACTTACCTGGTGTGCGGAGTCTCAGGAGCCAGGCCGGTTGCACGTCTCTCCTCAGTGCAGCCTGGGAGGTCCCAGGCTGCACTGCAAACAGAAGAGGCGGGGCACTCGCGTAATGAGGAAGGAGCTGCGGAGCCGAAGCAGGAGGGACGCAGGAGCATTCCTCCCAAGCCTTTCTGCGCGAGCCAAGTAGCCCAGCACCAGTAAAAGGTAAGGTGCGAAAAGGGCCTATGTCCTGTGAAAGAGTTCAGATAGTAAGCTATAATCCTACATGAGCAGGCACAAAGCTGCGCTGTCTCTAACAAGAAACTGCAATGAGGCCAGTTATATGTACAATAGTATGCGGTACACATTTCCTGTTTAAACTCCATTTTCATTAGGAGTTGTACCTTAATTTGGGAATATGCGACATAACTTTGCATGTAAAATACATGCACGCAAAGATACACACACACACACACACACATTTTGTCAGAGGAAATGTCAGTCTAATTTATTTATTGTTATTTATTTATTTATTTACTTGCTTATTTTATAGTCCAAGATGGCTTATAATAGTTAAAACAAAATACAAGAGAAATCCTAGTATGAAAACTTTCTTTAAAAACAATTAAACAAATGATTCTTTTAAAACACAAAAGTAAAACACATATAAGTTTAATAGGAAAACGAACACCAGAGCGGGACACCCGAACTTCCTGCAGGAGGGAGTTCCAAAGACTGGGAGGAGCCACTGAGGCCATTTCCACACTGGGGCCTCAAAGAGGCCCCTCTCTAAACTGCAAACCCCAGGATTCCATAGGAAGTTGAAAGTGGAATGGTAGCATTATAATAGTGTAGTACAGAAATGGCCAAAGTTTACCTCTGTCTTCACCCAAACAGCCATTTCAATGCAGCTTCTCTACCTACCATAAACCACGTGTAATGAGTGTGAGCCCTAAAAAGCCCACAACATTTCCTCTCCCTCCAAGCTCAAGTAGAAGATTAGTGTAGCGAACAAGCTTGTCTTTCATTACAGTCCCCTCCCTCACAAAGGTAGTTCATTAAAGGTAAGCTGTAGCAAAACCATGGTAAAAAATTAAATATAAAAATTAGAAACAGCAAAAAAAAAAAAAAACCCTCTCCTTCCACCAAACTAATTTTTTAAACTTCATTTGTTTTTAGCAACAGTACTCTCTTTCTTTAAACAAAATAAAAATATAAAAATAAATAAAAGGAGCAGCCAAAATAAATCATCCTGCAGCCAAGCAATACTTCACCCAGCAAATGATTATGCTGCGGATGGAATGCAATTGCAGCACATATAAATTGATCATCTGGCTAAGCCTTTACTCATTTTGCCCAAGACTTTCCCGCACATACTGCTTAATCCGTAAATATTTGGGAGTCTTTCTTCTTCTTCTGGTGCTAGAATCAATTCAGAGGCCTGTGCATGTCTTTTGAATCTCCTTTTTTCACAAATTCTGGCTCATAACTTCCCAGTGGTGAGCTAATCCAAACCTCCTACAATTCCTGGTGAGAGCCAAACTCAGTTTTTCCAGTTAATTCTACATAGTCTTCTTAAGGAGACATTTCCTCAAGGGCTTTTCAAGTCTTGACAGAGAAATTTCTTGAAGGAGTGTCAGCCAGAGCTGAGAACATCCACGCTTCATTTGCAGCTTATAATTACTCACTTTAGATGTGTGTATAAGAGAGACAGAGAGCCAGTATGGTGTAGCGCAGAGCTTTCCAAACTTTTCATGTTGGTGACACGCTTTTTTAGACGTGCATCATTTCACGACACAGTAATTCAGTTTTACTAGCAAACCAGAGGTTAAACTAACCCCTTATAAGAGATACAGACACATACATGAATTGTAATAACAAAATGTATGGAGACACAACACATCTCATGAAAACCTTTCATATATTTTTAAAAATATATGATTTATAAATAATAACACATATTTCCAAGATTGTAGGTGACACACCTACACACTTCAGGCGACACACTAACATGTCGCAGCACACTGTTTGGAAAGCCCTGGTGTAGCAGTTTGAATGTTGGACTACAATACTGGAGACCAGTGTTTAATGTCCCCATTCAGTCACAGAAACCCACTGGGTGACCTTGGGTGCATCACACACCCAGCCCCAGAATACCCCCCGGGTGGGGCCACCTTAGGGTCTTCATAAGTAAGAAATGACTTGAAGGCACACAACAAATATAGGAGAGATAACAGTGGCTGTTCCCTACTGTGCTGTGCAAAACATTTTGAGACAAAAGCTAAATGTTTTTATTTTGTTAGAATTTTAGAAAGAAAAAGAATGCCAATAGAACTTCTGGCTATCTGTACCCTCCAACAGTTCACAGATGAAAATGGGGATACATTTCCCTAAGCAACATTAGAGTGTGGTCAAAAGAGTGCAACCAAACTATGAAAAGTCAAAAGATATTAATAAGAATATGCAAAACACTGTTTGAAGCAAAGAAACACTGCAATTTACACAGTAAGTTTAGAAAAAAGCATGAAAGACACTCTATGTGTGCATACATAGCATGATCAACAACTATTATAATATTATATAACATGTTCATCTAAATCAAAATATCTTCATCAGACCTGCTCAGAATTAAATAATGTGCAATACTTTTAGCTCCAGGAGATAAATAGAATGTAATTAGTTAAAGAAGATATACTTGGGAAAACCACAATTGTCATAAAGCAATTCATGCATTTCAATTACCTTTTAGAATGCTGTTTTGTAGTAGAGTTTTGTAGTAGAGTTTTATAGTGTTGTTGTGTTTGTTTAATAAAATTTTAATTAAAAAAAAAAGAATATCTCAGGCTACAATCCTGTATGCATTCATCTACCAGTAAGACTCTTGCCACAGGACTATGCTTTGGCATGTCATCTCCTCACAATCCCGGCAGTGTCTCTGCCAGAATGGAAGCATGTCCCCAATGCTCCTTCCTTCCCCACTGCGGCCAGCCTTCTTCCCATGTTGCAATAGGGAATGAAGTGAGTAATCGCGCTTCTGGCCCTTCTGCATGGCAGGCAGTAATGGAAGGCTTGCACTACCAGGGGCTACTAACGGAGTTTTTCTGTCAATGATATACCCCGTGACCACACCCATCATGCCTTTTGTCACAATTGTAAAAATGTAAAGTTAAAGAATGCCAACAAAATTTATAACTACCTGTACTCCATAATTGTCTAAACATAAGCTTGACAGTATTTTCCATAATCCATTTCTCCAAGAAAAGCAGCTGCAAACCTCAGAGGCAAATCAAAATGTAGTTCAATGAGTACTTGTGCCCACAAACCCAATCACTTTTGATCCAGTGCTGTGATTTCAGTGGGATTCACTCTTTCCTTGGGAGGCTATGAGGCTAGGATGGTGAGGGTATATTACATATCACAGGGCTTTCACTGTACTACTAACTATGTGACTTCATCACAAGGGCAGTTCAGTGAGCAACTAAAGTGCTGTTTTTTCTTATGGCCTTCATTCCCTAAAACCAAGGGTCCTTCCTCTTGCTCATTTAACAATTTTAAGAAGTTCTTTTAGTCTATTTGTAAATGTTTTATTTTATTTAAATATGTATTTCATACATACATTTTATTTTTATTTGTTGTACAGATAATGCTCAGTAAAGTTGAAGGCAGTAGGAAAAAATAAAAATCACAGGACTAGTGGATTGACTCAGTCAAGGAAGACCCGAGTTTGCAAGACCTGAGCAGAATTATTAATAGGGTCTCTCGGAGGTCTCGCATTCATAGGGTTGCCATAAGTTGAAGCCAGTTTGAGAGCACATGACAATAAGTTTGTTGTACATCTCCTTGGGGGCCCAAGGAGAAAGAGGGAGATAAATGTTTAAAACACATCTGTAAAAATACATTCCTCTGTACATTTTGACAAGCAGCAATCTAGAAAGGATCAATAGTTTACAACAGGCTTGCTTTTAACCCTCAAAAAATTATAATTACTGGGGAAAAGGTGCTACTGGAGAGCCCCAAAATTTAAATCTTAGGTGAAAGAGCAAGGTTGGCTAGATATGAGATACTTGTGATGGTATTCTAAATTTAGAAATATTATCTTGCAGCAAGACACAGAGACAGACCAATATAAGTCCCAAGAGCAGACCTAGGAGGAAACTGAAAGTAGTTGGGGAAAGCTATGCTCTCTGCTTCCTAAATATTTCCTTTCTCCTTCCTAAATATTAATGAACCCAGGACCAACATTTCACACATGAAAACTGGAACGTGTGGCCAAGCAACATCAGAGTGTGGTCAAGATGGCAAATGTTATTAACGAAGAAGAAAAACAGGCTAAGAAAGGCTGCAGCAGTTTGCTTTTGCCTCAGCCTACTAGGAAGGGGAAGATTCCACACCCCTCCTCTCCTCTCACCCCTGATGAGTTAACTGAGGCCATTTCCGCCCTACACTGTTATAGTGCTATTATTCCACTTTCAACATCCTGTGGAATTCTGCGGAATTGTAGTTTACTGAGGCCAAAGAGCTCTCTGGCTAAGAATTCTAAAGGCTTGTCCCTAAACTGCAAACCTCAGGATTCCATAGGATGCTGAAAGTGGAATAATAGCACTATAGCAGTGTAGTGTGGAAAGGCCCTCAGTTTGCAGCAACTGAAGAAAGCTGTGGACAAAGAAGAAAGGTGGGAAGAGGGGAAAAAACTGGGATATTTTAAAAGCACCTGAAAAATGGGATAACGGGGTTAATCAGGACTGTCCCTGCCAAATCAGGATAGTTGGAGTTTCTCAGGACCGACCTTATCTTAAAGCAGTGAGTAAGGGTCATCTCTGGCAGCAGATTTTTTCATCTGTTACTGTTTTAGCTTTACCACCAGCAAGTGGGAGAGGCACTTGTAGGATTTGGGGGGTCATGTACACCACGATATGTTGTCTGACTTGGCACGATATACCTTGACTTGGGGCAGGGGCACCATTTGCTCCTTTGTCTTGGGCAGAAAAAAATATCCTCAGCTCAACTCAACATTTTTCTGGACGTTTTCACATAGGGAGTAAAATTAAATATCATCTGTGGCTGATGGAAATACAACCTAACCTCTGAGTCCAAAGGGTACATGTTGTTCCTTTTCTAAAAAGACCCTATTAATAATTGCCTTTAGAAGGATTTAAAGATGCTTAAGCTGAGCTCCGTTACTCAGAAAAGGAGCCATGTGGGCCTGGGGTTTCAGAAGTTATAGTTCCAAACATAACGTTCCCAAGCTCTGCGCTACGGTTGAGCAACTTGAGGTCTTTGAGCTAAATTTGTTGGATGACACATTCTACGCTGCTAGTAGCTAGAAAATAAACTTGTATTTAAACTCGTATTCTATCTTAGCTCAAGATAATATGAACTCCTTCTCCTTCTCCCCTTTGTCCGAACAAGAACCTTGTGAAGTAAGTTAGGTGAAAATATACTGCAACTGGCCCAAGGTCACTCAGTGGGAACTTTATGGCTCATCGGAGGTTTTAACCTGGGTTTCCATAATCCTACATTAACACTCTAACCACAGCAATTTGCTGACTCACCTCCTCATTCTTAATTCCAGGTGGTTTGCAAAAATACTGGTGTTTGTACTGCACGAAAGGCACCAAATCCTGTCTAATCTTCGAAGCTAAGCAAGGTCAGCTCTGGTAGTACTTGGTGTGGAGATTGCCAATGAATAGCAGGTGCTGCAGGCTATATTTCGAAGGAACAAACTGGCAAAACCACCTCTGAATATTCCTTGCCTACGAAAACCCTATGAAATGCATAGTGTTGCTGTAAATTAACAGTTGACTCAAAGGCGCACACACACACACATACACGCTGTGCCGCCCACTTCTTTCCTTGTAGTCATCTTTTCAAACAGAACAGGGCTGGACAAAGTGTGGTCCTTGGGCCGCTTGAGGCCCCATGGCTGTTTTTGTGACCCCTAGATCCCCCTATCTCTCTAAAAATGCAAAAGAAAAAAAAATCTTTTAAAAAGTTTTTTGCTCCAAAATACCCTATAGGGAGTGTACGGAGGGCATTTCCACCATGGTTGGAGGCCCCCCAGCCCCCTCAGGGTAAGAGATGGCAAAATGTTTCAGAAAAGAAATGTGCCTCCAAATGCCTCTGGGGAATGGGGGTGTTTCCATCATATTAAAGCCCTTCAGGCCAATTTAGACCCAGAAGACCCCCCCTTTTTTTTTTGAAACAGGAATTGACTTCCACTCACATCTTACTGTTATAAAAAGGCTTCTTTCGGGCCCATAACCAGTTGCATAGGAAGATGGGGGTGGGAACGGCAATTCGCCCTGGCTGGCAGTGTTTCTGGGGTGTCCCGGCTCACAGCCATGCCCCTGCGTGCCCTGGCCACGCCCACACACACTGCAGCCACGCCCCTGCACAGTGGCCACGCCCCTCACGCCATAGCACTGGCCCCCCTCCACACACTCCAAGCTCTGCCGCTGCCCACAACCCTGGTGAAAGTGCTCCCTTGCTTTCTAAAAAGCATTTGGGGGAGGGAGTTTTTTTTCTTTTTACAGAAGCAGGTACAGCCCTTCAAGATCTCCAGGGGGGAAATGTGGCCCCCCAGCTTTCCACAGTTTCCCACTCCTGAACTAGAGAAACTAGCATGTATAAGCATGCTAGCACCATGAAGCAAATAAGGAATGGCAAGGAAGGATAATACCAGGGGTCCTTTTCATTGTTACCCACCCCTAGATTTCTCATTGAGAGTTGCCTATGGGTGCATGATAATTTCCTAACAGAGGTAATAGCATATATATCTTAATGTATAGAATACGAACAAGTGTTTCCCCTACTCTAAATATATAAACGAGGCTGCTTCCAATATACACAGCATCTGTCTGATGCATGAACTAATACTGACATTGCAAGAAAAACAAATGTTAGGATGGCCTAGCCAACAGTAAGCATTGGCACCAGGAAACCTCAAATCTCTTCCAACATCACCCAGCTATGAAGTAATTGAATGGCCTTGGACCTCTTTCTCACTTATCCCATTTCTAAGTATCTGCGTAAAAGGGACAGGAATAAAGGTTATCCATTAAAAGTTGTATAGAATTTAGACATTATCAAGAATAAAAGTGTGATGTATATTTACTCCTGGCTTTCTAAAAAAAAACACACGCATAAGGTTGCAGTCCTTTCCATACTTATCTGGTTGTTAGCTCCATGGATTGTTGTAAGATATAATACTGAAGAAAAAAGCATAAAACTAGGTAGGAAGAATAACCTGTTCCATTTGATATACCCAAATAGAGACTGCCCCCATTCCTATCAGAATGAGAGAATTCCTATCAGTCAATAGAGACATATTTATTCTTTTCAATTTGTTCACTTTCATTTCTTTTTTATTTCTTCTATTTTAAAAATTATTATTTGTGTAAAATGAAAAAAAATAAACGGGGGCAGAGAGAAAGGGTTTTTTTTCTATTTTTTTTAAAAAAGCAAACTATAAATCCCCAAAAAGTACAAAAACAACTTAGAAAAGTGTAGCATCTAAAATGTGTCAACAGTATTTGATTTTGCTTTTTGAATTGATCAGCTCCTTATAATAACAAAAAAAAATGTAAAGTAGCATAGAAAAAAAGTTTAAATGTAATCGCTGTGACACTGTCCAATATATTCAATAATTTCCCACAGGATATAGTGGAAACACTATTATATCAGATATCTTTAAATTAGATTGGATAAAAGTGTGGAAAATATACTATTGGGAATTATTCTGTCATAGAAATAAGATAAAAGACCTGATATGGTTCTTCCCTCTCTAATTTCCGTGATTCATATGGTACATAATAGAAATGAAATTATTTTTATTATTTTTAATAATAAAACAAACACTTATTACAATAGAATCTTTTAAAAACTCTTAGCTTTTCTATAGTACGTAGTGATAAGGCTGAATAATTTGACTTGCTAGCTAATTCTCCTAAATGTAAAACAAATGAATGCTCCTGATCTAAATGCCATTTTCACATGTATATATCCACATATTCTTTGTGCAAGTCATTTTTACAAGGGATTTGGAGCTTATTCAAAATGGTGGAGGGTGTGTGTGTGTGCGTGCGCGCATGTGTACATCCGCGCTCTCCCCAGGAATGGTAATTGGGAGACATCATTTATGTTGAACCTACAGAAGCAAAGTCTGAAAATGTATAATAATATAATATAATATGATATAATATAATATAATATAATATAATATAATATAATATAATATAATACAATACAGAAAAAAAGAAATCACTGTTGTGAGATCTGAGTAACAGATCTGGTTAAGAGGGCCACCTAAACAAAGCGCATATGAAATAAACATATCACTACTCTGGATTCAAAAGGCTCCTTTGCAGTATTAGTATCAGTATCAGTATCAGTATCATCATCATCATCCTACCTATTCCCCAGTATTCAAGGTAGCTTACAGTAGTTTAAAAAAACAGAGGACATAAAGTTAAAAAGCAATTAAACTATTATAAAATTAAAACCAGTCAAAAACATAAACCATTAAACAAGAACAACAGAAGCAAATGAAAATCCAGGACATTATACAAGGGCTGTTGCTTCTAAAAAAAATAAATCAATAAGCAAAAGCCTTGCTGGAATACAGTGGGTTTTACCTGCTTGTGGAAAGACAATAAGGACGGTACCAGTCTTGCCTTTATGGGTAGGGAGTTTCACCAGACAGCTACTGAGAAGGCCCTCTCCCATGTTCCCACCAAATATGCCTTTGAGGACGGTGGGACAGAGAATGGCCTTCTCATAAAATCTCAAAACGCAAGCAGGTTAATAAAGGAGTGTTACCCTGCTTGCTGGGAGCCCCTTAGGGGGGTTCCCAACGCCTGTCAAAATTATCACTTGTGGGGAAAATTAGCTATGAACACTGCTTTAGCAATGCAAAGAAGGCAGGGTAATTAAGGATCTTTTACCCAATGTTTAGGGGGTCAGGCTCAGTCAGAAATCACACAAAAAGGTCCAATGAATGACTTTATTGAATAGTAATAATTCGCAGTAGCGCAAACACGCACCACGCATCCAAGGGCTAATAGAAATAAAGAGTGGAAATAAGATAGAGGGATTGTTGAGGGATTCGCAGCTTGGGTGACACTGCACCTCTTTCTGAAGTCCTTGGTCTGGGAAGCAGCGATCGAACAGCAGCTCAGCGAAGAGATGCTGAGGAGATGTGCAGCTGTTGGGAGGAGGGGGACTGGTCAGTTGGTATGACCGAGAGGCATCATACTCCTTGCCTTGCCTTTCTCTCCTTGCCTAACTAGCCCAAAAACAGGGACTATTTGTAGGAAAAATTTACTTTGAAGGCAAATTCTTTCCCGGGGAAAACAAACAGGGATAGAAAAGAAAAACAACTCCACACCTGGCATTTCTCAGAAGATAACAAAGTGTCATCTAAATAACGGGATCTTCCTCCGCTTTGAGGCTGTAGTGTGAGTTTCTGGAGATGGATTTGATAAGATTTTATTGCTTCCAGTGCCCAACTTTCTGGGAACACTTTTACTCCCTTCAAGTGGACTCCTTAAAGGTTAAGGACCTTTTGTTCACCATGGGTTATCACAACATGAGGTCTCCTGTGGCTATGTGACTGGGGATTTTACTGGCCTGATATAGTTCATTCGATCGTAGGACCGTTATTGCCTATGTGCACATTCGAGTGACCTCTCTGGTGGGTTAGATTAATTTTATATCAAAGTTGTATACCCCAGGACAGGGTTTACCAAGGGGGCAACAGGAGAATACAGTCCTGCAACTAACCTGGACCATGTAGGGCTTTAAAGATCATCACTAGCACTTTGACTTGGGCAAGAAACAGACAGGCAGCCTGCAGAGCTGATATAACAAGGGAGTTATATACTCCCTGTAGCCAGCCCTAGTTGATAATCTGTTCACAGCTTTTGGGACCAGCTGAAGTTTCTAAACAGTCTTCAAAGGTAGCCCTACATAGAGCATGTCACAGTAATCCAAACAGATGTTCCATGTTATATATTGCCTGATTATCGAGTACACCACCACTGAACACCTAGAGAATGTCACAACTAGACAGGAATCCGATTTAGAGGTTTTGTCCAGTCCCATACAACTCACTTTATACTACACTGGTTTGTAAAATTACCTAGATGAAAGTACAAAAATACATTTGAAGAGAACATTTAAGAGCCATTATATGGGTGGTGAGGGACATTTGTTCATTATAATCTGCAATCAAACTCTTAAGGAAATTCCTCTTGTTGTTGTCTAATTTTCCTTTTCGAAGTACCTAATTCTCAAGGGCCACTATCTGATTGAATCAGGTTTATCTAACTTCAGGAGAAGAATTCTACTTTCACTAAAAGAAAGATAACAGGATAATTCTGTCCACTTCATATTCCAGCATCTGGATGTGTATCATCATAATCCAGATGATGAGAACAGCTGTTCTCATCTTTGACAAGAAAATGTGCTTTGATACACTAAAACACTATGGTAAGATTTTGGTAGGTTTGTGACTGTTGTTTTTCATTTCATATTTTTGGACCTTTCTGTGAAAAAAAAACCAGTTTATGCTAGTGGTTCTCAACCTGTGGGTCCTCAGATGTTTTTGGACTTCAGCTCCCAGAAGCCCTGAGCATTGACCATAGTGGCTGGGGCTTCTGGGAGCTGAAGTCCAAAAACATCTGGGGACCCACAGGTTGAGAACCACTGGTTTATGCAAAACTGACTTTTCTGCATAAAGCTTGGTTTTGGGACCAAACAACATTTTTTAAATATTTTATTTTATTTTTTGTGCAGGAAATAATATACAAGACAAAAACACAATATACCTTCCTGTGCAAGACACTGAGGGGCTGCAAAACAAAATCCTAACATCCAAAAAAAAGGTAATTTTTTAAAAAAATGTGCAAACACTCACATAGTTCAATGGTCAAAAAGAAGAAATGTGAAATTCTTTCTTCTTGCTTGCAAGAACAAAATAAGTGATGATTTGTAAGTGAACAGAGAAGTGTAAGTGTTCAGCATTTCAATGTTCATCTGATTTAAGCTCCTGCTACAGTGAAGGATGCATAGAAGCTTCCTGCAGCACTCTGAATTTCTTTACTTAGATCAAGTGATGGTAGTGGTTTACTGGGATTTCCAGAGCTTGGCACATTTATTTTCTAAAAGTATATTGGTTGTACTTCCAAGGTTCCTAATAGGGGAGCAAATTATAATTATAACCAGTATTGTCATTGTTGTTGCTGTGTGCCTTCAAATCATTTCAGACTTATGGTAACCCTTTGATAGGGTTTTCCTGGCAAGATTTGCTTAGAAAAGTGTTTGCTATTGCCTTCCTTCATGGCCAAGAAGTGTGACTTGCCCAAGGTAACCCAGTGCGTTTCCATGGCCGAGAAGAGATTTGAACCCTGGTCTTTCAGAGTTCTAATCCAACACTCAAACCACTATACGATGCTGGCTCTTGCCAGTACAATTATAATTTGTTATTATTTTACTTTCTATTTCTCAAAAGTAACTAACTTTTAAATTACTTTTTTTAAAAAATCTGAATAGTACAGTCATTCCTCCACATTTGCTAGGGTTAGGGGCACAGGACCCCCGTGAAAGTGAAAAAAATGTGAATAACTCCAGGCCCTCCCAAACCATACTTAACACACACAAAAAATATGATCACCATATTCAATTCACCCTGGATTCCTTTGAGGCATCAGGGTTCTTCACAAGGTAGAAGTGGGTGCCTGGTAGGGCTTATTGTCACCTCCATTGCTGCCTCACACCATTTTTAATAAGGACTTACTGGCTTCATTTGCAGTTTCTCAGTCTCACAAGATTTGCAGTCCCTATTAAAATTGGCATAGAGTAGCAGCAGAGCTGACAGCAAATAATCCGTGAATAATCAAATCTGCAAAAGTGAAACCCACAAATGTAGAGTGCTGTACAAAGCTCTAGGCTGTACTCTCTCCTCCTATCTTCCTCATTATGACTAGAGACAGTAGTACAAAGCACAATATTAAGATGTTCCTCTTCCACTATTCAGTTAAAGGAATGAAGTTATTCCTTAGGAAGTTATAATGTAATGTAATTCCTTCATAAAAAGGTAATTATGCGTACCTAGTTATGTCTAGACTTGTTCGTTATCAGCAAGAAGTGGAGAAGCCCACTTGCCTTTGTAATATAAGCAGCTATTTTACATTTAAATAGATAACAACCTCAAGCAGGATTGTTTTCAAGGGGCTCAAAAATCTTCAATCACTCCCACCCACACTTTGGGCTCAGCTGTAGTTATTTTACACTCTCTGTTGATTAACTTGAGTAAGATCACAGCCAATCTACCAACATTCCAGGGAAGCTTTATGAGTGTTTTCAACCTTAACATTAAAAAATGCCTTTTGTCACCCTCTCATTTATAATGCTAATCAGAAAAAGTACAATAGCTTAAACATATGCCCTTTCAAAAATGTCTCTTTGTACCTCTGTCCCACTAACATCATTCATACTCACACGTGCATGCAAATCCTGCAAGAGTAGCTTTGGGGGCTATTTAGTGTCATGTGTAAAAACACTACATGCCTTCAAGTAGCACTGGTGAGGCCTATGAACTGTGTTTTTAAATATGCACAGACACATTGCCTGTTTTGGTTAGAAGCTATTTTGTAGGGAATGTACACAACCAACGTGAAGCCATGTTGATAGAATGCCATTCACAACTCAAGAGGTTTTCAGCAGTCTGAGGAAGAGGCCATACCTGAGTACACACATTACTCAACTTGAAGCAAACAAGCGATTCAAACCTGACATTTTTAATAGGCACATAAGCGCCACAAGATGCATTTCAGACTGATTTAAATATTCATTGTTTGTAATATTGCAAAGCTCCCTCTCACATTCCATTTCCCAATTAAGCAATGCATAAGCGTGATTTGCATAACAGTGCCTCAGTGAAATGGAGCATAAGTATGGCTAATTTACTAAAATGTGGCAAGGTGGGACAAGAGGGAGTAAGAATCCCAAAGGCTATAAACAGAGGTAACAGTGAGAAACTCAAATAAGCACCAAATATGTATCCTGAAAAGGTGGCAAGCTTGATTCAGTTATTAAATACTGTCTTAATCTTAATTTTGTACATAATCTTTAATCTTAATTTTGTACATTTCTCTAACTGTAGAAATAAAAAAGCTTTACTGTGTATTCTGACTTCTTGTAAGTCACCTTGAACTCCAGCTTGGGAGAAAGATAGGGTACAAATAAAGGGATGGATGGATGGATGGATGAGTGGATGGGCAGTGCTGTTTCATCACCACTGACGATATCACTCTTGACCTTGAGACCTGAGGTAACAGAGTTGTCTCCTCTGTCCAGGAAAAATTAGATGTCATCCCAGTTACTACTCCCTATGAAAGTATAATTAGGGAATGAGATAGATGAGGAAATAAGATATTGAAATCCTTCATTTCAATCTTAATAAGAAATATAGTCCCTAAGACCATCCTTAATGGTAACTGATAAAGAAAGTCAGATGAGTGAGGATGGACGAGGAGAGAGGGTAAACTCAGCAATCATAAATTAATGGGATTCTGCTCTGCCTACCTGGAAGCTCTCAGGATTTGACCTTGTCTTTTAGAATTTTTAAGACTCCCTCTAGTACTCTGGAATGTAATTGTATTATGCTGGCAACAAGTGCTTATAATACTCTGGAGGATCTGGCTGATCTTCTGTAACGTACTTTCTATCTCAACTAAGATAAAATAAAATAGGCATTATGTGAAAGACACATGCAGCAGCATCTTCTTCTCAGCATTTGGTATTCAGCTTTTATGGTACGCTGGCTGTGATGACCACTAGCAATTGCTTGAAGTGCTCACTGTTCATCTGTGACTGGTTTAATAACAATTTCTCCCTGTTGCATTAGAAGAAAATGCATTAGGTAAGCCTCTATCTGAGAATTCAGGCCTGCAGTAGTTAACCTTTAAGCTACAAGTCTTAGAAAAAGGAAGGGAATTGTGTACTTTCCCCAGTTTGGAACTGTCAGCTTTTTCTGAGGTCAGGGTCTGCATGTCCAGAAATTTAGGCTAACTTGGCTGTTAATTTGTGGCATGGATGGAGAATCTATGACTTTATATGTATTTTGGACAACTCACATAATCCCTTACCACTATCCATGGTGGCTGAGGCTTATGGGAGTGGAAAGCCATTTCCACACTAGACTGTTATAGCGCTATGATTCCACTTTCAACATCCTATAGAATCCTGAGGTCTGCAGTTTTGGGAGGGGCCACGTGGCCCCTCCCGAAATTGGAAACCCCAGGATTCCATAGAATGTTGAAAGTGGAATCATAGCGCTATAACAGCCTAGTGCAGAAATGGCCGAAAACTAAAACATCTAGAAGGTGAAAAATACCTCAGCTCTGCTTATATGATAAAGTACAGCGGTTCTTATGGGATCAAATACTTTCAGTCTTCATGGGAGATGTGTTTTCATTCTTCTTTGGGCTTTAGCTGGTTTACACTATTGGAGGCACTAGTATGAGACCAATGCAGGCTAAAGTGACCAATGGAATCCCAAGTTGTATTGGTCTTTTTTGGGGGAAAGACAGTGGGGCGGGGTGCACAGAAAGGTACCATTTTAGGATGAGCTTGTATAACCTATGGACAGGGAAGGAATTGATTTATATGGATACAAAATCATAAGATGCAGCCTGCACTTCCCATTGATTTATATGCATACCAGCTCAGAGAGCATGTAGACATCCTCTTTTCTGAAAGCACACCACCAACTTTGCTTATTCTTTAAGAACAAGTAATTTTTCCATATGAAAACAGATGCTAATGTGGCAATCCCAACACATTCAACTGTAGTAAGTTGCAAGAAAGGACTGTAACACATATCCTCCTACATCTTCAAGTCAACTACATCCCTTCTGGAGTTTGAGAAATATCCTCTATATAAAATAAAAAAAGGACTCACAAACATGAAATTAAAAAATACATATGCCATGACCTATTTCAGTATATTTAGCTGAAGCAGAAACTTGGACAAGGAAATAATCTAAGTGGTCTTTCTCCCCGTTAAAGGGATAGCGTTTTAGTTTTAAATATGCACTTTATGGGACTTAGCTCATTGCAGTACTTGCAAAGGGACTGGTACAAAGACAGTGTACCAATCTGCAAGTTAGGCATTTATAAGTATAAGAACTGAAAATTGCCTAGTTGAGAAGTTTAGTGCCTTGTGAAGAGTTACTGGTAAGAATCCAATAAGAGAGAACTGTTTTCACAGTTACATCTAATAGTCATAGATATGGATCTTAAAAGGGAGTCCTATAACAATCTTTAGATGAAACTTTTCTAGGTAACATGAAAGGAAAATTCACCTATCAATTCATCAGTTTTCAATTTATATCTCTTCAGGGGAGGCTTGGTATAAGGCACATTACAGATAGACCATGACAGCAAACGTTAAATAACTCTTCTAAAATATGCAATTTCTTGAAAATGCTATATGCAATAGACAAACGGTTTTAGTAGGGAGAATGGAGGTGCAGCCAAATAGGCTTTATCCAAGTGCCTGAAACAATTTATTGGATGGTAGAAATAATGCTGAATCAGGTTTAGATTTTTAAGATCATGCCTATGTTTCTAGCATGATACTGTTGTCGTGAAGTCTTAAGTAATTATAACCACTGCTCTCATTCCCATTATCAGTCGTACTGGACAGACCTGTCGAAATGAATGGGACCTATTAGAAACAACTAAGTGTCATTGATTTCAGTGGATCTTTTCCAGATGACCAATGCTGAGTATAGTCCATCTGGAGAGCATGAGATTAGAAATCTTCTGTATTTTACTCCTTAAGGATATGACATGTCTAATCAAAGAAATGACACAAGGTGTGCAGTTTTACATCAGACAGCTGAGAGGATGACTCTGTGGAACTATTTCTGAAATTAGAGGAATGGAATGTAATTCAGTAAAAAGGTACATGTATGTAGACATGCCTGGATTCAGTCCCAAGCTTCTCCAGACAGGTTAAGAAATAAGCACCAAAGACCTCTCCCTAAACTGCAGATCCCAACATTCCAGAGGTCAGAACCATAGCAGTTAAAGTGGAAACATACTGCTATAATTCTGTAGTGGAAATGATCCCAGAGTCAACAATACTATGTTAGATGAAACTGTAGTTTGATTCTGTGTAAGACAGCTACTTATGATCCTAGAAATGAATTCCTATATTATATATAGGAATGTCTGTCTGTCTGTCTATCTCAGGAAAGTTTTAATACCATGAGCAGGTTCCAGTGGTGTACTTCTGCTGGACCTCATTACAATTGGCAATCTGTTCTCCTTCCTGTAGCCCCCTGTGAACCCAAAAAAGACTCTTCCAAGAGCACACTTTTGCCATCGTAGGGGGCTGCTATAGGAGGAGATGGGGAAGAAACATCATCTCCACTGACACTACTACTGATACAGCAGTACACCACTAGATGTGAACAATTATCTTCAGATCTTTGTCAATAAGTTTAGATAAATATTTGTTAATTTAACAAATATTATTTGAAAGGAATATGCTTAGTGGTACCTATCAGTTGTGGAAGGGAATGCAGCATAGGTGAAGATAGTTAATAAGTCCTCTTAAAACAGAAGTCTACAAGAAAAGACAAACGGAATGAATTCAGCAAACAAAGATTGATGGTAAAGTTACTTTTACTTTATTATTATAATGCTTTAGCCATAGGCCATTTGCATACATGTCACCAGAATCTGTGACAAAAGTACAAATAAAGCATTAAAATATTACAGTAGACATTAAAAGCATATAAAATACAGTAGGTGACTAGTACAATAATGTATGGACATATAGAGTTATAAAATATATAAGATATAAAAACTATATAATCATAAAATATATTAGGGTGAACTTTTTTTTTTTACTTTTACTGATGGTAAAGTTGCTAATGCCTTTGTTAGTACCATTAACCAATTGTTTGGAACCATTAACACTGAGGCTGTCAAAGTATTTTCAGAAGGAAAAGACATTTGTTAACCTACTGAATCCTGTATTTACAACTAATGTGAACAAATTGAAAAGTCTAAAAAGAGACAATTAATCTTAAATATTGCATGTTTCAGATGCAAAGCTCTTTAAGATTAGGAAGAGGTGTTTGATCTTTCTGTGAAGTATTTAAAGCAAAGGAAACCAGCAATGGAAAACATGAATGAACTGGAACAAATGTTTTTCAAAAGGGACTGCAACATGTCCCTTTTTGGAAATATCACTGTTCCTCTTCTAAGCCCAGCTAAGACATCTTCAGCCATTTCACCCACAATAGCACTGCACCTTTGTGACAGAGGTGGACAATTGGCAGTTGCTGGACAAGAACAGGAGCTGAAAGGCAAGGGCACAATATCATAGGCCTTGCATAGCTCCTTCTAAGTTCAGACTAAAACCCCAAGTAGATTCATTAACCCACTGACATGAAAGCCACCTGTCTCACCACTGTTCCAATAAGGAAGCTACCTTTGTGGGCTGCAAGCTTTCCATGAGTGCTACATAGATATTGCCGTTATTTCCATGAAGATAGTAGCACCTCTGGAAGTATAATGGATAGCCACCATCATTGTGCAATATCTGACAGAACTCACACCAAGATGGCAAACTTCCTGTCTCCAGGCCAGTTTTGGCCTACAGGGTCTCCCATCCACCCCAGAAGTTTTTCTGCTGTCCTTATCTCTGATTTGTCCCAACATAGATTGAAAGATGCCTAACTGAGGTGTGAGACAGAGACATTTTGGGGTGTTGCTCTTGTGCCCCCCCCCCAATCATATATGAAGCACTGCACTGAGGTGTTTAGAAATACTATATGCCAGTGGGTCTCATGGAGGATGGTGTTGGACCTCAGCTCCCAGAACAACCAACCAGCATGGGATTTTGGGAGCTAATCTAACAACATTGGAAGCCTCTCTGCTTAGCCTCATTCACATAAATGGAGGCTTTGTAAAAGCTTGCAGTATGTGAGGGGTATACATGGGATAAGAGAGGCAGGATGGAGTCTAGGCAATCAATTTGGGGGCTATAAACCAGCATTGGTGTGGGCCTATCTGCTTTAGAGCATTCTCTCTGCTGTTGGCATATGCCCAATCGACTTGCCTGGAACTAATTCAGTCCTTGGGGTGAAAAAGGATCCCCAGTACTACTTTAAGGAAAATAGAAGCCCAGAGGAGGCTAGTGTTCCTTCCTGAAAATTAAGCAGGTTGTCTTGTTCAGGCTTTGCTGTAGAAAGAGAGAAGGCGAGGGTCTCTCCCAGCCAAAGGAATTGTGGTGACAAGAAAGCGGATGAACACCCACTATAAAGTGTCCATCCACTGGAAGGTGTTGCCTTTTAACTCTCTCTAGTGAGTGTACAGCCTGTTCTGAGCGTCCTGACTTCTGTGTTGTGAGAACAAATGTGTCCTGGTATTTGGCCAGCCTCAGCAACTGTGAGTACTACATGCCTTGACCTGGTGGGTGAGTACTATTTGCTGCTCTACCTCAAGTGTCAAAATTTCCCGTGACAGTCCTGGAAAATATATTTTTGATGGTTGGACTCTTCTACCACAGGGTATTACTATGTTTTAGTAATTTTATTTGTTTTGCCCCCAGTGTACCATATTCCACTGTAACAAGTAGGTTTATAAGTAAATCTACTTCATCTGGAAGTTATACTCTCAGGACAGACTCACTCTGTAGGTCTTGCATTAAAAAAAGGATTAGTGAAATCCCAGCACACATCTAGGTTGCCTGAAAAGCTCTCAGAGACTGAAACTGGTTGGCCTTTCTCTTCACATATCATGGTGTTATATACTTTCCAACATGAAACACTTTTACTAAGCAGAGACAAAAAATATATCAAAATGGAAGTGTGGCGCCTTAACGGGTAACCTGTGGATTTCACTACTTGACACTTTTTTGCTTGTCTCTCGTGTGTGTGTGTGTGTGTGTGTATGTCTGTAAGTACTGAGGACTGCTGTAGAGTGTGTTCTATTGTGCTATCATATTAGATGCACAGAAGCAGAATTTTGCTCCAAACAAAATTGAGTGAAGAGAAAGGTCAGGCTGCAGTGACTTCATTTTGCTCACTATGACACTCTCTAAATACATTCTGAGTCTTATTTCTTACATAGCTTGAGGGCTTGTTCTGTACAAGCTTTTTCTTGGTAAAGTTATAAAACCCTCACACTACTGATAGATATCCTAGACAAAAAAAATTAAAATTAAATAAAAATAAAATCCCAAAGGCATCTATACGTGAGATCCCTTTCAGGGAATTTTTATGACTTAAGATCATAAAAGATCTCCAGAACCTATTTACTTTCTACACTTCCACAATACTGAAATATTACATATGAAGGAAGCATGTCTATCATTGATTGTGAAATGTTCCACAGCTTATACTGACTTGGATACTGGCAAAAAGATCAATACTTGCAATTCATTTTCCAAGTGACAGTATTTTTCTACAGAGATATTATCTTTGTGGAAGAAATTTCTCATGTGTTGAAGCAACCTTCAAGGCATTTTGAGCAATAAACATGCCTCAGTACACACTGACATTTTTGTATTTGTACTTCTTGAATGAAGGTTGATAGTTTAGATTTACAAAGTATGCAATTATGAGGATGACTGCTGAGGATTCTGGGAACTGTAGTCTAAAATTTAACTTTTCCCAGCTCTAGTTATGACCCTTGCCTATGAATCAAAATCATCAATGGGAGTCTTGGGTCACATGCTCAAACCTTAATCAATGAGGACACTGACTGTCTAATCAGAGGTTAAAAAAATTGCAGTTTTACAGATTACTGTGTGGACATAGTCTTCTTAGCTAGGCTTGTTTGAAGGTCATTCTCCATATCTTTTAAAATTATTTTAAAGAAATGGGACACAAACTTTTCTACTTCTGGAGAGTTAGGAGTATTGATCAGTACGTTTGTTTTATTGTATACGTTCATCATGCTTTCTCTCTTTGATTGTATGATTGTATGTCTGTTTTTAAGTATTTGTTTTATTTTATTTTTACAGATCATTACAATTGGCCATCTCTTTTTTGGATGTAGTTTTTTGGTGAATGGCAACAAATGTCTCTTCATTAGCCACTCGGAGTCCTATGTTGAGAGAGAAGCATGACAGAAATGAAACAAAGAAATGGTTTCATCTTTTCTTCAGTCAGAGCTAATGGTTAGGAAATATTTGAAAACAGTACTGCATCCTTAAAAATTGGATGCAAGGCCTCAACTTTAAGAGGCAAGGGTCTCTTGGAACATGCAGCCCTAGGGTAGAACAAGGCAGGAATATAAGCTGAGCCAGTGTAGTGTAGTGATTTGGGCTTTGAACTATGATCCTGGAGACCAGGGTTTAGTTCCCTACTCAGCCCCGGAAACCCACTGAGTGACATTGGGAATGTCACACACTCTCAGCTCCAGAATATTCTGTGATAGGTTCACCTTAGGGTCACTATAAGTTGGAAACAATTCGAAGGCGCACAGCAACAATAGCAATAATCTGAGTGCATATAGATAAATAGAAACTTTTTAAAACATAGGCACTATAAGAAGGACTATGTTAGATCAGACCAAAGACCAATCAAATCCCACAGTTTGTCCACACAGGGTTGCATACAGGAAGCACACAAGAAGGTTAAGAGAATAACAGTATTCTCCCAATTATGCTCCCCCGCAATTTATGTCTAGAAACAAACCAGCTCTACTAATGAACTGAATATTTGTCCTCCACAACTAGTAACCATTGCCAGCCTTATCTCCCATGAATCAATCTCCTTTTAAGACTATTCAAACTCAGAAGAAACTTAGCTCCTCCAAATGAGAGAGACCCCCACTGTCAATGCATCAATGCCAGCAATAACCACAACTAGGGCCCTTTTCACATGGCATTTCCGAAGCGAAAGGGCCCCTTGAGCATCGTGTAAATGTGAGGATCAGTCCATATGATGCACTCACATTTGCATGACGCTCTAGGGCCTAACATGGACTGCGCATGCGTTTTTTCATTTTCGGCTTAAAGCTGAGAATGCTGCGCGGTCGTACATCATTCCGGGGCCCCGCATGCACTTACCTGGCGTGCGGAGCCTCGGGAGCCGGGCTGGTCGCGCTTCCTGTGCAGTGTAGGCTGGGAAAGGTCCCAGGCTTCACTGCAGAAGGAAGAGGTGGGGCGTTCGCGCAACCAGGAAGCAGCTGCGGAGCCGAAGCAGCAGGGACATGAGAGCCTTCCTCCTCAGGCTTCTTGCGCTAGCCCCGCACCCCAGCTCCGCGAAAGGGTAAGGTGCGAAAAGGGCTCAGGAGAAGTACCAAGTTCTAACTGAAAAGTCCCTCCTTTTGCACTTCTCAAGAAAGGAATGGAGCCTCAAGGGTGCAAAAAGCTTCACGTTACAGCCAATGCCCCAACATTGCTGGAGCAAGTTGTTCTCTGGGTGCTGAAATTGCCCCAGGACAGGAGTCCTGCTTCCCTTCACCTATGCTCTACTCGTCTATTTGTATTTAGGTCAAATAATACAAAACTTCAGTGTTCTTCTTTCCAAAGGAGGTCAATATGCCTGTGATGCTGCCTCTGTAATTCAAGGAATCAGGGAATGTATAACAGTACTTTATTGCAAGTAATATTCAGAGCCCCTTGTGACAAAGGCAAGTAACCTGCCTGAGATAAAATTGCCTCCACTGTTCTGAAAGGATCATAAAACTATGTGGGACAGATTTCTTCATATCAAGTATTTGTAGATGTTCTTCTTCTTAAATTACATTCCTATGATGTGAAATTTAACTGAGGAACAATGTTGTTGGATCCTGAGTCCTTTTACTGTTACAAAAAGAATTATACTGCAGGGTTGGAGGATAAACCTTTGCCATCCATTGCTTGAGGGTCAGAAGAGCTCGCTGCTTTAGCAATGCAAGAACATATATTTCATAGATGTCAATTTAAAGGAACTGTATTTTTGGCAATATGGTCAGCTTATATTCAGGCTATGCCTAGACCTTGTTCAATTTTTTTTTTCATATCCCATGTATTTCCTTTCCTCCTTTTCTTTTATTTTCTTGTAAACATACTTTTAAATCTTATTTTTAAGAAGTGTATTAATATTCTACTTCTAACAGTTTTTGGACTGGAGAGTGGAGCAGGACTGGACTTTGAAATGCCAGCCAGTAACATAAGTCTGACTGTTGTTACATGCCTTCAAATCATTTCCAACTTTTGGGAACCCTAAAGTGAACCTATCATAGGTTTTTCTGGGGCTGACAGTGTGTGATGTGCCCAAGGTCACTTTGTGGATTTCTATTGCCAAGCAGGGAATCAAACCCTGGTCTCCAGGGTCATAGTTCCAACGCTCAAACCACTACACCACGCTGGCTCTCATAAGTCTGACAGCATGAACTATATACGTGGGGGTCCCCAACACACACACTTTAGCTATCCTATGGGGAAAGGGAATAAAGGTAGTTCACAACAGCAGCCAGGAAAATATCTCTTCTTGCAAAATGCAAGTTGTATTTACTAGTAAGTTGTAACACTGTCTTTACCACTTTGTGCAGGATAGAGGCAGATTTGGTTTGGGAACGACATTTTCTTTTCTAAGTGGAATGAGAAATGACAGATAAGCATTATGGAATATTTTTATACAGCCAGACAACCTAGCTAGTCCCCCTGCAGTATGAAATTGTTGGTTGGAAGTTATTAATTTTTGTGATGTGATTCAGTTTTGGGGCATAACAGAATCTCTATAGCTTTACTTGACGTCTGTGCAGTGCCTACATTAGAAAATGCAAATCCAATATTCAGCTTAAGTCACTGCTGAATTTTATTCTCAGACATTTTGGGTCACCCCCAGATATATTTATTGCAGATTAAAATTATACTTCCTTTGCATGCACATAACCTTCAAGTTTGTATTCTGTTGAATCATTTTTTTACGCAAGAGATTTTTCTTACAATCTTGACACACTTATTAACACAGTAGAGTTTGTTAGCTGAGTGTCAAAGGGCATCTTAAAAAATCCCAAGATGGGCAATATGACTCCAAATTATGAGTAACTATAATGTATTAAAAATAATATTGGGTACAATAACCTCTTGTCCCTGCAGGCTAGAAACATTTAGGCTACAAAGCTCATAATGGAAAGAGCTGAAGAAAGCTTGACAAGGTAATTTTTCAAGTGTGAAGAATTCTTTGCTGACATTAACTATACATGATACTCTGATTTTTTTTTCTGACTGAATTACATAATGCATTAAATATAGTCTTATTAGGAAAGTAAACTCTTCTGAGCCAATCTGCTAAAATTTATTAACCAAGCCAAATTGGAATGGACAGTGATTCTATTTTGACAAATGAGAGACATATTTTAGAAGTAACCCTACTTCTGGAGTTGTATGTGAAGTAGGCACTCAAAGTCTCACTTGTGGATATATCAATAGAAGAGAATGTTGACTCACTCATGCTTTTTCCTTTTTCTGATTATGTATAATCATCTGTAAAGGAGCATCTTCTTCACAGGCACCCTGACAAGACTCCAAAAGAAAGAAGTACCTACTTCGAGTGCAGGGTCCCCAAAGAGAACACCTCTCTTAAAACTCTTGCTGTCCTAACTCAGCACAATAATGAATACTCAAAAAAGCACTTGTAGTTCACCAGCTTAGAGATCATGAAACACAGGGGAAGAGGCAGTTTTACGCAGTGCAGTCCTATTAATGTTCACTTGGAAATGTCCAACTCAGTCAATGGAACTTTCTCCCAGTGTTCATACGGCTGCACTTTCAGGAATCTCAGACCATCTGTTTATATAAAAAAGAGGAGCCTATGGCCTCCCAGATCTGGTTAGGCTACAGTTCTCCTCACCTCTGACCATTGACTATGCTGCCTGGGCAAATGGTATTTGTTTCTAGCAACATCTGGAAGGTTATATGTTCCTCAGCCCAATTTGGGTGTTTCTGAGTCAAAACCAAGACCATTAACTATGTTGTAATGAAACTTTCTAATCCAATGTTATTTTCATAGATGCCAACCATGAATACAACTGCACCCTATTTCTCATGTTTCTTCTAAATGATATAGAGAGCCATCCTACCTCTGATATTGAACCCATTTTAACTGGTAACCACTGATAGGCCTACCCTCTAGGAATGTATATAATCGCTTTTAAAAGATTATTTATCCAATCCATTTTGGTAGCCAGAAAATACCATGATTTAATGATGTCCTGTGTGAAAAAATATTTCCTTTTATCCAGTCTTTAATTGTATATTATCTGGTTTTTAACTTTATCTAGTTTTAGATTTCTTGTAAGTTGTTTACAAAGATGATGGAAGATGATGGATTGATAGATAGTCTTAAATCTTCCACCACTCAGCTTTAATAGATGATTCCCAAGTTCAAATACTACAAAAAAGGATATAATAATTTTTTTGCAATGGAAAGACATTGTAAGATTGTTGCATTGCTAATCATTTTTGCCCATTGTGTGTCCACAAGTCAAATCCTAAGTGTGACACAATGCCACTCATACCAGTCCCCAAATCTCACCTCAGCACATTCACGAACACAAACACCTTTGTGTATCTCAGTCTCTAGTTAAATCAGGATAAGACTGAACTATAGAAAAAGCAGATAGGGTAGCCATAGGTTGTACTTTATGGAGAAAAATAGTCCTCTATTTGAAAATGTCCTCTGTTTGAAGGGCTGTCCAGTGGATGATCTGTATTAGGTCATATCCACACGATACTCTTATAGCACTATTATTCCACTTTCAACATCCTACGGAATCCTGGGGTTTGCAGGTTAGGGAGGGGTATTGAGAATTCTCAGCCAGGGAGCTCTTTGGCCTCAGTAAACTACAAACCCCAAAATTCTACAGGATGTTGAAAGTGAAAAAATAGCACTCTAACAGTGTAGGGTGGAAATGGCCTTACAGATTCACTTCTGCTTTAGGTGCTGCTATTTGTGTTAAAAGAGAACACCTCATCTTTCTGCTAGGATGGCCACATGTCTTATTTTGTAAAGCAGTCTCCTGTTTGAAGGCCTGCACAGCCCAAGTCTGATTTATAAACAAAAACTAAAAGAATAAAGAAGAAGCCACCCATCACCACTTACACCTGAACTGCAGAGTGAGCATCCAGCAGATAGTCACCTAGTGCCCTTTGCCACTTTGGTGAAATGCAGTGTTTACAGCTGCAAATTTTATGCAAACCTCTTTCTTCTCTTCTCTTCTCTTCTCTTGTTTTCTTTTTTCTTTTCCTTTCCTTTGTTCATTATTTGTAAATGGTCACCCTACAGCCAGCCCTGTCCCTTAAACTGCAACCAAGTTTACAAGCTTTCCTCTTCCTTTTATCAAGCATACCACAAAACTGTTTTTCAAGCAAACCAGAGATATTATTTGTTGTAAGGCATTTGTTGTTTTCCTCCATATTAAGTTTGATTGTGAAAGAGGTATAACAAACGAATAAAACCACTTTTTTTCCCCCAGATCAGCCAGGGAAGTTTATTAAGATATAAAGAGGCCTTTACTGAATGAACAGCTTACAATACATGAACATCATCACTCTGATAGTCTATATCTATTAAAAATGTATGAAGATTCAAAACCTTCCACAAGAAACCAAGCAACCCCAGTATTTTGTAAATTATAATTCCAAGCTAGAGCAGAATTTATAAGTTTTATTTAACTCAGTAGAGATAGAAAACAGATCACATTGGCCTTATTTCATTAGCCAGCTGGCATTAACACCTAAAAGCAGGGGCAAAAACAGGACAAAAACATCTCATAATCATGCAGGTACTGTCTTAGTTGGCAGTTGATACCAAGAACTGAAAGAAAAAAGAAAATGTATACGAGGCAAGGCCGGAACAGCCCAGAGGGATCCCCGGGCTAGACTGGTTATGGTATGCACAGAAACGTCCACTGAGGCAGTGAGAATCTTTGGAACATTGGACTAGTTTTTATTGTTATTTAGATATTGTATTTTATTGGCATTATAGTAATGTTTATTGGCATTATCGTAATGCTATGTTGTACTAGCTGTAATTCCATATACCCTGGATCTTTTTCATTTTGTATATCTTCATTTCATTATGTATTTATTGAGGGCAACTGTTGTGTTTTAAATTTTGTAAAGTGCCATGTACATGGATGGCGCTATATAAATAAAGGATAATAATAATAACAACAACAACAACAATAACAGTGCTCTACACTCTACAGGCATGTAGGGGAGAGGCCTAGCAGACTCAGGGACATCCCTTCTGGGATAGAAGAATAAAATTTAAAAAAGCCTAGCAGTAAGAGAGGAATCAGAGCAAGTCTGGCTATTTGAAAAGATGCCTGGATTCTTATTCAAAATAAGGGCACAATCCAGTCAAAAATGGGCTCTTTTAATTCCAGCCTCAGGATGTCTTTGGAATCACGGCTGACCCTGTCAGTAGGCAAAGGAAATGGCTGCCTCAAGCAGCAGACACCAAGGCCATTTCCACACTAGACTGTTATAGTGCTATTATTCCACTTCCTTTGAGGCCCCTCCCTAAACTGCAAACCCCAGGATTCCATAGGATGTTGAAAGTGGAATAATAGCACTATAACAGTCTAGTGCGGAAACGGCCCAGGAGACAGGAAAGAGCCTTGTTGGAGGATGGAGCTGTGTGTATCACACTGCCCACTCTGCCCTTCTAAGCTAGCCTGCAGCCCTTGGGTATTATGTCTCGTCCTGTCCTGTTACCAGTGTGGACCTTTAGAATGTACATGTTGTTATATAATTTTTAAATTTAAAAAGGCAAAGCAGTGTACACTAACAGGATATAAAATAAACACAATACACAAATTATCGTAACCTTTTTTTATGTGGCCCACAAAAGAGATGTTAGTTTGGATTAAACAGGGAAGACTTGCATAAAATGTTTCTAACATGCATCTAAGAATAGTTGGAACACACTGAACAGCCAGTGGAAGAGTATTTCAGATAGCTGGTGCCACCACACTAAATGCCCTGCTCCAAACAACTCAGAATTGAAATAAGATGCAAGTACCGGTTTGGTCAGCTTCTGTGTATGGAACCAGGGCCAGGGATCAGCATCTTGATCTTCACTTCAGGCAGCAAAATTGCCTAAGCCAGGGCTTTGCAGAAGAGTTAAACGTATCTTTAAATTTCTCTTCATTAAATCTGCAGAACAGTACTTAACTTCAGCTGCATTGTACTATTGGTTTATTGGTGAATTAATTACCAGACAATTATGTAGACTGCATATGCCTTCTGAAATCCATAACATTGCAGAGATTTATTTTGAAAATTTTGACAGTAAAACAAAAGAGACTCTTGGTCCACAAATATGTAGTGATGTAAACTAAGAACAAAAAATAAAACCTTACCCAAATATATGCCTCAGTATTTAAAAACAGCTGGGAAGAGGTCAATAGAAATATACCAGGATTCCACAGGCCTAGAGCTTTCTATTAAAGCTCATTCTCAGATGAACAGCAGATCCATCTATCAAGTCAAATATGCCAGAGGAAGATTTATATTCCAGTAGCCAAAGGATGCAGTCAATGACCCCATCAGTATTTTTTTCAGTTTTAACTACTTAGGTCCAAGAAAAATACTAGGCTCCAGACATAGAACATGATCGATCGCATTCTAAAATCTAATATGCCTAATGTCATAACACAATTTGAATAGCATAAAGACCACAGCAAGTTTATCTCTAAAGGACTGGTTCAGCAATGACTGTTTACAGACACCTGTCCTCAACCAGTTAAAGCCAAATCTTGCCTGTTAACTGGTTTTATGGATAAGGCTGGTGGAGAATTGTGAGCTTTTAACAGAGATGTAGCTTTAAGTACCAATTAACATTTTTGTCCAACTGCTGAAAGATTTGAAAGACTTACTGCTGAACAATTGAGAACTGGCAATAATGTCTGTTATCCTAGACAATGACAAGCAGGTTACTCTGGTTTTTGACAAGCCCTACAGGCTTCAAAAAAATCAGTAGGTTTCCTCAAATCCTATTGTTTAAAAATTACAGATCTAGATAATTGATCCCTGCAAATTTCTTCCTGAAATTTCATTCAGCTGGAAAATAGTGTAACACAGATGTGGAAGGGACCCCCCCGCGCACGCGCACACACTCTTCTCTATGCACTGTTGTTCCAACCTGGAAGACTGACACAGTTGGATCACTGATAGGAAGCACCAGCACCACAGATTACAAATTTGACAGAGAGGGTATAGCTGCTATGTTTCACTGAAAGAACAAAAAAGCATCAATGAACAAGCTGCAGCACTGAAAAAACAAATATGAACATGTGCACATTCTTCTTTCTACCAAGGAGGAGGAAGAGGAGGAAGAGTTGCTGCTGCTGTTATGTGCGCCTTTATGTTGTTTCCAACTTATGGCAACCTTAAGGCAAACTCATCACATGATTTTCTGAGGCTAAGAGTGTGTGACACAGCCAAGGTCACGAGGATTGTAGTCCAACATTCAAACTACTACACCACGCTGGCTCAGTACAAAGGAATATTATGATCTAAATCCAACTGATAGTCCTAACTAGAGCAGACATACTAAATTAATGAGATTTACATAAGTGTTAGTTTACCATTCAGCAGTTGATTTTATGGGTCTAGACTAGCAATTCAATTTAGGCCTTTTTCTTCAGTTAATTAAAATATCCATATATTGCAAGAGAAGAAATAAATCGAAGTATAGCTTTCCTTCTTTGTTGAAATTCACCACCTATGCAAAGAAACACTACTATTTTCATCTCACTCCTACATTTTGGAACATAAAGGCAGGAATACTCTCATGTTGAGATAAGAGATTACTCTGTTCTGTTTAATGAATGAGTCAAAATTCTAGCAAAAGATTCTAGCAAAAGATTCTCAGCCTTATAAATAGACAGTATTGAAAAGCATCTTTTAATCTAATTATTATTTTAGCTGCAGTACTGTATTGCATTATTGTATGCATGAAGCAAGGACAGCAGAAGATATTCCTTACTAGGTTTCATTTTGTTTATAAGAATGCATGCAATAAATTGCTACAATACCTTTTGCGGCATTAACAGAGTAATAACAAACAAGAGCTTCTCCTTGCTGATGCAGTAGTGACTTACACATACCTTGTAATCATCTCTATTGCTGAATCTCTGTTGACACCATAGTGCTGGTACTATGGGGTTCCTCTGTATACTGTCCAGTTGACAATATTATATTGTATATTGCCCAATTGATTTTATTTTTTTAATTTCTGATGTTTATGTCTTGCTATGGCCAAAACAAATAAACTTGAACTGATTTATGATATTTAGAATTTATCTCTCTCTTCAGAACTTATTTGTCTCTCTCTTTCTCATATTAATGTATTGAGGTCATAAGAATGCTGATATGTGTAGGATAGTTATTTTCCTTCTATATATCACTATATGTCAAACTAACTGATATGTAGCAACTATGAATTCGTATAGTATTACTATATTGTTTTTTCTCAACAGAGATAAAAACAAAGAAACTGTGTCTTTCTTTAAAATATATTCAAGTACACAAGAAAACAAAATCAGTAATATTTTATCCCCAAAAATATGTGACAAGTGTCCCTTCTATTCTGGATTGTTCCACAGCTGACTCATGATTCAGTCCTTCCAACACTACAGATTATAAGAATTAAATGGCAAAAATAAGGAGGGAAATGGCAGTCTTTTCTGATAGCAATAGTACACATTCTTTCCTATGGCTTTTGCATGTGGTAGGAATACTTCAGGTAGCAAGAACTTGGGCTGTTACTTCAGAAAAGTGATTAATTACAGTTATAGTACCAGAGGGGCTGCCCAATAGCTAGTTCCCATTATAGTTACAATTTTAAACAGTAACTCTGCAATTTTTCATTTCTTAAAATAAATAAAAACTTATATATGAAGTTACTTTTTAAAAATTTGATAGTCTTGTATGTTTGATTGTAGGGTGTGAAGCTGAGTGATTGTAAGAACTTTAACTTTTCATGCTTGTTGTAATGAGTGTAGTTAATTGATTGTAGGGATTTTTACATTTATGTTAATAAAATCCTTAGATTTGGAAAAAAAAATCAAATATTACAAGTCCCTGGCCTGTGGTACAAAGCACTCTCTCCTGTCTACCTCATCATCATCATTCTCACCATCATCATCACCTCATCATCAGAACATAAAGCAGCAGCAGTTGAACCATACAATTGTCCTTCTAAAACATTTAATGAGGCTGTAGTCCTGTAACTTTAAAAGTAAGTAAATGTTTATAGTTCCATTACAAAAGTACTGATATTATCCCTCATTAAGTCATAATCATAATGTAACTTTGTTAAAGCTTTGTTCCTGGAAACATGAAAGAATTACAAGTAACTAGATAAAAGAGAAAGAGGGAAGGAGAAGAAAGAAAGATCTAGTTATCTCCAAGATCTGCACATTGCTAGCACTGTATTACCATTAGCCACCTGTACCAAAGATCATGTCTCATAAAAAGGAAAGGAATAAGCCTAAATTTGCTGCCAGGAAAGGCACTGCTCAACAAAGAGATAGACAAATATCAGTTTCCCTAGAGCAGGGGTTCTCAACCTTTGATCCTTCAACTGCTTTGAACTCCAACTCCCAGAAACCTCAGATAGCATAGCCAATGATGACAGATTCTGGGAGCTGAAGCCCAAAGCATCTGCAGGCCAAAGGTTTAGAATAGGAATGGGACGAATCCAGAATTTTCCAAATCCGGATCCGAACCCCTGGAAGGTTCTGGGAATCCATGAATCTCGCGAATTCGAATCTTTCAAATCTTTTTTTTTTTAAAAAAAAGGGTTTAAAAAGCAAGGGAAAGAAGGATAATCTTGGGCAAGACACATTCTCTCAGCCTAGGCAAAGGCAAACCTCCCTCTGAAGAAATCTGGCCAGGACAATTGTCATAGTTTTGCCTCAGGATCTCCCCAGACTGAAAATGTCATGAAGGCCCTTTGTACACAGGCAGAAAAATGTGGCTTAATCCCACATTTTCCTGCCTGTGTAAACAGGACCACTACAGCACAGAGATAATCCAGGTCAAAACTGCTTTTCTTTGCATACCTCTTTCTGGCATCCTGGGGTTTGTAGTTTGACGATGCACCAGCACAGTTTGGCAGAGAAAGCTGTGACACCTTGTAAAACTAGAAACCTCAGAATTGTATCTGAAAGAGCTTTGCAAGTGAGCTATGCAAAGGAATGTTTCAGCTGTCCTTGAAATCTCAAGCCTGTAGCTTCCAGTCAAGTGCTGAACTTAAATATTAATTGTTCAATTTAAATATCTTAGAATACAACCTCAGATGCAATTTGTGAAATTGTTAGCAAAGGCCATTATTACTCCAAGGGAAAATTCACCTACTTACCATCGCCTCTTGTGTGTCTAGTCTCTCCCAAGTTTTCAGGCGTCCTGGTCTCCCAAGTTTTCAGGTGTCCTGGTCTCCCAAGTTTTCAGGCGTCCCAGTCTCCAACAAACTGTTTGGGTGGTGGATTTGAAAGATTCGGTTTGCCTATTTTGGCACAGGGATTCGGATTCCCAAATCTCGAATCCCTGCCAAGGTTTTGAGGATTCAAGGATTCCGTTGGCCCATCCCTAGTTTAGAATATCTGCTCAAGAGCATCTACTTGCAGAGGGGCACAACAGATAAAAATAAACCATATATATAGCTATATACACTGGTTACACTATATGCCAGTGGTTCTCAACCTGTGGGTCCCCAGATGTTCGTGGACTTCAGCTCCCAGAAGCCCCAGCCACTATGGTCAATGCTCAGGGCTTCTGGGAGCTGAAGTCCATGAACATCTGGGGACCCACAGGTTGAGAACCACTGCTATATGCTCTGGTTAGCTTGAGACCTAAATATTTGCAAGAGCATCTCGTCATCTACAACATGACCACATCTTAAGATATTTTCAGCAAAGTTTCTTCTGTGGATTCCTTTGTGAGGGGTCACTGATTAAAATCAGAGAACAGAAAAGTTCATTTCTGGACTATAACACCCAGAATTCTTAATCCTGGGAACTGTCCTGAAAAAAGCGCTGTTTCCACTCCCTAGCTAGAACTAGGCAGAGGATCATCCCTGTTCATGCTTCATCTCTGCCCTGCATGATCTCAACAGATGCTGATGTTGCTATCATTTTGACACCAGGCTAAAACACAAGCATTTTGGAGTTGTTTCAGTTTACATTTTGTTTCTGTTTTTATGTTTATGTTTTTATTGGGAACGAGATTATTAAACTATGGCCCTTTCCACACGGGGGATGGGGGAACGGGGCAGCACACGCAGGGACGGATCTTACCTGAAAACGGGTTGCTCCGTCCCTGCGGGGAGCGCGCGTTCGCCGCTCCACACGCTGGCGAGTTTCGGCGGTGTTCGGCGGCGCCCAAAATGGCGGCCGGCGACTTCCGGCGGCGCTCCGCCAATCAGGGCAGCGCGCCAGCCGGAAGCCCGCCCCTGGGCAGCTCTGCAGGGACGCGCTAGCGCGTCCCTGCAGTTTCACACGGGGCGCTGCAAAGGGTTAGCGCGCTCGCGTTTCGTAAAAACCTCATAAAATGTGGTTTTTAAAAAACGCGCCGCGCCACCCCTTGCGGCCGCGCTAGCACGGTTTGAGGTGTGGAACCTCCACTATTCAAACCGCTCTAGCGCGCTCCACAGTGTGGACGACCTCCGGATGAGTCGCCCTAAGCCGTTTTTTTTTCCCCGTGTGGAAAGGGCCTATATTAGCTGTTTTACTAGATTTATGCTTTATGAACACTGCCCTGATACCTTAAGATGAGGGGGGCAATTCATAACCCATGAACCACATGAACCAAGAGACTGCCTGTATACTTTGTCATGTGTGGCCTGCCTGAAATTTCCCCCCTATACCATAGCTACACTAGCATGTAGTCATCCTTGTATGCTCCGGTTGCCACCAGAGTTGGGATCACATGGCTGCTAAACAATTGTTTCATAGGCTTTCAACATCCTGATGGCACTGTGAAACAGTGAAGACTGAGAAAATACTCCCCATGTGCCATGTTTCCTTCTATGGGATTGCAGTTTTCTTGCTTGTAATAGAAGCCATGTGAATATCAAATGCCACTTTCAAGGCTGCAAAGTTTGCAGATCACTGTTCAAGATGGAGGGCATTGTCACCCTGATTTCTGGGGTCCCATGCGGGACACCTCAATGTGCTCCAAATAATGGGGAATGGGAATTAGCCAGAGCACAAGCTGTAGCACTACAAGAGGCAGGGTAACCTAGCGAGATCTTTCTACCCAATGTTGACGGGGTCAGGCCACACCAAAAACCAAGCAGAATTGTCTAATAAATGATTTTATTGAGGGGAATTCACTCATGCATGCACACAAGATACACACAATCACACATTCACATAAGAGCTAGCTGAAAGAGAAAGGGAGGACAAATTATAGAGAGGCTGAGGGATTTAGGGGGCATTTATAATTACCAGTCTAGAAGAGTAGTGAACAGCAGAAATGTATTTCGGCTTAGGTAGGACCTAAGGACAATTCTCATTCAGGAGCCAGACGCACAGAGTGACAGGTAGACCTTCAAGAGACTGCACTGGGCATCCTCAAATCAGGGGTATTTGTACCCTGAAAATGGCTTGTGGCTGTGAAGGTTCCAGATGCAAGACAAAGGGAACCTGTTGTGGACAATGAGTCTTTCGCCTGTTGATGGGCGTAGTGCTTTGATTGACAAAGACATGATGAGTGTTGTAATAGCTGTCTATTGTGGGTGCTGTGAGGACAGACGAAAGAATCCAGGTGTACAAGGGATGAATATCTGTCAATCAGTGTCCTGGTGGGCTCTTCACAGTTGGATTCCCTGGAAAAGTCCAGCTTCTATTTAAGCCTATTATCCACAGGAATGATGTGTATTTGCCTGACAAGTGACTCAGTCTTACCTGGAGGAATTTTGGAGTTGGCCTATGCTCCTCACATTTACAGTCAAATTCTTTCCCTCGCTTAGTTTGACCTCTCTGTCACCTCTCAGGCTTGGATTTGATATCAGAGCCAATAAAATGTGTTGCCAATTACATATGATGCCAATTGGGTATGGTGCCCATCCAAACCACACTGATATTGGGGACCCCCAAAGCAGGGCCTTACAGCATACTAAAAAAAAATATTTTTCACTCAATCACTCAATAAAAACATGGGTGATGTGTTGTCATTGGAAAGGTGGAACAACAATGTTATAAATCAAAGAATAAATTGACAGCGTGCCCTAAAGCTATTGCATCCCTTGTACAAAAAGAAAAGGACTTGTAATTATTCATAATTATGTCATTTCTAGCATTGAGGATGACAGATGACAATGCAAAGAAAAACAAAAGGCAAGTTAAATATTGGATTGATTTGGTTTAAAATAACATCTATGGAAATCTAAGGTGGACTTCCATAAACACAACATACAACATCTGTGTTTGTGGGACAAGGCTTAAACGCAGAAATACGTACCTGCCGCAGAGCTTAGAGAAAGAACATTGTTCACAGATGTAGTCCAGGGCTTATGTAAGCCCATGAAAAGAGGGAAACAATACAATTATCCAGCGTAATCAAGTGAAAGGCTCTGGCCCCTATGATGTATTTCTTACAAGTCTTATTGTGGCTGCTTTCTCAGCATTAAAGGACTTAATTCCTCACCCCTTCCCCAATGAACAAAGACACTGCCTTAGATTTTTCTTTTTTCCTTTCTTTTATTCCTTTCTCTCTTTTCCTGCATTCAATCCATTTCCAAATCATATAAGTTCTCCATTGATTTCATTATATGTATAAGTATAAAAAAATTCTTGTCTTTTGTGTTCTCTAAACAAATGCTTTCTAGTCCAGATACTGGTCATCTTTCACCTTGACTGCTGCAATTATCTCCTCTCCAGACTTCTGTGGTCCAGCCTTGGTTCCCTCACCTGAATCCAAAGTGCTGCTGCCAAAGTTATTTATATTTCTCATCTGCCTGACTACTTGATGCCCTTCCTGAAAGTACACATACTGACTTCCTGTGTCCCAGACTGTGCACACAGGTGCCAAGTCCCATGGTCTACCCTTTCTCCAGTTTCAGGCCAAAGAGGAAGAATCTCAGGATGAGAATGTGTTGAGCACATATATTTTTCTCATTTGATGTTCATTGTTTGAATGGTGTATTCTATGCTTCTGTACTTGGTGCTTAGATATCATGCTTAATGACATCACCAAGGGCTGTTCTGTCTAAGATCACCCTTGTAACTTCCCCAGGGGTTGTCTCCTATGATATCACCTCTTCAGGTCTCAGGTTTTGACCATGAAATCTCAGGGCTTAAGATGTTCCTGAACTGGCAACTCTCTTCAAAAACTTCTCATTTTCAGATCCTGAATCCTCTGTGCTCTTGCCTCCATTTCTCTACTCCTGTCAGAGCCTAGAAAGTTACTTTTTGGACTATGGCAATCCTCAAACCACCAAGGCCACTGAAATTGTAGGAGCCATAGTCCAGAAAGCAATTTTTCAAAAACATTTTTGCGTCTGCCCTCCAGCTTCATCACTAACCTCAGCTTTCCAAATGACTTCTACTCCCCCAAATGACCCTTCTCTTTCCTTCCAGTTGTCCCTTTTGTCCGGACCTGCATCTCAGAATTGGGGGGTACAAATACCTCCCCAATTTCTCCTTCTCAGTGCCCTTTAACTAAGCATAAATAGGTTTAAATGAAGTAATACTGTATAACCTCTCTCTTTGACCCAACTACACCTTCTTCTCTCTCCTCAGCTGTCTCCCTTGTGTCTTTAGATCATATCCTGCTTGTGGGGAAAAACAGAAATCCTCTCATTCAATGTTGTAAAGAGTACCATATTCACTACTAAAACTCAAGTCAACTGATTCTAATTAATTTAGAAAGCAGATTTTTTAAAAACCTATAGGCTTTAACATGATCTTATATATGTTTATTTGGAGGAGAAGAGAGTAACTGACTCCAGTGGGACTTATTTTATTTTTATATGCTCCTTGATTTGTTTTAATATTAGGTCCTCAAAGCCAGTTACAGTTGGAAGCAACTGTAGTTTAAAATAAGCAGAACAGAATACAATAAACACATAAAACCACATTAAAAACTTAACAAGAAGATAGCACTGCAGACGGCTAACAGAGACAAAAAATAAAATAAAAATAAAAACACTAGCCATTGACAAAATAGACATCTGAAGAGTTTCACGGAGATAAGGTTTGTTGTCAAGTTTTCTAAAGACTGGGGGCAATTGGCCAGGCAGACTTCCCTTGAAAGAGAATTCCAATGACCAGCCATCACAGTGAAGAAATACACTTTAAGTGTATTTTGTCCATTGCCATGTTAGGGCCATTTCCTCACTACACTGTTTATAGTGCTATTATTCCACTTTCAACATCCTATGGAATTCTGGGATTTGTAGTTTACTAAGGCCAAAGAACTCTCTGGCTGAGAAATCTAAATGCCCCTCCCTAAACTACAAACTCCAGAATTCCACAGGATGTTGAAAGTGTAATAATAGCACTATAACAGTGCAGTGTACAAATGGCCCAATTAGAATCAGAATGTTAAACGATGTTTAAAGATAGTCTCATGTAAAACACTTTGTAGCATGGATGAGAATCATAAGGTCCTTCAGCCATTGTTGCGCTGCAGTTCCTCACCTTTGGCTATGCTGGTTAGGGCTGCTGGAACTTGCAGTCCAGCAACATCTGAAGAACTGTGCTATTCCTATTCTTAGTTCTTGTTACGCACCTTCACATGGACTCCAATTTATGGTAATCCTGTCACAGGGTTTTGTTTGCACGATTTATTCAGAGATTCGCCATTGCCTTTGAGTGTGACTTGCCTAAGGTCACCCAGTGGATTACCATGGCTGAGCAGTGATACTAACTCTGATCTCCCAGAGTCCTAGTCAGGCACTCAAACTATTATACCATGCTGGCTCCCACACCAGCTTTATAGGAATGGGTTATGAATGGGCAAAGGGCTTGAGAAGGCGGCTGCCAGAAAATTCCAGTCCATGTCGGCTGATACCATTGATTTGCAGGAGTGGATGACGTATGTCTCCCAGATATTACTTGACTGCTCCTGCCAATAGCCCTAGCCACCACAAATCAACAGTGAGAGAGAGGGTGGATTTGCAGTTCAACATCTGGAAGTCCAAATGTTGCCCACCTTTGTTACTGGATTTATTTCAGTTTGACTTCAGGCCTGGCTCTGGACCTATGCTGGGAGGACAGAGCAGTGCAATTTCTTCCTCCTCTTGGACTTCTCAGCTGCTTTTGATATTATTAACCATGGGATCAGTTGGGTGTCGTGGCTGTAGTGTTGGACTAAGACCTGGAATACAAAAAGTATATTTTCCCACTGATTTATAGGCTCACAACCAGACCTACCTCACAGGGTTATTCTGAGGGAGATGTGGGTTTGAGAAGAGTGTGTGATGCAGCAACTGAGAAAGCCAAAGTGATTCTGGTCTCCATCAACAGGAGTGTCTAGGTCAAGGGAAATGATAGTACCACTCTATTTTGCTTTGGTTGGACCCTACCAGGAATCCAGTTCTAGGCACCACAGTTCAGGAAAGATATTGACAAGCTAGAAAGTGCCCAGAAAAAGACAATCAAAATGGTCAAGGGCCTGGAAACCATGCCTGTGAGGAGAGGCTGGGTATGTTTAGCCTGGAGAGAAGAAAGTTAAGAGGCAACACAATAGCTATGTTTAAATATTTGAAGTGATGTCACATGGAGGATAGATCAAGCCTGTTTTCTGCTGTGGTTTCAAACTTCAGGAAAAGAGATTCCAGCTAAACATTAGGAAGAACTTCCAGACCATAAGTGCGGTTCAATAGTGGAACGTGCTGCCTCAGGGTGTGGTGGAATCTCTTTCTCTGAAGGTTTTTAAACAGAAGTTGGATGGCCATCTGTCAGGAATGCTTTCATGAGGTATTCCTACGTGACAGGGTTTGGACTTGATGGCCCTTGTGGTCTCTTCCAATTCTCTGATTCCACGTGTACTGCTTTCAGCTTATAAGCAAATAAAATAGAATAGAATGTGCACGAGTTCCTTCACAAAACAGGCCATCATCATTCAACGTAGTTCTTACCATTGTTTTCACACTTGGTATTCATGTCCTGGAATCACTGAATCTTAGGCCATTTCCGCACTACACTCTTACAGTGCTATTATTCCACTTTCAACATCCTGTGGAATCCCGGGCTTTGCAGTTTGCCCTTCCCTAAACTGCAAACCCCAAGATTCCATAGGATGTTGAAAGTGGAATAATAGCACTATAACAGTCTAGTGCGGAAATGGCCTTAGAGCCAGAAGGGACCACAAGGGTCATCTGGTCTAACCTTCTGCCATGGAGAAATATACAACTAAAGCATTCCTGAAAGGCACTCATTCAGTTTATTTTAATTTATTGTGTTATAGTAGAGCAATATTGTTCACCACTCAGCTATTTCTCGTCGACGAAGCATGACATAAATCAGATGTTCGGGAAAAAAAACAACCAAGTTCAGTTTATTTAGAAAGAGTTTCCTTTTAATTCCTTTAATCTAGCAGCCTATCACTGCTTCCGGGCGATTACTTCGGGATTCCACTTATGCTCAGGTAAGTAAGTGCTTCAGAGCGTCTTTTTAAGTTGATCCAGAGAACGCTCTCAAGATTTCACAAACGCTGTCTGTGTTCGTTTGGTCAGTTCACTCTACAAGGTTGCCTTTACAAAGCCAGCGGCGGCAAGGAACGGGATTATGATAGCGACTGGCGTGTTCTCCGACCCTGCCATGACAACGAACGAAGGGAGGAGGCAGCCTTTGACAGAGGCCAGGCAGGGCGGCTGGGAACTACTAGCCCCAGAATGCAACGCCGCCCGTCGCTGTCCTTCCCAAAGTTTCGCACGTTACAATTCTCTCCACTGTATCACTGCAGCCCCCCGCCCTGCTCGAAAACTCAACGTTCCTATTCAGCTCACGTGACAAAGAAAAGGAGCAAATTCACCTCCCCAGTCTGTCACTGGTGAACGCCTTCACGAATCACGTCCTTCCACTTAGCACAGCCCTTTTTCATTGGCCAAGACCGATAAAACCACCGCCTCCCTTTATCCGCGCCCTATAGCTCTCGGTGCTGATTGGCTGCCGGTCTGCCCTTTGAAAGTACCTGTCGCTCTCTGACAGGTTAGTGGAGAGTTCCTGACGAAGGGAGTGGAGATGGGTGGGAGGGAGGGAGTATTATTGACTGCTCCGCCTACCTAGTGAGAATGTCAGCAGTTACTCGGACGCGCTACATACACTCCCGCCTTTGAGGGCTGCTCAACGGCCCTCTTGCGATCACGCGCTTTAATTCCCCTCTCTCCGGCTTGGTACTCTAACGCTGTGCCAAGTCAGCCTCGCTCTCACACGGAAGCAACCCACCCTCCCTCTCTGGGTGGCTCCGCCCCCTTTCGAGCTATTGCCCTTCTTACATTCTCACAGCCACTCCTTTTTTGTCCCCCTCCCTCTCTTCTTACACGGCACATCTCGCGCGCGCGCAACGCTCGGGTCTCGCGCCCGTTCTCTCCGCCTGGCGCGGCGCTGGGATGTTAGCGGCGGCAACAGCAGGCGGCAGTTCGCGGGTCGCTAGAAGGGAGGCAGCGGCGGGAGCCGAGCGCCGCCGCCAGTGAGAGGGGCGCGGAAAGGCAGGGCTACTTCCCCTTTCTCTCCCCGCCCCCCTCCTCTTCGCGAAGCGCGCTGAGGGAACGGGGCGGGCTCTGCTCCTCCTCCCTCGCCGCGCGTTAGGCGGAGAGACAGCGAGGAGCCCGGGGAGCAACATGGCGGAACACTCAGCCCCCGACCAGAAGCACAAGCCCGGTGCCGCCGCCGCCTCGTCGTCGTCGTCCTCCTCGAACTCCGCCGCCGGCTCCCAAGCGCTGGCCAACAGCAGAAGCTCCTCGGCGACGGCGACCGGTGCCGGGCCCCCGGCGGGCGGGGGCGGCCTGTCGGGGGGCCTGTCGCAGCCGGCGGGCTGGCAGTCGCTGCTCTCCTTCACTATCCTCTTCCTGGCCTGGCTGGCCGGCTTCAGCTCCAGGCTCTTCGCCGTCATCCGCTTCGAGAGCATCATCCACGAGTTCGACCCTTGGTAAGAGGAGTTCGGGGGGCGGCCCGCCAGGGGGATGCTTCCTTTGCTCGCTATTGCCTGCCCCGTAGGGCTGAGACGGAAGCCCCGGAGCCGGCCCCGGAGGGGGTGAAGGTCGCTCCGTCGGGGTTTAACGGCGTGGCGGAGCGCGGAGGTTTGGGAAGGAAAGAGCGGCTCCTTAAAACGGGGCTTACGGCGCGAAAGAGGGGTCTCTGGCGAAGCGGACGGCCGAGGTTTGGGGGAGCCGGCTGCGCGCGGTGCGAAGACACACGAGCGTGGGGGGAAGACGAGCGGGGGTGGCTTGCCGAGGAGTTGCCTTTGTGGGTTAAAGGTGGGAGGGCCAACAGGCGCTGCGGCGAGATCCGCTGCCTGTTTCACTCGGAGCTGCGGTCTTCCTCTTGCGCCGGTGATGCCCGAGCGCTGCTGCTCCTCTTCTTCGCGGAGGGGAAGACGTTACGACTTGGAGAGGCTACCTTGCGAAGACGGGCGGGGAGGCCCGGAGTCGCCTTCGGTTTACTCCTTTAGCAAAACTTGTGCAGCACCCGCTACCGTCGCCGTTGCGGCATAGGCGGCGTGCGTCCGCCCGTGTGTGTGTGCCTGTAAGAAAGAGGAACAGGGGAAGGGTCGAATGGCCGCGTAGAAGATTGGGGCACCGAAGGAGGGGGCCTTGCTCTTGACAGGACGTTAGAACAGAAGCCCCTGAGAGGAGCAGTGCGTATTGTGTTACAGGTGGGTCGTGTTCTCGGCTAGGTTTAGGACGCGTGGAGTCCACACTGTGGCAGCGGAGATACCCCTGCAGTCATGAAAAGCAATGTAAATCCAGTAGGAAGCTAGCAGTTTGCTCTCGTTTTTTTAGCTTCCCCATCGAGCACCTTGAGAAAGGTGCTGCGCAAAATCTCAGGGGAGTATCTTGTGATTTGGGGCAGAGAGGTAATTGGAAAGTTGCAAGGACAACAAAGAGATATTGCTGCTGGTGATGCTGTGGCTATAGTCTAGCAAGTTGAAAGACTGGTTGTGATTTATTTAAACACATCTTTGTTAGTACAGAGTGTCTGGGTTTTTCCATTTCATGACATAGTATTGTATAGTATGATTATGTCATACTAGAAAAAACGTATTAGTTATTGCACACCATGCCTCAAACAAATAACACTTTCTGAAGTATCTTGCATTCTAATACACTGGATTGTCCCATGTTGCATTGTCTGGCTTTAATTGAGACTTTTTGCCTTGGGATAGCAGTCATTTTTTTGATGTACCAATAAGTGCGCCCTTGTTAGGTTATTTCTGAAATGAAGCTTCCAGTGTGTCTGATAGTGCACATTAATCATGCAACCAGATGTTTTCCTCCACCCAGCAGCATGGAGATTTGTGTCTTGCCCCTGTGGTGGATTGGATATTCTTTCTAATGATTATTTTCAGCCTGTTGTTCACACCCTTTGTTCATGAGGATGGAATATGTTAAGTTGGTGAATTTGGAAAGACTGCTACATGAAAACTCATCGGAACATATCTGGAGAACCACTTCACATCCTTCATCAGTGTATACTGACTGTTGGTAAGGAGAACCTTCTAAGCTCAGTTCATCAGTTCGCTGAATGGTCTTGAGCAATCTTGGGCGATTGTTGCATAGCTCTCAATTTAAACTATTTCACACATTTTCTGTGAGGATACAATGGAGGAGAAGGAGTCCTGAAACAACATCAGGAACTCCTTGTGAATGGAGGACAGATGTGATAAATTGACTTTTGTGAGTATACATTACAGACAGTGGTGGGTATACACTGAATATTAAAATAGTTTGTAGTAAACAGATCTATGTAAGAACTTTGTTCAGTTCCAAATCAGATGAGGTCCTTTGCATTTCTTTTGCGGAGAAGCACAGTTTTTAGAAATAGTGCATAGGTGTGTAGAAATGTGCATATTTGTTTACTGGACTGTTAGATGAGAAAGTTCTGAGGAGCTAAGCTACATCAAGTGCAAAAGATTCTTCATCAGATTTGCTGTTTGCCAAAGATAAAAGTCAGCTACTGGAAAGGGCAGTGGGAAGAAAGAGTTTAAGCTTTCCTCTTGCATTATTTCCCCAGTCTCCCAATTGAGTGGTGAACAACAGATGATTCTCTGTGTGGGCCATCCTAAAATCTGATTCAGCTTAAATTAGGAATATGACAGTTTCTTCTGTATAGTTATATATGTTGCTGTCCATGTTCTTCTAATGGACAAATGGCAGCTCTGGAGGAAGACAGTTTTCATCAGAGAAAATATATGGCGCATGGGTTAATTTCCCATCTTACTGTCTTTGTTCTTATTTTGTGGTGTCCAGTATTTGCTTTCCCAACATCATGTTTAGTTTGGCATTTAGATAGCACAGCACCGTGCTTCTTGGGGAGTATGCCAGGTTGTTTTCAGACACTTAGTGTCAGTTCTTACAGCCTTTTGTGCTGCTGCTTTCACCAAAAGCATCTGTACTAGAGAGTTCCAGTTTTGGATCTTATTTATAAACTTAATGAAAAATGCATTAACAGTGTGATAGTTATTTTAGTGTACGAGAGGAAGTTATTAAGGGCATTTAAAAGACTTTGCTGTCTCTAACAGATTTTGTAGGTATTTTAATAAGGCATTTGGATGTGTCCACCTCAGTATTTAATATATTGAATATAGGTCCATCTTAACACAAATTAAACTGTTTGGGTGTGGAAATTTATATGCTATATAAACATAGATGTAATAAATACAACTTTTATTAATATGTACATTATAATATGCTAAAGAATTTGATTTTAAAAAACAAATGGTTTTAGGCTTAAGGCTACTAAATGATAGAGTGTAGATTGGTCGTTCATTGATACTGAAAGTAAAGGATATTAAGAGTTACTGGTGTATCTACAAGTCAGTTTCCAAGGCACCACAGCAATAAATAAAGTTGTAGTATCATTGAACAAGGTGATTCTTAATTCTGATTTAAAATATTTGGGTAGATGCTTGATGACACATGACATGATGGGGCTGTACAATAAGGGGTGGGTTTAATCTGCAGTGGTTTCTATTAAGAAACATGGAACAAAGTAAGCAAAGCATAATCCAGGAGGGACTGTAGCTGTGCTTTGTGCCAGACTTGTTGGTTACTATAGTCCTATTCAGGCATTTGTCTGAACATGTAAACACTACAGCTGTGTAGGGTGAAGGGGTCTTGCACACTAGTTCTGTCCTCCTTGCATTGGAGAATGTGCAACCTCAATCCTGACACAAGTTTTAAGGCCCGTTCTCCTTGCAGGCAGAACATCCCTTCAGAGCTAATTGCTGCTCAACAAAGCAGGGATAAGGCCCTGTCTATGATGAATTTGGGACAGTGGCTGCCTGCATTTTTCCAGCCCGCTGCACCAAGGTGGCCAGAGTGTGCATCTCCAAATATTGGCCTGGAACTCCTGTCAGCCCTAGCTAAAACAGCCAGTGAAGAAATAGAAGTCCAATATCCTCTGGAGGGCCTAAATTCTCTAAAGGCACCAGATCCTGTCTGGAAGCTAAGTAGGATCAGCCCTGGTTAGTACTTGGATGGGAGACGGCCAATGAATACCAAGTGCTGTAGACAGTATTTCAGAGGAAGGAACTGGCAAAACCACCTCTTAGTGTTCCTTGCCTAAGAAAACTCTATGAAATTTATGGGTTGGCATATGTAGACAGGCAACTTGAAAGCAAACACGCACACACATACACACACATATCATATAGAAGGCCACATTTTGCCCACACTTGCTCTGTATACTTGCAGCTCCCACACATAGGTAACTACTTGAACAAGGCTTACAATTATATAAAAACAGATTGCTTTGGTATGCAAGTGACATAAAAAAACATTTTTTTCTTCAAATGACAGATTGCTTATTTGTCATCTTGGCACCTGTAAAGAAGTAGTGCTGAGCCAAAACAGGGATTGTGCTGTTTTCCATAGACATTTTTCATCCTACACAAAACATACACCTTGTTATTTTTTTATTCTATTTCTGAGAAGATGCGGAAGTGATACCAAAGGGTTGGGAGAATGTAGAAATGTCTCTCACTCAGCTGAGCATAATTAAATACAGTTGATCCTCTTCATTTGTCAGGGTTAGGGCTCAGGACCCATGTCCAACTGGCAAAACTGAAAATATCAATGTGTGTGTGCCTATAAAAAGTGGGGAGGGAGCCAAGGCCTGGAGAGGAGAGCAGGCACACAGGTTCCAAATCAGGTCAGGGAAGGAGGGTGGGTTGGCATGGTGGCCCTATACTTCTCATCTGTCTCCTTCCTTGGGTGTGTATGGAAAAATCAGAGGAAGATTCATAGTGCATACAAATTAGGGTGCAGGCTGGCCTTAGCTGGCCAGGGAGTGGTTGGTGGAGAATGTGGAGGAGGATCAGAAGCAGGTTTTTAAAGGGCTGCACAGCCTGATTGGAGCCACGAAGAAGGTTGATTCTCCTGGAAAAGAGGCATTTGAGGTTGGGGGCGGGGGTCAGGGATTGAAGAAACTCATGAATAATCAAATCCATAAATGTTAAATCCACAGGTGTGGAGGGCTAACTGTAGTTATGGCTGAATGTGCTGCACATTTGGATCAACATCACCAGTCAGTTGCAGCTAGTTGTGTATAAAGATGCATAGCTGAAGCCACACCTGGCTGTACAATACTGACAGGCAGTGAAAACTCCAATTTGGTATAGGAAGACAGGAAGAGGTGGCTTATCTGATTTCTGTGCTAGTTGTCTTCAGGTGACATCATTACATTGTGAGATCTGCAATGTGATGATGATATTATCCTGTTCTTTTTGTTATTGTTTGGGATTGTACGGTGAGAAATAGGACAAAATAGGTTGAAGAAACAGCACGTCAAAATATTAATATTTCTTCACACACATCACCAGCCCACTTTCTGCCTCAGGTGGTTTTAAGTGTGAAAGCAATAAGCAGGACTAGAAAATTTAGGCATGTACACAACAAAAAGAAGACTTTCCACTCTGAAAAAAATGCGATGTCCAAAATACCCGTGTAAAATTGATATAGTAGCAGTGGTATTAAGGAATACAGTGCAGAGTCCATTTCTTTCCATATACAGTCATTGTCACAGGTAGCTAATACAGAATTATACTGAATACAGAAAAATCAAACTAATTTTTGAGATTCGAGGAATTGTGCCACTGGTTCCACCCTGTTTCAAAGCTAGTTTTTCATATGGGTATGTAAATGGTGCTTACAGCTTTTGAGCATGCCAATGAGATATTAGTTTCTTTTTTAGCATCCATTTGTAAATAAATTGTTAAATGTTCATGAAATGTTATGGTTGCTTAGAATGCCAAGGTTGTTTATTTTTGTAGATATTTTTGAGTTCCCAAGTTTTAAGAAATATTGTAAGCTTGGGGTTCTCCTCTGATTCCAATAGTCACAATGCAGTATATATGCTTAGTATGTGCCTGTGCAGTCTGCTCTACATAGGTGAGATGAAAAGACCACTTGAAGGTCAGAATTGGTATCAGAATCAGAACTGCAAAAGGAAAGCTTTACTATTCTAGTGTTTTTACACTGAGCATCTCTCTGAAAGACATACTGAGGAGTTTGGGTTTTTACTTTTTGTCCTTTGCTTTTGGAAAAGATGCAGTTCACCAAATATAATCATGTTAATCTCAATGTTCTTTAGATGTATCATAGGGCATGTTGCATTTTTCTTTGAATTCTGTGACCACACGTGGGCTGAATGAACAACTACTAGTGAATTAGACAACTGGCATTGCGAGCTGGCCTGCATGCTATGTACAAAAACAATTATACATACTTATATCTTTTTTTTATTTATAAAGTTCTTTAGTTTATTAGGTACAAAAATCCTTCTTAGGCATCCAGTCTTAATTTTTCATAGCCTTTTTCTAGCTCAGTTAAAATGGATTCGACACCTTACATAACTAAGTTTCTGGTGAATATCAAAACTGTTTCAAGTACCTTCAGCCTCCTACCACCCAGTTCAGTATATTTAATAGTGGTTTAATGTTACTGATTTTTAGATTACATAGTCTCTAATAAGGGCTATTAAATTTGCCTTTCACTTTTAATGTTTGCCTATCGTCAAAGAGTCCTTCCTTGTTTGTATGTTGTAAACTTTGATGATATAAAGCTTCTTACATTCATTCTATTGCATCATCCAGTCTTTCTCAGTCTGTGGGACATCCTAATGGTAAGCCCAGAGGATTTCAGAATTTTCCTTTTATATCTCTAGATTACTCAGTTATAATTATATTTTTCCACAGAAAATAGTTATTCTCGTAGTGAACACTTCTTATATTTTATTGGTCTGTTTTCCCTCCCTGTTTTAGTAAATGTGGTTACTAGAACATGAGTCTTAGTAATTATATATATTAAGTTAACTTTTGATAAGTCTTTTCATAAGGCTTTTAGTAAGCGTTATGATTTTTCTTGAATGTTCACAATGTAAAGATAATTCTTAACTGCCATTATAGAATTTTTCATAGTGGTGATTGTTATGGCAACTGTAGTTCTTTTTTTGTGGTATCTGTGACTCATACAAATGTGTTATTTTTCTGCCTGTCCAGCAGCTGTTCAGAACCTTCTACAGCTCTACAGTGCTTTAGTGGTGGCCCCGTCCTCCCTGCAGGGCACGTGTCCAGCATGATTCATACCTTGCCCCCCACCCCCCATTCCTTTTTACCAGCACAGCATTTACAGTTAGGTTGGGGAACCTCTGACACTTCAGCATTAAAAAGTATCATATCTATATACCTGTGCAATGTACTGAAACAATATACTGTGTTAAAACAATAACAGTAGTAGCACATTATAAATATGAGCAAGAATTAATAATTAAATATCTAAAAAGAAGAAACTAAGAAGGAGATAACTGGTTTGTCATTTCATTTGCTACACGCTGGTGGTGTTGAAAGAGTAGGAGCCAAGAAATTTATTTTGGAAGCGTCTATCAATTGTAATTTACCAATCCACCAAATTATAGCTCCCAGGTAACAAACGGGACAGTTCAGTTGCTTCCCACAGCTGAGACTTGCTGAAAACCATGATTTCGGTTTTCTTATCATTAGCCTTGAGTAAATTTTTGTTTGAAATAAATAATCTGAGATCTGTTTGAATATGAGATCCTAACACTGTATCACCTGCATAAAGCAGTACTGAAATACTAGCTTTCCCACTTACTTTTGCTGGGATAAATTGTGATCCAGATAAAAACGGCTATGTTGTTTGAATACAGGTTTAAAAAGGAAGCCAGCATGGTGTAGCAGTTTGAGCATTGGATCGAGACCCTGGAGACCAGGGCTCAGCTCCCCCTCAGCGATGGAAGCCCACTAGGTGACCTTGGGCGTGTGACATACTCTTAGCCCCCAGAAAACCCTTTGATAGGTTTACCTTAGCGTTGCCATAAGTTGGAAATGACTTGAAGGTTCACAACAACAAAACAGGTTAAAAAGCCTCAAGTTCTATGGAAAACACGTTTAGAATGACCAATAAAGCAGTATTGGTTACAAAAGAAGCAGTGGTGGCACTAATGATTTAGAACTTGAAAGATCAAGAGCTAAATAAAAAACAGCACTTATACAGCAGTTAAATTAAAGTCCTGCTGGGAAAAAAATACAGGCTTAATTTGAGGATTTGGGGACAGCCTGACTTTGCAAAGCAGGAATTGTGACATATTAAGAAGCAAAATAGAAAAGGAACTATACCTCAGAATGACCTCATCTGTGTAATTTCAGAGACCGATATCTTCATTGGTGAAGGGGGAAATGATCTTTTATGTGTAGTTCTAAGCATTTTAGGAATATAAAGGTGATGATCAATATGTTGAATTGTCCCTGGCAATTCAGCAAACAATATAGCTGGTGGCAGGGGAGCAACCTCTTCAAAACTTGTTACTGGTCAAAATTCTGTCAGTAGCATTCTGCACTAATAGAAGTTGTTTGTTTCATTTTTTTGCATCCCTTTACTGACGTAAACAAACCTTTTCATAATCACTTTAGGATTCTAGAATTTGGTTTTTTTACACTTTAAAGACCTGTTATGGAGAAGGGCTACCCAACTATTCATATTTACTATTTGGGCACTTTGTGGGTTAGGATTTCAGAACAAATATTAATTACATGGTCATCCTCTTAGAATAACAATTCACTCATTAAGTGACATTGCATATTGTATTGTACATACTGGGATTCCTCACTTGTTTCAAACAAACTAGGATTTGTCCTTGGTTGTTTTTAGCTCTTCAGAGGCAGGTAGCTCATTTACAGTAAACAGGATTTTCTGGAATTCTGGTTTACTGTTGTGACTACTAGACACTGACATTGAGTCTGTTTCAGAGGCAGTGAAACTACTTTGAGGCATTAATTTGCCTTAGTTTCATTAATTTTTTTTTATCCACATGGATTACTTTTATCAAAGGTCATGCTGTTGATGGCATTTTTTGCAATTTGTGACCAGTTTTCCTTTCTGATAACAGGTTGTTGAGGTAATCACTGAGTCAAATACTCAGACTTAGGAGCAGCCAAAATTCTGTGTAAATCTAATTGCTCTTGTATACTTGCTAATGACTCTCAGTCCCTGAAATTTTACACAGATACAATAGTGAAAAAATAAGTTTTAAAAGAAATTGTCTTATCTGCTACCAGATGAGTTAAGGGAAGCAAGTAGATGCTAACTTTGTGATAATAGCAATCCTATCCAAGGATGTGTTCTTTTTACTTTGCTGGGGGTATACTCCTGGCTCAGTGACCATTCCCTGTAAGGTTCTGGAGTCTGCAGTGATATGTGTGGTTTATTTTCATTCATTGCTGTTCAGTCACCTTGAGATTAGTGGGATATCTTCAGTGTATCCTTTTCCTCACCCCTCCCCCAGACCTGTGTTTAGAGGTTGTAGCTACTGGCAGGAAAGGTAATTGTGTGGGAGAGTTTGCCTTACCAGTGGACTGGAGTTAATCTGTACAAATTTTAGCAACGGAAAGCACTTTTTTTAAAAAAAAAGAAAGATGAATAATCATAGTGTTTGTCTGTGCAAGCGTAAGTATTTTGTTTTGTTAGATGTTTACTCCTAGGAAGTCAAGCATAGGATTGTAGGCCCTTCATAAGGAAAACCTTTTGGAATTTCGAATTTGTAGTAGTTTCTCTTTCTCTCTCTCTCCCTCTCCTTCAGTTCAGTTCTCCTGGTTAAAAAAAGTCTGTATTAACTCTTGTTTTTTTTAAAAAAGTGCAGGTATATACTAGAACATATATAATTTGCATAGGTCTGTTTGTCAAGTGTAGTGAAAATATGTATATGAAGCATTACAATTGTTTCTGTATGTGTACTTAAGAAACAGTCTTACAAAGGAACTCTTCGGCTTTTAGTCTATAATAGGACATCTCCCAAGTTCGTTTAGGTTATGCACAGTTAAATATTGACACCTGAGCGTGCCTAGAGGTTTTCAATTAGCAGTGGACTACAACCCTGGAGACCAGGGTTTGAATCCCTACTCAGCCATGGAAAGCTACTGAGTGACTTTGAGCTAGACACATTCTCTCAGCTTCAAAGGAAAGCAAAGGCAGACCTCTGAGCAAATCTTGCCAAGAAAACCCTGTGGTAGAGTTGCCATAAATCAGAAATGACTTGAAGGCACACAACAGCAATCTGAAAAAGCATGGCCAAAAGTCATTTGCAGAATGAAAACAAAGCAGCCACCTTTGCTTTTTAAGTCAGGTTTCTTTACCTTTATGATAAGGTACTTTAAGCCTTATGATTGATTTGTGTGTGTGTGTGAGAGAGAGAGAGAGAAAGAGAGAGAGAGAGGACAATGTGAAGACTGAAAAATGGCCCAAAAACATGTTTCTTGAGTGTTAAACCCTGACAAGACAAATCCTGGACTGGCAAGAATCTTTGCAGTTCAGCAGTTATTCTGCAAAATTCATGCTTTGTGGTTTTGCACAGAAAATAGCCTTTTCTATGTGGAAGTATTTTTTCCCACACATAAAGGGCTATTTTCTGTGCAAATTTTGAACAGAAAAGTCTTGACATATGCATAGTCTTCAAAAACTGTGCAGTTTCTGAAGACTTTCTTGACAGTGGGCAGAAAATTGCTAAAATCACTGGTTGCTTCCTTCAAGAGGGAAATTAGTGAAGAACTGCATCCTTACCGTGTGTGTGAATGGAATTTAGCTTTACCTTGTTAAAACAATTGTTTTAATCAGTTCCATAATCTTACTAATACTTTGCATTCCTTCTCTCCCCCTCCCATATCAGGAGGACCGCTTTGTTGATGATGAATAGAATTCTGAGCTGACCATTAAAAAAAAAAAGTTAATGTCAGATCAGCGTCTTTATAAGCATCTCTATATTATCTTATCTCAGTAAACGAAAGCCATTTTTTTTATCTTGTGTTCATTATGCTAGAGGAAATGTAGTGATTTTGTGCCTGTTATACGTTAGTGAAGTTGATTTACAAAATCTTATGCTCCTAGTATATTTTCAAATTGTTGCCTGGTGAAGTTGTCCCAAGTGTTGAGTATCCTCTTGGGATTAGGATTGTTGTGAAAAATTTGCCAGGCACATAAGGCCTCAGAACGTGACACTAGATCTACTACAAAGTTTGTGGAAGTGTCCAGTGCATTGTCTGGTCAGTTTTGAGGAGGATCAGTTTCATATGTTGAAGCCTAGTGGTATGGAGAAAACTCTCAAATCCGTCTGTCTGGCCACATGAACTTGACCCTTGCTCATATTGGCAGGATAAGGTCTAGTAGAGTAGGATTGGTTGGTTGATTGGGTCCAGGGGTGGTAAATATCTCAGCCTGTCAGGGGAAAGTCCTGCTAGCCTTGAGGAGACTGTAGTGCCCCTTCCTGAAGAGCATGTCCCTGGACCCAAAGGTATGTGAGAGTTGCCAGTCTGTTGCTAATATCGTCTTTGGGTGCATCTGCTCAAGCGTGTTCCAAGAAGGAACAGATTAACTTGAAACCATTTCAGTGGTTTCAGCCCTGGGTGTGATACAGAAGCAGCCCTAGTTGTTCTGACCAAAGACAGGGAAGTGCTACCTGGTTAATTTTCCTGGATCACATGGTAGCTTTTGGCACCATCAGTCATGGGATGTAAGTAAGAAGGACTTTTACAGTTTTTCTGTTCTTATCTAAGAGGCTGGTTGAAGAGGGTGGCATTGGTAGACATCCGTTACAAGTCATGGTTATTAAGCTCTGGGGTTCCATAAGGCTTGATCTTATTTTCCACACAGTTTAATGTCTACATGAAGCGAAGGGCAAGGTCATTAGTAGTTTTGGAGTGGGTGCTGTTTCTCCTTGCTCACAGAACTGGGACTGTACAGGTGCTGAATCCCAGTAAGACAGTGGATTGGGAGTTCTCAGGTTTGAGAATTGGGAAATTTCGTGTACTGTATGGGATGTTTCTCCCCCCATGGGAGCAGGTGTGTACCTTTGGATTACTCTTATGTTCATATTACGTTTATGTTATGGTCACTGAAGGTCTAGTTTGACTCTGTGGCTCTGTTTCAGTTTGGGGTCACTGTCAACCTTTCCTGGACAGGGATAACTTGCTTGTATGCCCCAGGGTATGATATAAGTGGATAAATACTTCCAATGTAGAGATGGTAAAATGTTAACCTTTTCCCACTCATGATTGATAGTTTACATTTATAACTGTAATTATTATTGCTCAGTGAAGCTAGTATGTCTCAACTGCTCACCGTGCCTTTGTGGATTTATCATTCCTCCCTGCCCCTACCTCCACTTGTTAGCTGCTACCTAGTTGAAATGTAGTTTCTCTTCTTTTTCCCCCTGTATTTGTAAATGGAAGTGAATGAATGTCAAGTCAACTTACCTAATATACATGTGTGTGTTTTATAATAAATACTTATTCTTTGTCATCATGGTTAAAGATATTCTTATGTGTTTGGATGTGATGATATACCGTAATTTATCATTGTTTTGTGTTTGGATGTGATGGGGTGAGCACAGCATACATGTCCTTAGGTTGGAGGCTCCCTTTCTTGGATAGACACAAGGAAGAATTCAGAAGCTTTGGTTTCCATTTGTGCTAACTGAAGTTTCTCAGGACTTCCAAGCACACAGTGGTTAGTTAATAATGGCTTGCTTAAAATAAACCAACTTCATAAACTACTGTTTGAGACTAGCTTATCTTGCTGAATCATAGTTAAGAGTAACTACAGCTTAAGATTTAAATGTAACAGTAACCCGTGATTATCTGAAATTGGAAGCAGTTGGTTTCTGAGGTGGATGGCAGAAAGCTTGAATGTGGTAAAACATGGTCCAGATACAACAGTGTGTTTAAAACTGTCAGGTTCAGAGGAGAAACAATGCAGCTGATGTGGTTGTGAGTGAAAAAGCAACCTTTGCTCTTCTGCTTCATGCACTGTGGTTTCCTTTGATTCTTCATGTGAGGCTTGCTAACAGTGGGGAACATTTTTGCATGATAGGTAAATATATATATCACTCTTGTGAATGAATATCCCCATTTTGATCTGACTCTTGTGTGCATGGAAGCAAGTTCCCTTTAAAGTTTAAATTGTTGATCTAGGGGAGAATACACTTTCTCTGTCATCTTATTCTTTTACTCAAAACTCTTTCATTTCTTGCCAAAGTTCTTTAGACGTTATGTGGAAAATATTGAATCTGATTATTTGCGAGGTGCACACATCCCTCCCTTTGCTCCCTTTCCCTTGCTTTTTGCCAAATGTGAAGAAAGAAGGCAAGCACACCCAGGTAAAAGGCAAAGCAAGGGAAGGAGGCACATGTGTGCCTGCCTTCTCCAATCCAGAGCCCCCCTCCCATTCCTTTGCCTTTGGCCCCAGCACTGAGGACACATGTTGAGGCAAGGGAATGGGGGAGGGAATGGATGCACTTTCCTTCTCCTCTCTGTAGCCCCCCTCCCATTCCCTTGCCTTTGGTCCTGGTTCAGAGAAGGAAGGCTGACATGCCAGGACAAAAGGCTGGAGAGAATGGGAGGGGGGAATCCAGAAGAGAATGGGAGGGGGATTGCGGGGGGGTTATTTGCGATTTTTCAACCTTCGCAAGGGTTCTGAGTGAACTGGAACATAATAAAAGGAGATAAATGGGATCACCTCAAAGACGCTGAGGATATGAAAAGTGGGATTCATTGTGGTTGCAAGCAGATGTTTTCTAGAACAACTGAGTGAAAGACTTAGAGCAACATCTTTCACAGTTTAAATTTCTGTGCACCACAAACAGTAAATGATTGAAACATAAAGTGAAATTATATCATTTTAAATGAATGGGTGTTTTTCGGGGGAAGGTGACTGTATTACATCACTCCTGTATAATGTGAATAACCCAAGACACATCTATATTCTTTTTCCATTTTGTATGTTTCACTATGCTGATTTGATACTTTGCATCAGTTCATGTAACCAGACAACACATTGCCATTTTTCTCAGAGTCCTCATTGCAGTTAGGTTGTGTTGTTGCTTTTTAAGAACTTGAATAATTATTCATGCCCTACATTCATGGGCTTCCTAAATGTGTTATTGTAGGCTGAGATGCAGATGACAAAAACTGCCGGATAGCCACCCTTCAAATTTTGTAGCTAGCAAAAGACAATGACAGCAGCGTATTCTGTGGGAATATTTTTGAACTATAAACGTGGGAAAAGTTGTCCTTTGGGCCAGACATGAGGGTTAAATTACAATTCTAAAGAAAGGACAGTTATTTATTACAGATCTTTTCAATTCTTTTTTAGCCATCTTGCAGTATTATATTTCTTCAAGAACATTTAACTATAGCAGCCAAGCCTCAATTACACTAAATTGGCTGTTATAAACTTCAGTATATAGGAAGACTAAATTCCACAGAGTACAGACAACCCTATTACATAGATCGTTGTGTCAGAAATTGCCACATTCTGTTGATGTAGGTGTCCATGCAAAGAAAGATATCACTTTAAGAAAGAGAGACAGACAGACACAAAGTTTGAGCAAACTGGCAGTGCTATTTTGAACTCTTGCCTGCTGTTATTTAATTTGACTTTCAGAATGTGCCTCAATTTCTTGATGAAAGAGTTGTGTTTGTTTAACTTTGCTGCTTCATTATTTCCTCTGTAGTGTTTTAAAATTCACTGTAAAGTCTGTAACAACATCTGAGGTAGATGTAGGCCAGAACTTCAAAATGAGGATAATTTTTTGATGTTGCTTTTTAATTGCAGTCCTCTCTCCGTACTTGTGGGTTTGACCTTTGACCGAATTTGATTATTTGCAAGATGGTTGCCTGCCTTTCCCCCCAGTTCTCCTCTCCATTCTCTTGTCTTTTGCCCAGGTCCATGCCTACCATCCACATTCCTGGGCATAAGGCACATGAATAGGAAAAGCAGAATGGGGTGGAGGCACATGCACACCTTCTCCACAGACAGGGCTGTGTCCTCCCTTTCTGTGAGTGATATAATCGATTCTGCAAGTGATACATAATATTTATTTGTGCAATTCGAGGTAGCATTTGTAGTCCCCATTTGAAACCTGCACAGAATTTTCTTTGGAGACCACAGCCTCTGTAACCTGTAATTGTAGTCTTAATCCTACATCAACTGAAGTCTATTGTAAATGGGGTTTTTGATAGTAGATCTCCTTTACACTTACTTAAAAAACTGACCAGTAGCCCCAAGCTTTATACTGTTTTTATGTAGATATGATTAAGTACAGAAAATATTAAAAATATATATCTAGTTTGTTCAAAAATGTTCTACATTTGGAAGTTGTTACACAATAACAGCAGCCACACTTCACACAAGAAATCAAGCTGGTACTAGAAAAATAAGTTTCTCATATACACATAAAATTAAAACATAGTGGCTCATGTGTTTCTGGATCTTACTTAGTTTGGATTACCGCAGAATGTCATACAATATCCCACATTTGTTGCAGAGGTAAAAGAGTTGCTAAGACATGACAAGATTGCTGTCTTTCCCAAAACTCAGCAGTAAAAAATAAGAATTGCTACAAATTTCAGTGTATCTGAAGAGAATATTATATGTCACTGACCAGATAAATTGTTCAGTGACTATCAGACCAAAATTACTAAATCTTGAAAAGAAGGAGGGTTGCTTCTCTTACCCAGATTGTTTGATATTGTCGATACATTACCTCTTCTCCTTCTTTTATATTGATAGGTAATAGCTTGAAGGACTCAGTTTGAATTTGAAATTTTATATTAGGTTTCAAATCAGTCATACAAACAAGTATTTTTTTTTTACAATTTTCATTTTAGAGATTTCAGGTTTTCTAACATTCCAGATAGACATTCTCTCTGTATTGGAAAAGCTGTTTGACAAATGACTTGTGTTTATTTGAAGTTAAGTAAATTTTAATTGCTTAAAGAGGATCTATTAAAGCTAATATATTTTTGCAGGTTTAATTATAGATCGACACATCATCTTGCATCACATGGATTTTATGAATTCTTAAACTGGTTTGATGAAAGAGCATGGTATCCACTTGGAAGAATAGTAGGTGGAACTGTAAGTACCAGAAATACTCATTTATGTATTAAAAACACCTAAATGAACACTATTAAAGTAGCACGCTTCCATTCAGTATGCTTCAATTTGACTGGAACTGTTAACATTTTTTGTTTCAATCAGGCTTTTATTTACATTTCTGACATAACAGTTGTCTCTGAAAAAATGAATTGACTTAAAATTACACTTGAGAAATGTGTGAAGATGAGGGCTTTAATCTCAATATAGAATTATTATCATTTTGTAAATGTAGTGGGGAAGGGTACACAAGGGAAAAAAGCTGACACAATATGAGCTGTAAAATTATTTAGACTATTTAAGAAGATGGCTTATATTGTACAAACTAACCAATTTCCCAGCAATTACATGATTTCTACAGTTGAAGTCCTTTGCAGTCAGAGTGAAGGCTGAGCAATGAAAACAGTAAATTCGTATGAAGTATTGCAGAGTAGTATCACTCCTGACTGCAGAGCTGTTTGAATAACCCCCTATGTATAGTATATGCATCATACATGCCAAGTTTTGTGCTATATATAATTTGTCGTATCAGTAAGGTGTCTTGAGAGAGTCTGTTCAATATGGCAAACAGGTAGATCAAGTATGTTCTCTCTGTCTGAAGCACTGTCTAGATAGGAGAGGCTTTGGAACAAAGCTAAACGTAGGAGGAGTTTTGAGGCAGTATTGAGAAAGAGCAAAGTGGCCACTTTTTTGTTTTGTTTTGTTTTTTACATTATTTGAACGTGGAGCATGTAGAGCTCAGAGTATTTCTGACTTCTGTAGAAGAGCAGTGCCAGTCTCCTCTAAAGCCTGTCTCTGTTCATATTTGTCTCTGTCTCTATCTGTGTTCATATTTGTTATGTGTATGCATAACAGTTACGGAAGTTAGAAAGCTTAGCTGGAAGAAGCCCAAGTCCCACCTTCACTGGGCACATATTAAGAGATGCAGTCCCAGTCTTCCCTCATTTCATTCCACAGCACTAACAACTTCAGTGTTAACTCCAGTGCTTTAGCAAGAATTTAAAAGAGATTTTCTTTTCTTACCTTGGTGTTGTTAAAGCCTATGAAAGTGTGGTCCCAGATATGTATAGCTTCCTTGAATGCTGTTCCAGACCCTCAAGTGTGAGATGTGACTTACCTACCACATCTCTAACCTTAAACATGAAATGATTGTCATCCATTTCAAAGGACTGAAGGTGTGAGCTTTGGCTGTTAGGCCATACTGCTCTGAGAGTCCAGCTCTTTGTTGGATTTACAGATGATCAGTTCATGTAGTGATACTGATTTGAGGCTAAAACCATGAGACTTCAATTAAGATTCAATATCAAGCTCTAGCTGAGGTATTCTGAGCTACCTTTTGGCATGTAAAATCTCAGTGCCAAGATCTAGCTTCAGTACCTGAAGAGCTCCTTGGCACGGAATACCACGGTAACAGGATCAAGCCTTGATACAAGGAATCCCTCCAAGCCCAGACTTTTAATTACCAAGAGTTTTACTACCATCTTGGTTTCTTGGAACAGACAACCGAGATATAAAAAACTACATTTCACTACCTAGGGACCTCTCAATACAGAGAAATGTGATACCACATTCCCAGCTTTGGTATCTAGAGCACTTTCCACTATTAAACAGTAGCACCTAGCATACTTCTTAGAGTGCAAATCTTGATTCTTGCTACATGATTAGAACTAGCATTGCTTGGCATTACTTTAAAAAAAACAAAGAATGGTGCATGGATCAAAGGACAGAGAAATTAGCAAACATAGCTAATATTACAAAATAGAATACAGTTGCATCTACTGTTGTAGCAGACCAGTTCCACATTAGCCATTAATGGCCAGAATCTTATAAAAATCTTCTTCACCAAGCTAAAGTAACTCTGTAAAAGCAGGTGAAGTGATGAATGTTTGTGTAGTAATGGCTCCTGCTTTAAGAAGTCTTTAATACTGTAGGTCTGGGGCAGTTGGAAGGCATAATGTAATAGTCTCCCTACTATCTTTTTTTATTAACCTCCCTACTTTCCACTTTCAAAGAATGAAATACCTAATGCAAGTAATCCTGCATTTACTTTGTATGCTCAGTCACCTGTGACTATACATAGTGAATCAGTTTTCAGATGAGTTTGATAGGATTTGTACTTTAATGTGATCTTGGTTTGGTTTTTGTCACTGTGTAGGTTTTGTTTTGAGTTATTTTAAGGCATTTAAATTTTTATTGTTTTACATTGTTTTAAGGTGATTTAACTGACTATATACCATTCTAATATTTCACTTTATAAAGCAGGTTAGAAATTCTTAAAATATAAATATCTGAAGTGAAAAAAGTCCCCTGTTCAGACAAACAGGGGATGTCTGTTAGGGTATTTATTTGATATTAGATATAGGGGAATAGGCAAAAAGTAGGTAAGGTGGCAATGAATTGATTGATTCATTCCACTTGTGAGAAAAAATTAAGGAGAAACGGTACAGTTCAGAATAAATAGTTGAATTTCAGAACTGGAAACCACTTTTAAAAACACCCAAGAGAGTGCTTTTCAGAGTGTGTTCTGATGACAAAATTAACTGTTAAACTTCTGTGTAGTTTAAAAGCTTTTGTACACACAAATAAGATGTTCTTTCGGGGAAAAAATTTTGTTTCCTGTGATAACATTTGTAGCAGCGTATAATTATAGTTGCTGTAATGTGGAAACTCGTGTGAGCCCTGCTGAATGCCTGTAGATGTCCCTTGAAGCTGGTTAATTGCTTTGAATGTAAGACAAGTTTTTGGAGTGGATTTACAAGATACAAGTCAATAAAATACATTCTTACATATTTTATTAATAAAGTACTTAATAGAGCCAATAATTTCCTCTTTGTAAAAGAGGAAAATTTTGCTGTTTTAATTTGAACTGTTGTATGATCAATTGCCAGCTCTACCAATTTCAGCAACAGCAGCAATACTGTGTGATATCATTTCACTTAGTAATTTTGGGACTTTTGATAGAACCTGCTATCAGTTTGTACTTAGAGCTGTATTTTTCATATATTAAGCTGCACAGTAACCTTTTGCCATTAGTAGTACTTTGAGCATGTATAACCATCAATTTAATATTGCTACTTGGTTTCAGAAAATGAAATGTAGTAAAGAAATGAATAATACATATTTTGACAGCCTTTCAAATTTTTAAAACATTTAAAGTTGGGTTCCAGAGATAACACTGTTTTGGTTATCTTGTCTGGAAGAAGATGTGAATGAAAGTATATATATAAAGCATTAATAGTAGGAATCTACCCTCAAGTTGTGCAGTTTTAAGTGTTACATTAATTGTCTCTTCCCACAGAGCAGGTCATTTTCTTCTTCCAAGGCAGAGTGTGTGTTGCCACTCTCTTAATTTTGCTCCTTCTTTTCTTCATACTGCTTCCACTTGGCCAGCTTGAGTTCACCATCCCAGGTGTTCAGACTAGTGGCTTGTATGATTTTGCCAACATCTTTCTACATCAGCTTTATGTCCAGTTGCATTTTTAAATGCAAGTGGGCCAGTGCAGACAGTAATGAGGAAAGGTGTGTGGCAGTCTTCACGCAGAAGAAAATCTGCTTGCTTATTTATAAAACTTCTTCTGTGTTTCAGTCTGGGTTGACTAAGGTGATACTTGAGCCTTCATTGAAATCCAGAGGGTATACAGTTCCTTTAAGTTCTTGCTTTATGATATGATACAGTTCTTGCAGATACAGATATGATACAGTTCTTGCGTTATGATATGAAAAGTATTGTGCTTCAGGCACTGAACAGGATATCTGGTGTTGTTAATAGTTTGATTTTAGATGGTCTGTAGAAATAACAGTATCTTTTGAATAGGTTACTGCTTCAAGATACTTTTTGTTAACATTGATATAAGATAGATAAAAATCACAATTTTCATCTGCCATGTAGTGAAATATTTTTCCCTGTCTTTCTTAGGTATACCCAGGGCTGATGGTGACAGCAGGCCTTATACATTGGATTTTAAATATGCTTAACATTACTGTCCACATAAGAGATGTATGTGTGTTTCTTGCACCAGTTTTTAGCGGCCTTACATCAATTTCTACTTTCCTGCTTACCAGAGAACTGTGGAACCAAGGAGCAGGGCTTCTAGCTGCCTGTTTTATTGCTATAGTACCAGGTTACATATCACGATCAGTTGCAGGATCTTTTGACAATGAAGGGATAGCTATTTTTGCACTGCAGTTCACATATTACTTGTGGGTAAGTAGTTTAATACATTTCAAGTACTGGCTTTGATATGCTTGAGATTTTCCATGAATTTGATTTCAGTCTCTAGATGCCTTTAGATACTTACTTCTTCTCTAAAAGTCAACTTCTGTAGAACTAATTCAAATGATTGGTGTTCTTGGTGGTACAGATAATTACTTTGCCTTTCCAAATAAAAAATTGAATTGTCACATGGCGAAATGGCTCTCTGTCAGTAAAGAATCCCACAGTCTTCTGCTAGATATAAACTTACCGTTTCCTACATATGGGAGTAGCATGAACCGAATGAAAATGCGAAGCGCATGTTTTGTTTTATTTTTAAAAAAGGAGATAGACCAATTTGCTGCTTTCTTGTTCTCAGCAGTTCTGAGTGCACGTACACAGTAGAAAGCTGGTAGACCTTAGTTTGAATATGTACAACCTCCCTCCTCACCCATTTCATATTAAGATTCTGACCGCAGCAGCCTTCTCTCTTCCTTCCAAATTTGTTTTTTGTTAACATCTTGCCTATGTAGACTTCTGCAGGTCTTACAAGCATATACATTTTTGTGATTTTGAGGCTGACCAAATAAAAGCATTACGTTAATATAGGATTTTAATTTTTCATATGGTCTGTATGGCTGCGTTTGTTTTTTGGAAGTCTGTGAGTAATCTGAGAAGTGAATGCCACAGTGAAAAGCAGTGGGTATTATAGAGTTTGGCTTTTGCTCTTGATAGTAATATGGTACTATTTTAATACATATTTGTTTTTTATTGCTGTTGATAAAACTCAAATAATTCTTTTAGGTGAAGTCTGTGAAAACTGGATCAGTCTTCTGGACCATATGCTGCTGCCTGTCCTATTTCTATATGGTAAGTAATACCTCAGAGGTACATAATTCTGTTTTGGAAATACCCATTTGATGTGCTAAATCTTGTTCTTCATTGAATCGTTGCTTATCTTTGTTACCATATACAATGAAGTCACTGATGTTTTAGTATTGTGGATGCTTTTATTCGTAGCGTATTTTATATTGGAGCAAAATTGAAGCAAGTATGTTTGAAAATGTGACTTCATGTATCTTCTGCTGTGAATTCTTGTGGCTTGAAATTGTTTTCTGTGTTAGGCTTCAAAGATTTGTTTGTTGCAGGGTTGTGAAACCATTTTTTGGTGGGTATTGCATTTCCTGGCAGTGGTCAGGGCCGGGAAGCCAAAAGTAGATGGATTCATCCTCTTTCTCTCTCCATCTACACAGCAGACTGCCTGGAATGAGCAGATTACTCTTGCCAGGTGTTTGAACTTACCTCCTATACAGGGCTGTTGAAATTAGGCTGAGCACTCCAGATTGTCCAGGCCTAGTCTTGATGAAAAATGTCTTCAGTTTAGAGAGTTGATAGGCATTTGTATCAGGCTTCTGTGATTGTTGTTTTGAGTTTGTGTATTCTTCTTCAGTAAGCATACTGAGCACATAACATAGGTAATGTGAATGAAGAACATGTACCTTATCTAAATAAATGTAGACCTTCGTATCCCTTCTTGGGATCTAATATCAGCTGAGGATTTTGAAATCAAACCTCTGCAATTTGAGAGAAATGATAAATTTTCAAAGTGTCTTTAAGTGGGGTATTGCATTTTTGCAAAGAGCACTCCTTTCCTAGAACAGTTGGAGATTTTCTGATCAGTTTCAGAGATGCTTAAAACCATTATTGCTTGATAGTGAGAGTACATTTGTTTTGGTATTTCTAGACTTCGGTTGATTTGATGATTAGATTTTATTGATTCACTAAAGTGAAAGGCTCAGTGTTAGGAAGTTCCAGCCTTCCTTCCCAGCAGTGTTTCTGAAAGGAACGTTAACTACCTTTTTATCCCGAAGAAATAGTTTCCAGTCTTTTCACAAGCACTTTGAGAGGTTGGTAAGTGATCAAGTTGAAAATGTTTCTTTGTTGAACTTAAAGTTGATTTATCTGGAAGATAGGCTTATCTCAGTTGCCACATGTGACGAAGTCATTGATATGTTTAGTGTGGTGGCTACTTCCTCTGCAAGGCTGTTCGTTCTTGCTGTATTTGCTGTAGAGATAACTTTCCTGAGTTCTTTCAGCCTAAGATTGTCAGAAATATTTTTTTGAGAGGAAAGCTGAGAATGCATAGAATTTTAATAAATTATTTAATGCATTGCATCCTCTTAATTGTAATGAGTTCGATCTACACACAGCAGGACTGGAAGCAGATTTCCCTATCCTTTCCATGGGAGTTCCTCTAGCCCCTAAAATACAACATATAGTGACAGAGAGCTGGCTGTGTGCAGATTTCTTTCAGCCATGGAAGACAAGTCCTTTATCCAATCAAGTAAACTGAATTAACTTTATGCAGTGTATGATTTTTTCCCTAGGTGCTATACAAAGATTTTTTTAAAAAAAAAATAGGCAGTTCTTTCCTACAGGTTTGTTATCTTCAAGCCACAGAAGGAAGAGGAGGCGGGGAAGGAAGCAAACTCCAGGCATCAGTTCTTACCATTACATAATTATTCTCATAGTGACTAGCTGGATTGAAGACAGTTGAGGGAGTGGAGGTGCTCAGATGGCGGTTAAACTAGTAGAATACGTTTCTGTCTCTCCTTTCCCTAGCTTATACAGCTGATGTTCCCACTGTCTTCCATTTTTTTTTATTCAAGATAACTGATAATAGCTCAGAGACTGAGGATTGGAGGAGTAAATCCGTACAGTACTATAAATTGGCACAATAAAATGACTTATATTTTCTTCAGAAGATAACAGGTTGGAAATGTATCATGTTTATATAATAGTCACACTTTCATACAGAACTATTTTGCACACTACCTATTCTTCCTGACTGCAATTTTTCTGTTCTGTTGATTTTTCATTTTGGTTTGGGACACATCTAGTAATTGTTGTTGATCAGCCTAAGTGCTTTAACTATTTACAAAGTAACATTATACTGTGCTGTATTTATTTCACACAGGTTTCTGCATGGGGCGGTTATGTTTTCATCATCAACCTTATTCCACTGCATGTATTTGTGCTGCTATTGATGCAGAGATACAGCAGGAGGGTCTACATAGGTGAGTGTTTACACTTGCTGAAATAAGGGGGAAAGTGATTTTTTTTTATTCTGAAATCGCTCATTTTCTCTATTTAAGTCACTATGAAAGCAGGTGATTGCTTTAGAACAGTTACATTTTTAGTGAGTGACTTAATTTCCCTTGTTTTCTATTATTCCATTGTCTCTGCTTTTGTATTAGGCAGAGTCATTTATTTGTGGGGGGTTTTTGTTTTGTTTTTTACGAATTTTCATACACTTTTCACCAGTGTCTCAAAGACAAGATTTATAACATTTAAGAATAAAACAATCTAATAAAAATAGTGGAAACTGGAGTCCTAAATGACAGTTTAAATTTAATTTGGTTTAAAATGGGCTCATTCAGAAATTGATAGAATTTTTCTTACTGTTCCCAATGTGAGAAAGAACAATTAAAAAGGGCCTGATCAACCCATGCATCTCTAGTTTGAAGTGGGCGGTGGTAATTACATAGAAGGTAATTATTACTTTATCGTTGTCCGTCAAGAATCAGTTTGTAGATTTTGGAAGTAGATAATGCTTGCACAGGAAAGATGGTTTTACCCCATAATTGTTTTTATTTCTTATTGTGTAATTGCTTCTTACAAAGGCTTTATTTGTGTTTCAAATCCACAAAAATAGAAGGTATGGTTCAAAAGAAACTTTAAAGTGATAGATGTAGGTCATCCTTCAACTTCAGCACACCAGTTTCACAGGAAAGGAGACAAGATCAGGAGTAGAAAAGTATCAGGAGCAGAAAAGCATCTCTCAAGGTTGTTCTTTTCAGTACCTCCCTCAGACTTTGAGATAACAGAATTATTTCTTTCCTAGGAAGGAAATCAAAGGCATTCTATAGTTACAGAAGGTGACATCTTCACTGTTCATTCTGAATTTGCATGTACAGACCTTGTACACTGTATTCCTTGTATTTGGTGTGTTAGAATAGTCATTTCTTTGGAAAGGTCTGTGGACTTGTGAGCATACATGGCACCTAAAATTATAATTTGCATGAAAAAGAAAAACCCTTGCTCCCAAGGAGATTGTACTCTATAATTATAAAAGAGAATGTCTGTGTGTTTGTAGCAGCTATATCTCTTCAGGGCATTATGTTACATGCCTGCAATTTTGACAAAATTTGGTTTCAATTAGTCTACTTTAGTTAGGACTAGCAGTTGAATTTTGGCCTGTTCTTAAATGATTTTAAATTGTTCTTAATTGTTTAGTTTGTTTTATATTCTTGGGATCTGTTTCTCTGTCTCTTGCAACCATAACTCATGAGAACATTTTGCTAGATCCTTCAACATTTTACTGTATTTTGGTTGTTGTCTAAGTTGTGGTGCCCAATTTCAAGCCATAATGTTAAGCATGAAGGAGGACAGCACTCTAGAAGCAGAAAAATGGGAGCCTGCAAAACTCACTGCAAGTGTGTAAACGCAAAATTTGATAGTGTTTTTGTTGTCTGTGTGGCAGTGATCAATTTCAAGCTGAAATCCTAAAGAGATGGTTTCCCCGAAACAAAAGGAGAGGGTTTCATAAGTCATTCGGAAAGGATGAAAAAGAGGACCTGGCTTTCTGAAGCACTGCTGCTGAGATTCCCGAGCCAGGAAGAGATTGAGAAGAAAAGGGTTGTCAAAAAGTTTCAGAGGTTTAAAAAGGAGCATGGGAGAGAGCTCTTACTCTTGGTAAGGTTACCAAGATTTAAAAAGGAGAACAGGAAAACAGGAGGCTCCATGGACCTGTTTGGGATTATTAGGTTTAGACAGTACTATGTACACTTGTGCAAAATAAGAAGACGTGAATGTGGCAAATCTAGTTATAAGCATATACATAGCTTGGTTACAATTGGAAATGAAGATTAAAAGAACAAAATCTTACAAAAAAGATGGTTTTGAAAAGGAATGTGAAGAAGGGGGAAAGCATCATGTAGATTTTCAAGAAGGAAATTTTATATTTTGGCAGGGACAAGGAAGGATGGATGGAGATTTTTAAGGGAGTGATAGGCCTTTAGTTGTTGTTGGTAGAAGTCTTTAGAATTAGAATTAATGTATTGGTTCCACCACTTTAGATAGGATAATGAAGGAAGCAAAGGCAAACAGGCATCTATTGATTTTAAAGGCCTACTGCCATAAAAATTATTGAGGTGTTTTAATTGAGATGACAGCCTCCATCAGTTTCACTTGTAATTCACCGAACTTTTTGAGAATGCATTTTTGAAGCAAAAATTGGCATATTTTATTATTCTGGCAAATGGACGTAAGCAGGCCATGTATTTGACCCACTTGGCTTCATATCTGCAATGCTGACTAAACTCCTGATGACTACTCATGCATATTTGATGCAAAGTTATTGATGTTGACATCAGTATGAGTACTTTTGAATCACTTTAGGAGTATTGCATAAGATCCTAATGCAAATGCATTAAGTGTTGGAAACTGAATAAGTTATATGTTGTGATCCCTTTTGGATTACTATTTAACTGAAAAATCAAAACATTTACTAGGCATGTACTTGTTTTCATTTGGAACCTACAAGTCTAGTTTTGAGTAACTTAGGGATTAAAAAGATTTTGAAGATTCAGTTAAAACTTTATTTTCAACTTAATTTATAATAGGCTTCTTGATTAGTGAAAGTGGATTTTACACTGTTTTTCAAACATTCTTTTTTTAGCTGAGCAGGACAGTGGGTTTTGCTTAAGTTGATCCCTTTAACCAGTCATTTGTACTAATAGTGGTTCAGATTTGATCATGCAAATACAGCCAGAATTTCTTCAATATGCAAGAGGAGAGGCATCGGTAGATGCTGAGTAACTGCTGTGTTTGTTCATACCACTGCAGTCTTAAGGGACCAGGCTGGTTGGAAAGAGGAGCCCAAGGATAACTCATTGGGTTTTTTTGTTGACAGACTAAAGGAAGAATAGTGCAAGGCAACTGGATGAGGGTGTAATGATACGAAGTTGCTGAGAGGAAAATAAAAAGCCATGTGAGAGGAGAAATGAGATGGCTGTATAAGGAAGAAATACGTAGTGATTTTTAAAAGTAGGCCAAATTGTTTCTTTCTAGATGAGTGGTTTGTCATTCTTATAGAGAAACTATTTTAAAATGTCTCCATGGAATAGAGTAAGAGATGTACATTGGGAAGTTCAGGAGTTTGTTATAACTGGGTTTGAACATGTGCAAGTCCACCACATATCCAAGGAAAGAAATCCAAACTTGGATAAAAATTAAGAGTAGCTGGAATGCTGAAGATAAACATTGTACACTGAAACATTTTGTTGCAGAACCTTACTTGAATTAATAAAAATATGATTTTAAGTAAACTTTCATTGCTATAACTCCTCTTCAAAAGCATTTGACAGACTCCCCGTGTTCAGTTTTATCAGCTAGTAGTTAAGTAATTTTGTTTGGTAAATTGAACAATATGATGGGTGTATCAAAAGGCATAATTGTTGAACAATCTGTCATTCTTGGCTTCCTGGTCAAGTTCAGGCAGTTAAATGAAATCTCATGGAACCTAGCGCTATGAGGTGCTATTCTGTAACTCACTCAGATCACCTGTTGAAGCTTATACGAACATTCTTTTATATATTTTTTTTGTCATGCATGACCTTTGTAATAGTTCACTTTCCAGTTTGTCAAACTTATTACTCTACCTAAAAATAGTATGAGTGCTTTATTTTCATCTTGCTGACATATGCTATTTTGTGCTGTACCTACTGGCCCTTGCTTGTAGGGGGTTCTAAACCCATGTGATCTCGTGGGTTTCAAAAAGAAAGTAAATTTGATTTTGTTCCTTGGAACTTCCAATGTGCATAGAATTTCAGCTTCTGGCTTATTATCCTTGAAGATCCAGACAGAAACCTGTCATCAAATTAGATTTTGTGTCCAGCTGCAAACCCCTTTTCTACCCAGCAGTTAGCACACATGGAAGTTTAAGAAATACATGAACTTAAAAATGGGGGAAGTTAATCTGATTTGACTTGATTAAGCAAGTCCACTGTGCCTCAATTTTTTAAAAACATTCTGGTACACAGACACCACCATAGGAGTTTAAAACCTTGAAAGCCTGTACCTAAGCAAATGTTGACTCAATGAAAGAAAAACTATATCATTTGTTTGTTTTTTCATTTTTGGGTCAAAGAGTGCACCTGCTCTCCGTGTGTTTGTGTGTGTCTGTGTGAGCAAAAAACTTTTCAATACAAGCAAAAGAAAAAGAGGGAAATAACAGACAAAGAGAGAGAGAAAAAGAGTAGCGTTGACTTCTGAGAACCAAATGGTGGTTATACGTTTTACTGTTTAAGATAATTTTTCCAACAATATACTGCTATTCATTCACTTCTTCAACTTAACCAAAGCTATTAATTAACAAAACCTAAAGTTAACGTTTTATTCTCACTTTACTGCTAAAGACAATCAGAGGTTCTCAATGTTTCAAAAACGGTGTCAGTGATTTTTCTCTTATCAGTGTTGATAGCTTGCCCATTTCAACTAGTTCAGCAACCAGTCCTTGTTCATTGGAATCACATTTTTTCATTTCTGTGCATATGTTAATCTTGCAGCCATGATCATATATCATAATAATAATGATCATAATAATAATACCATAATAATCTTCTGTATCTCTTCTGCATTTGGTGATCCTTCAGTCCCAATTTAATATTCACTTGAATATTAGTCCCAAGTTAATATTCAGTCCCAAGTTAATATTCACTTGAACATTAACTTTCAAAAATCTTCTGATTTAGATTAGAGAATTTTCAACAAAAAAAACCATAGCCTTCTCACAAGTCTACCACATACAACAGCGGTTCTCAACCTGTGGGTTGCGACCCTTTCACAGGGGTCGCCTAAGACCATCGGAAAATATGTATTTCCGATGGTCTTAGGCTCCATTCTCTCCTTGGTGGTGGTGCGCGAGCCACGTGCTCGCATCCTCCTGCCCCCTTTGGCGGGAGCGCGTGGGGGCAGGAGGACGCGAGCATGTGGCTCGTGCTTGCGCAGCACCACTCCTGGGTCTTTTCCGCATGTTACCTTATCACGGAGGTGGGGGGTGCCCTCTCTTCACTGCTCCTTCGTCCCACAGGTGGCTTCCTGGTCGCGCGACCGCTCCGCCCCTTCCGCAGTGCAGCCTGGGAGCTCTCTTCTGAGAAAATACTTGTTCTATGTTTTTTCTTAAACACCTGGAGCTAGGTGTATGGGGAACTGAGGAAGGAGCAGAATCTGCAGAAGAGCATGTGCAATGGAGTAGGAGTGGGTCTTTAGGCAAAATGCTGTAGAAGTTTCCAACTGTGTCTGCACACATACAGGACAATCCCTACGTATGAGTTCAGAGATGATCATTTAAAGATCCACAGTTGATTATGATTTATATTGGATGATGTCCTTGTCCTCCAAGTCCTGCTTGGCATGTGCCTGCATTAAATTTTCTGTTTCATGTTGTGTGTACAACAAAGCAAATTCTGTTTTGAATGACACAGTGGGAGATTGTTTGCATCAAGAATAATTGGATTCTGTTAGGTCACATGTAAAGTCTACTTTTTTGTGTAGTATTCCTAATAGGCATGTGGATTTTTTTTCAAAAGCAATGCACAAAAATGTATTCATAACTGTGGTGGTTTTGCCAGTTGCTAAGAAAGGGAGTTTGCCACTCATATAAAAATGGAAGGTAATATATAGTATTTGCGTATTTTGTGCTTTGCTAGCATTCAAAAACACAACCATGTTACTCTGTACCAGCATAGAAAGGAGTCTTGTAGCATCTTGAGACTAACTGATGGAAAGAAGTTTGCAGCATAAGCTTTTGTAGACTCAGTCTACTTTAAATCCATTTCAACTGATACATCTGATAATCTGTGAAAGCTTATATTACAGATTTCTTTCTCCAAGTGAGTCTCAAAGGTCCTGCAAGATAGGTTTGTATTTCTTCTGCTAGCATATCTAATTTGATACTAGTTCTTTAAGTCTGGGATTGCAGATATCAGAGTATATATAATTAGGACATCAGGTGCTAGACAGGTTTAGAATAGGTCTATCAGTGAGAAACATTTTGACAGAGGGATATTGTTACTACACTCATAGGTAATTTTCTTATTAAAAAAACATGTAACATCTCTTCTCACTTTAACTTTTCTAAAATTATATTCTAGAGAAGGTGTCCTGAACTAAGTGGTTAAAAAAAAGTATACTGTGCATACTAAGAGAAAAATAGCAATGCTGTATTTGTTGCATTATCTCAGGGTGCTGAAATGCAAATAGGACCACTAAGCACTAGTTCTCAAAGTTGAATCCCCAGAAGATGATGATGATGATGATGATGATGGACTACAATTTCCATCATTTCTACCCAACACACCGTTAGAAAGGGATTGTGGGAGTTGCAACCCATTCTGGGGACCCAGGATTGGGAACCTTTTCATTTCAAGGATTAAAGCAAAAATTTATGTTGCTAATAGTTTTTAACTGAAGCATGTGAGCCAGCAAATGGTGTTTTGCTGCTGAAGTATCCCGAGGCCTTTCTCTTGAGCTGTTAGCTACTATTAATTGATTCCACTATGAAGTCTGAGAAAAGGAGATCCAGCATCCATCTTGCATCCAAGTCAACTATTAACGTTGTCTCATTGTACACTCCTAAGACTAGCCTGCTGTCTTTTTCTCTTGAAGCGTCCAAAGCAAATTTTATCATAGTATCTGCAACAGGAGTCTTGTAGATTTAAAACCTCATTTGCAGAGGGCATATAGAGGACAATAAGAAGCTGCTTCATCTCCCCACCACCATTATCACTTTTCTTCTAGGCTGGCTCTGGGTGACATTTTCCTGTCCTGGTAGGAAAAAGAAGTTTAGGGGGGAGGGGAGAGAGAGAGAGAGAGAGAGAGAGAAGAAGAAGCAACAGGGATCACACAAGAACCATCTACCATTGTTTCATAATTTCATTAAAAGAGAGAATCCTTGTTTCAAAAGAATTGGAGAAAAGCTCTTCACAAAGTCGTTGTTGTGAAAGACATGTCTGTGAATTGCAAAGAAAGGAGAAGAATGTATTTCCTTCAGATTTGAAAATTCAGACTAAAACAATAAGTATAGCAATAGACACTAGTTGCTGTTAAATACCAGAGGATGGCAGTGTTGCTGTAAGTTGGTGGTTATGTGAATTGTAAAATAAAAGCAAGCTTGATGTTTAGATGTAAATAATCCTGATTTAGATTACCATGGGGACCCAAAACTGAAATGCAAAGGGGACAAATTATGTAAAAATAGATGTAGTTGGTTATTCCATTCATCAGTTGTTTCCAGGGTATCAGGAGTCTAGCAGCTGAGATATTTAGTTAGGGATCTGTGTCTTACTATAATATTTAGGAGAGAAATTCATTAAATTTAATTATGACTACAGTAAACAAAATTACTTGGGGATATGAAACCATAGTGAATGTCGCCCACAATTATATGCAAAGATGTTAAAAGTATCAGTCGGTACTGGTGGTTTCATTTTGAGTATTTCGTGCTTGTTCAAGGAGATAACAGTAGAAATGTCCTTCACTGTAAATATGTGATTTTAGCCAGCAGTAACTTTTTAGTGTCATACACACCTGCTTTAACAGGTCTAAGAGGAAAAAAAACATTGGCAGGTAGTTTCGTATAATAATTGTTAAACAGGTTACTTGAGCTCTATTTTTACCATTTTCATAAGGTCCAGCTAGGATTTTTAAAACTTCATGTTATGAAACAATTGTAACAAAAAAAAATTATATCAAAAAAATGGCTTACAGACTTCTCCCGTGTATCATGAAACTGTGTTACTTTTAACATGGTAACATCTACCTTCTTAATTATAGGTACACCCATTTTTTCTATGTGGTTTTAGCATCTCTGCATAATAGTCATTTGCCTTTGTTTTGTTTTTATTCCCAGCATATAGCACTTTCTACATTGTGGGTTTAATATTATCCATGCAGATACCCTTTGTAGGATTTCAGCCAATTAGAACAAGTGAGCACATGGCAGCCGCAGGTAAGAAAAACCGTCTATTTTATTGAAAAGTGTGCGAGTGTTTATAATTCTATATCACAATCCTACAATCACCAGAACTCTGGGCTAGTAATACTGCATGTTAATTCTGAATTTCTGACAGCCTGTAACAGAGGACATTCTAATACCAATGAAGCTTATCAGAATTACCTCCTGTACAGCTTTTTAGAAATTTTGTCTAAAAAGTTCTGGAAGAGACTTGAGCTTGATTTTTATTTAGAGAGTAGAATGTATCAGTGATACATAAAACTATAGCTGGTTAGAATAGGGGTCTCCAGAATGGTTCCTGTAAGTATTATGGCACCTGCAGATACCTCCTATGGTGCTTACCAAAGTCACCCCATCCCCCCACCTTTTTTTAAATTGAAAACTTTTAAAACTTGGCTTAAGATGAGGAAGAGAAAGTTGTGTAATGAATGAGTGTGGCACATGATTGGAAGGATGAAGGAGTGTGGAATGCATATTTGTAAGAAATATTTAGTAGTGATCAGTGAAACATATATGTTTTGGAGCTTGATCCAAAGGACAGGGGATTCTTGTTCACTTGCAGTGTGTGGTGTATGGTTCTGATGTACAATTTTAGGGGATCCTCTTTCTTGGGGAGAATCCATTTGAAGGCCTAGCCTAAGTTTAGAGGTGATTTAGGAATGTGTCTTGTTTCATTCTCTGAGGATCAGTGCTCACTACTATTTTGTATTCCAGTTCTTGGGAACTTTCTCTTTTAACTATCAGTTTATCTGTCTGGGCAGTGAGTGGTTTGTAGCTTGCTGCATACACCAAAGCAATCATTTTCAGCCGGGCAGTCCTCCAGCAGCCATTTTGTGATCTCCTGACATTGTCTTAAAATTCCAGATGTGCTCAAGGGTTGGTGTCCTTTGGTTTAGACGCTGTTTTATATATTTCCTTTCCTACCTATGTCATACTGGGTTTACTTCCAGCCCCCCAAGACTGATTTCTACCCTTGAAAAGGAGCAGGAAATTCCCCAGCATTCATTAATTGCCACACTGCCACCTCCCAGTGAATTTGGAATTAACTGAACAGTACAGTGGGACCCTGTTCAGTGGATTGCCCATCTCTATGCTTAAGGACCTTTCTCTTCCCTCACCTCCCCCTTCTGAGTGAGAGAAGTCCTATCTAAGTGTGTGCCGAAGAATGGCGTGAGAATGGAGGGAAACAGAGGTTCTTCTTCGTGGTCTCTATGCCTCATACATTAGGAGGAGCTTTCGCGCCTGCGCGGTAGTGTTCGGAAGATTCTAGAGCTCGTTAGCTTTGGCAGGAACCCCTCCCCCATGCCGGTACTGCGCATGCGCCTCCCGCCGACTAACGGTCTCTCCTCAGTTCTTTCTTGTCCGCCTCAGCGTACAGAAGGTTCTGCTTGTTGGCTTGCTTTTCGATTCTGGTTTTTGGTGTTTTCGACTTCGGATTTGGCTTTTGACTACCCCTCACGGATTTCGGACTTGGTTTTTGGTACTTTCTCGATCGGTTTGACCTATTTTCTGGCTTTGACGACGATTTCGGATCTCGGACTGTGTTTGGCGTTCTCGGACTCTTGTTTTCCTGCCTTGCCTCCGGTTTATGTCGGCTCTCTTCAAAAGCTGCGCCTCCTGTGAAAGGAAGGTCGCTCTCTCTGACCGACACTCTAAGTGCCTGATTTGTTTGGGTGAGGGGCACAACGTTCAGGCCTGCCCCATTTGCAGAGAGTTCACACATCAGACTCTCCGCAACAGGTCGGCAAGGAGTCTCTTCGTGCTCGAGGCCCTGAGACGATGGCCGAGAAACGCCCGTCCTCTTCTTCTTCGGCAGCAGTGGCGGCTGCCGTGCCCTCGACCTCGTCGGTATCGGTACCGGGCTTGGTACCAATAATGAAGTTGCCGAGGATACCGAAGATCTCGGTAACTCGGGCACGTGAGGACCCTGCGGGCTCGCAGGCCTCAACCTCCTCTTCCAGGCCGCTGACCGCGGCTCAGAAGAAGCGCCCAGCCACCGAGGGCCTGGGGGAGAAGGGTAAGAAGAAGAAGAGAAAGGAGAAACGGCGCTCTCCACCGACGGTGGTGCGACCCCCGACTCCGCCACCCACCCAGCCCACCGAGGACCCTCTGCTGATGGAGCTCCCCGTGGAAGAGGAGCCTCCGGAAGAGGACGAAGTCCTCAAGGTGTCAGATGAGGAGCAGGTCGTGCAGGCCCCGCCTCCTCAACCGCCCGAGCTGATCGCGGAGATCACTCCGCCGAGTCGCCGTCCACCCTCAGCAGAACGCCGAGAGGAGGCTGCGGTTAGACAGCGCCCGGCCTCTCGACGCGACGAGTCCCGCTCGCCGGAGCAGCGGGCCAGGCCTCCATCCCCTCGATATCGGGAGATGCGCCTGGAGAGGCGTCGTTCGGGCGAGAGCGCATATCTCCTGCCTACCTCGGAAGGTACGCCCAGGAGCAGGTGTGGCACGAGCCAGCCGGCTCTTACTATTCGTATTCGCCGTCCTACAGGGACCGGTACCACCCAGACCCAAGGTACTGGTCGCCTTGTCGCCGGTCTCGTTCGCCACCGCGGGAGGCTCACTACCCCCGCTATGAGAGGTCACCCCTGCGTCGCTCGCTGAGTCGCCGTCGATCCCCAGAGCCCTCACTCCGCTACAGGGCTGTCTCCAACGCCGCGGACGACGGCTACAGCTACCCGACCAACGCCACAGTCCACCGTGGCCCAGCCGGCGGTAGCGGCGACTTCCACCACGCAGGCAGCACGCTGTCCGAGGCCCTCGGTCGTACCCCTGCAGGTGACTCCGATACCGGTCACAACATCGGCCGTATCGGTACCGACGCAACCTGCGGCTCCGGCTGTTACCCTGGCAACTCCGGCCCCTGGGCCAGCCGAGGAGAAGGAGGCAGAGAGGTCGCCATCACCATCTGGCGACTCCTACGACTCGGACTCTGATTCTGCTGAGTCCACCCCTTCTTCTCATGAATCCCCACCGCTGGGGTTCAGAGAGCCAGGCCCGGAGTCTGCGCCGGAGGACGTCCGCCAGTTTTCGGCGATCCTCCTCCGGATGGCCACAGCCCTTGGCCTGAAGGTGACCGAACCTGCTCCCCAAGCCCAGGATCCCGTCTTCCAGTACTTGGAAGCCCGCCCACCGTCGACTGCACCGCTGCCGTTCCTGCCTACCCTGGTGGATGCGATGAAGCAGCCGTGGGCGAAGCCAGCGTCAGCACAGCCTATCCCTCATAGGCTGGAACATCTGTACAGGACACAGAGAACGAGGAGTTCCTCTTTCATCACCCTGTACCGAACTCTATTGTGGTCGGGTCGGCACAGACGAAGGGAGGCAATCGAGCACATACCACCCCTCCGGACTGTGAAGGACGGAAGCTCGATGCCTTCGGCCGAAGGTTCTACTCGGCATCATCCCTGGTGGTCAGGACGGTGAACACGATGGTATGCCTCGCGGCATACCATCGGAACCTGTTTGACCAACTCGCTCCGCTCCTTGCTGACTTGTCGGAGAAGTCACGCGCCTCAGCCACACAGATCTTCGGCGAGGCCATTGCGGTGGCTACACAACAGATCGCCACCTCGAGGCACGCCGTGGAGGCTACCTCGAGGGTGATGGTCGGTGCCGTAGCCCTCCGACGCCACGCGTGGCTCCGGTCCTGTGGGCTCCAGGAGGACAGCCGTCGGCGTATTGAAGACCTGCCGTTCGACAGCGAAGGGCTCTTCCACACCTCCACCGACGAGGCTATGGATCACCTCGTCAAGGCCCGGCTGACAGCGAGGAAGATGGGCATAAATCAGCCTGCCCCGACTCGCCACTCTTTCCAGCCGAGGCCTACGTGGAGAAGGTCCTCCTCTTCATCGGCGTACCAGCCACGGTCGACCGCGTCGAGGCCGTCGACCTCTTCGGCTTCCAGGAGGCTTCCCAGACGACGCCCATCTTCGTCGTCCAAGAAGTCGTCCTCGGGAATGAAGTCCCGGTTTTGACGGCCTTCGCAGGACTCCACCCGTGCCATCTTTCGCCCTTCCAGTAGAACTGTTCCACCACCCGAGCCTGGCCAGGCATCTCGACTGCTGGCGGGAGATCACTGCGGACTCCTGGGTACTTACCATCGTCCGCCTGGGGTATGCCATCGAGTTCCTGACTATTCCGCCACGGGGTGTCTACTATTCCACCCCGGCCAGCTCGGCTCTACTGGAAGAGGTCCAGTCCCTCCTCGAGAAGGGAGCGATCGAGAGGCTCCCGCCTTCAGCCAAGACCACCGGCTTCTACTCGAGGTACTTCACGGTGCCGAAGGCGGACGATCCCCTGCGGCCCATCCTAGACCTCCAAGGGGTGAACGAATACATCCGCCCCAAGAGGTTCAAGATGGTCACGCTGCCGTCGATCCTCCCCTTCCTCCGCCGAGGGGACTGGTTTGCGTCCATAGACCTCAAAGACGCCTATTTCCACATCTCGATCCACCCGCAGCACAGGAGATACCTTCGGTTCGCGATCAACGGCACCAGCTACCAGGACCGGGTGCTGCCGTTCGGGCTTTCCACCGCACCGAGGGTGTTCACCAAGTGCATGGCTCCGGTCGTGTCCTTCCTGCGGACGAAAGGCGTCTCCGTCTACCCTTACCTGGACGATTGGCTATTGGTGGCGTCCTGCAAACAGAAACTGTACAGGGACATTGATCGGACTTTGTCCCTTCTCACTCGGCTCGGACTCAGGGTCAACCCCAAGAAGTCCCATCTCGAGCCCACCCAGGTTCTCGACTTCATCGGGGCGACCCTCAACTCGGTATCGGCGAGGGCCTTCGAGGCCTCGACGGTGTCAGCGAGGAGGGTCCAACAGCTCCTCAGCTACATGGCCTCGACCACCGCTGTAACCTACCTCTCCAGGTTACGCGCCTGGCCACTCCAGCACTGGTTCGTCAGGGCCTTCGATCCACTCAGGGACGACCAGCGCCGCCGATACTGCCTGCCACAACAGGTACGCCGATCCCTCCTGTGGTGGCAGTCGTACAGGAACTTGCTGTCAGGCATGCCGTTCCGCGAACCCAGGCCGTCGGTCACGATAACGATGGATACCTCGCTCTTCGGCTGGGGAGCGCACACCGGGGATCTCCGGGTCCGAGGCCGGTGGATGGACGACTAGTTGTTCCTCCACATCAACTCTCTCGAACTGTTGGCGATCCACAAGGCCCTGAGAGCGTTCCGACACCTGGTCATGGGCCGCACGGTGTTGATCCTCACCGACAACACGACGGCGGTCTGCTACGTGAACAGGCAAGGGGGGACGCACTCCACCACGCTGCTGGGCATCGCACTCGAACTTTGGAACTGGTGCGTCCCGCTCCGGATACACCCTGTGGTGGTTCACCTGGCGGGGCAGGAGAACACCACGGCGGACGCCCTCAGCAGGGACACCACTTCCCATCACGAGTGGTCCCTGTCCGACGAGGCCTTCCGGATGCTTCGGGACCGATGGGGCAAGCCGACCATCGACCTCTTCGCAACCAGCCAGAACGTGAAGTGCCGCCTGTTCTGTTCGAGGGCCGGCCACGACCGCCGCTCCATCGGCGACGCCTTCCAGTTTCCGTGGGACGAAGGGCTGATCTACGCCTTTCCTCCGTTCCTGCTCCTGGGCCGCGTGATCGCGAAGATCATCGTGGACCAGGCGGACGCGATCCTGGTAGCGCCGTACTGGCCAAGGCAGCACTGGTTCGGACCCCTGATCGAGGCCACCCGGGGCAGGACTCTCAGGTTTCCAACGGTACCGGACCTGCTGTCCCACTCCGACGGACTGGTGTTGCACCCGGACCTGCCGGTGTTGACCCTCCATGCCTGGAGGATGTCGCCCTAGACGACCCAGCCATCAGGAACGTCTTGACTGCGGCCAGGAAAGAGTCCACGCGAAGGAACTACCACTATAAGTGGCAGCGCTTCGTGGCCTTCGCCGAGGAACGTCGAGAGCCAGTATCGCCTGTCACCCTGCGTACCGTACTCCACTTCCTCCTCCATCTCTGGCAACAGGGCCTGGCCTTCCCGTCGCTCAAGGTCTACCTCGCTGCGATCATGGCATACCAACCGCCACGATCCCCATCGGCCGCTCTCTTCAGGGACGGTACCGTCAAGCAGTTCCTGAAGGGCCTGCAGCACCTCTACCCACCGGTATCGCCGCCGCTACCGCCGTGGTCACTGTCATTGGTGCTGTCCCAGCTGACGAGGCCGCCTTTCGAGCCCATGGCTACGACGGACGACAGGCTGCTCGCGATGAAGACCACGTTCCTAGTGGCCGTCGTCTCTGCCAGGCGGGCGGGAGAGTTGACGGCGCTACGGTGCGATGATCCATACTTAGTTTTTCATCGCGACAAGGTGGTCCTCTGGTCTGATATTTCCTTCCTGCCGAAGGTGGTGTCCAACTTCCACCTCAGCCAGGACATCATTCTGCCGGCCTTCTACCCGGACCCGACGACACCTCTGGAGCATTCTCTCCACTCCCTTGATGTGCGTCGGGCGCTGGCCTTCTATAAAGACAGGACTGCAGCCTACAGACAGACACTCCGCCTGTTTGTCTGTTATGGCAGGCGCCGGAGAGGCCACAAAGTATCCACCCAGCGCTTCTCTAAGTGGGTGGTACAGACTGTTCAACTGGCGTACGAGCTTGCCAGGAAGCCTCCGCCAGACCTACTTCGGGCCCACTCCACCAGGGCCGTGGCGACATCTGCTGCCCTTCTGCGAGGCGTCGACCTGTCGGAACTCTGCCGTGTGGCGACCTGGTCCCAGCCGTCGACCTTCGTGCGCCACTACAGGCTCGACTGCCGTTCCAGGAGAGATGTCCGGTTCGGACGTGCTGTGCTGTCTTCTGTGCTCTAGGATCTGGGACCTGACCCACCATCCTACTGGTAAGCTACACAGTCTCCTCATGTATGAGGCACAGAGACCACGAAGAAGAAGAACAGGTTGCTTACCTGTAACTGTGGTTCTTCGAGTGGTCATCTGTGCCCTCATCATCCCCGCCCTGCCTTCCCCTCTTTTTCAGGTCCCATCTGCTTTGGCGGACCAGAACTGAGGAGAGCCCGTTAGTCGGCGGGAGGAGCATGCGCAGTACCGGCGAGGGGGAAGGGTTCCCGCCAAAGCTAACGAGCTCTAGAATCTTCCGAACGCTACCGCGCAGGCGCGAAAGCTCCTCCTAATGTATGAGGGCACAGACGACCACTCGAAGAACCACAGTTACAGGTAAGCAACCTGTTCTTCTACAGAAAAGTATTTATTTTAAGGCACGCAACTAAACAAGACAATAATTCATGAGAGGCTTCTCCCTCTCAGGTTTGCTTAAGTTACACGTAGTTATAAAAAACAGATACATTCTTAAGATCAGCCAACCACCAAAATAATAAAAGCCCTAACGTGACTAACAACCTAATATTCTAGCTACTCACATTCAGGTTCACATGCTTAGATGGTCTAAGAGAAGAGTGAGGCCAGGAAGCGAGGCCTAGGGCCTGCAGCCTACTACTGGCACAGATTTCATCTCCAGGATGCTTCTTTGTTGTCCCTCTCCCACATGGTCTCTCAAGGATTTTTATAAATTCTCCATCGAAGCAACCAAACCCCAACACCCCATTAACCCTTGGTTTACCTGAAGAGGGAAGCATCCCCCTTCAGCTAAGTCTAGATAATGGGAAGCCCCACTGTTACAACCTATAATCATCAATCTCTCAGCGCCCCGTGATGTAAACAGGTTAATTGAGAGCAAGCACTGAAAGCAAGTTTGAAGCAAGGATTGAAGTATTATCTGAAAACTTAAAAGTCTTCTTCTTTGCTTTAACTAGGTGTTTTTGCACTGCTGCAGGCCTATGCCTTCTTGCAGTATATGAGAGACAGACTGACAAAGCAAGAATTTCAGACCTTGTTCTTCTTGGGTATATCATTAGCTGCTGGAGTTGTATTCCTGAGTGTTATTTACTTAACATATACAGGTAAGTAATATGAAATGAATTCTTTTGTAATCAGATGGAAGTTACATTTGAAAAGTCAACATTTATACATACCTTTATAGAAACCCATAGAAGTGTTTTCTGATAGATTATGTAAGACTTTCATTTATATTTTCAGGTTACATTGCACCATGGAGTGGCAGATTTTATTCACTTTGGGACACTGGGTAAGTGGGATTGTAAGAAGTGAGATCAGATATTCTTGAGGCTATGCTGAATGGGTAAAAAGTGTGCTTTACTCTAAACATAACACTAATCCATAGTTTGGTTTTGTAGGGATGACCAGGCATCAGCACTGGGATTACACACACTCCTTTTTTTGTTCAAGGGAGTAAACGTAAAGTTTCCATGTGTGATTTGGGATGAACTACTTTTTTTATCTAAGTCACCGTTATCTGAATCATTGGTTTAATATTCTGGCTTGAAGATTGACTGTAATATGACCTAGCCACAGTTTCCTGAATTTGGGCTTGAAGGGGGAAACTCAGGGTGTTCCAGATAACAACTAGAAGCTTTAAACCCTTGCTTGTGTCTGAATGAATTCAGAAGGCTAGTTCTAGCCTTGCTCCTGCTTTTCATAGTGCTACAGAACAAGGAAAAATGTTTGATGCTCCAGATATTGGTGGATTCCAACTCCCATCTGCTCCAACCAGCAGGGCCATCTGTCAGGAGGGCTTTGATTGTGTATTCTTATATGGCAGAGGGTTGGACTAGATGGCTCTTGTGGTCTGTTCCAACTCCATGAATGAAGGGAATTGATTTAGTGTTAAACGGAAACTGGTGATAAACCTAAAGACCAATCTTACACAGAAAGTTTGAAGATGTTGGATATGCTTAACCTGAAAAAGAGATTATTGAAAAGGGGCTATATAGACATGTTCATATGCTTGAAAGGCTGTCATAGACATGGTGGTACAGTTCTGTTTTTTGATGCTCCAAAGGATAGGACATGAACCATTGAGTTCAAATTTTAAGAAGGAAGATTTCAGCTAAATATTAAGAAGTGCATCCTGAAGGTAAAAGTAGACAGTCTGAAAAGACTCATAAAAACATCAGTAATAGATCATATTATTTTATATATTTATAATATATTTTAAATGCGTTGCATTCATTATAAATTTTATTAATTGTTCTATTAATTATTCAAAGCATGCCATATATTGTTGAAGAATGTTCAGTAGTCCTCAGTTGTAGCATATTTGGTATTTCCATCACTTCAAAATAATTTGAATTGAATTTTTTTTAAACAAGGTATGCGAAAATTCACATCCCGATCATTGCCTCTGTGTCTGAACATCAGCCTACAACATGGGTTTCCTTCTTTTTTGATCTACATATTCTCGTGTGTACTTTTCCAGCAGGGCTATGGTTCTGTATCAAAAACATCAATGATGAAAGAGTCTTTGGTAAGAAGTAACTAACTTTTAAAAATTAAACTGTTAGCTTGATGCAAAATGCTGATGTCTCTGTTATATTAATTTACTATAGTTCTCCCTCTACATTTGCAGGTCTGACTTTCACAAATTTGATTATTCACGGGAGCTTGTGCCCCCCATTCTCCTCCTCCCATTCCCTTGCATTTTGCCAGATGCAGAGGGGGAAGGTATGCACACCCAGGAAAAAGGCAAGGGAATTGGGAGGGGAGGGGCATGTGCGCATTCTCCCCTTCGGAGTCCCTCCCTCCCATTCCTATGCATTTTGCTCCAGTGCGGAAAACATGCACCAAGGCAAAACACAAAGAGAATGAGGGAAGGCTCATACGAGCCTTCCTTTTCCCATCTGGAGCTCCCCCCATTCCCATACATTTTGCCCGATGCAGAGAATGTGCTCCCTGGAAGGGAATAAGAAGGGAGCATGGGAGGAGCTATTTGCAGTTTTTCCACTTTCGCAAGGGTTCTGCACCTCTAACCCTCACAAAAGTGGAGGGGTCACTGGTATGGTGGTTGGGCAGACGTATTTCCTTGGGTACTGAGAATATTATCAGCTTTACATGGGCCCTTTCCGCACCGGGCTATTAAAACGTTGCAGAGCGACCTCCAATGGAGGTCTTCTGCACTGTAGAGTGGACTGGGGCAGACTACTTTTTGTAGTTCCGCACCTCAGTCTGGTTCAGAGCAACCGGAACTGGTCGCACAGCGTGCTTTTTAAAAATCTCTTTTTAGAGGTCTTTAAAAAGCACGGAGCACGCAACTCCATGTTGCTCCGTCCCTGCGCTGCAGTGCAGATTTGCAGGCGCACACAAGTGCGTGCCTGCAGATCTACCGGGGGTGGGCTTTAGGCTGGCGAGTTTCTCTGGTTGGTGGAGAGCCTCCACCAACCGGAAGCCGCTATTTTGGATGCTGGAGCAGTGCGGAGTGACGAGCTCGCACTACTTCTCGTCCCGACGGACTCACCCGGATGCTGAAGAAGTCTGGTGAGTAGCATTTTTTCGCGGTTCCTTTCCCACATGCGGAAAGGGCCATGATGCCAGTTTGTTGAAGCATATGAGTTTCCCTTGGGATATATTACATAGAATGCTTACTCTGTGAATACGTTGCTCAGTTTTTCCCAGCCTGGTCCCCTCCATGTGATTGGACTCCAGTAATCATCACTCACAACTAACATGATTAATAGCAGGGAAATTAAAGCTGAAACAACTGGAAGACAGCCAGTTGGTGAAAGCAGCCTTATAGGGATGAAGATATAGATGAGGTAGATAGAACATGGCCCTATTGTCTGGTTCTTTGCAGACCACCCTTTTTCAGGGAGAGAAAAAAATGTGAATTGCCTCTTCTGGAAGCCTTTCAAATAGATTGCGGGTACCTCTTGTACTGATCAACTTTGGGAAGCACCCATCTTCAAAACCAGAAGTGAACTTTGATGCACTTCCAGGTTTGTTGTGTTTTATTGCATGTTGGGTAATCTACATGACCCTCAGAATGATCCAGTGGCCAAGGAAAAAAAGGATCTCAAGCTGAAGCTGCTGCCCCCAAATTAGGTTTTCGTCACTAAAGGGCTGGTATAACTTAATTTATTAGAACTTGATTTGATTTATTTTACAGTATCTATGCTAGCCTTTCTCAACCTTTTTTTTTCCTCAAAGAACCCTTGAAATAATTTTTAGATCTTCGGAAACCTCTGCATAAAATTTACTATATCTGCAGCTGAAAGAAACCTCTTGTGGTAGAACCCTAGGTTTCCAGGGAAACCTGATTGAGAAATCCTGAACTAAATTCTCCCGAAATCTACAAGATGCTTAATTCAGAAAGTCAGAAGTCTCACATAAAAATGCAAAAAAGCATTTAAGCCATAAAAAAATTTGCAGATATGCTATGAATGTTGTGGGCCAGAGCTTTCCAAACTGTGTGTTGTGACACATTAGTTTGTCAGCTGCAGCATGTAGGAGTGTTGCATGAACATAAGGGGTGGAGAGGCTGCCTCTCCCACTGCCACAGCAGGCCAGGCCTGGGTGAAGGGGCTGCCTCTTGTGCTGCTGCTGCCGCAGCCCTGGACTAAGGAAGACCCTGCCAAGAGTGGTAGCGGTGAGCCAGGTCTGGGTGGAGGGGCTATCTCTGCTTCCTGAATTACTTACTGAATTACTGTATCATGAAGTAATGCATGTCTAAAAAGCGTGTCACCAACATGAAAAGTTTGGAAAGCTCTGTTGTAGGCAATGTGTGCCCATTCAGTGCCCATTAGATGCCTCTGCAATGAACATCTGTTGTTTCCAGTGATGAAAGTTTGTTGATTTGTAATGCTTTTTCCATCAAAGTTAGTATAATTACCGTTGGCTTATAGCTCTAGATGTTAGTGTAGTTAGTTGTTGTTGTTTAAATAATATTTGTCTTCAATTGCATAGTCTTTCTTCATTGTATTATTTTGGGTCTGAAATTTAACCTGAAAGTAGGTTGGATCCAAGTGAACAGTCAGCCCTCCACATTTGCAGGTTTCACTTTTGCAAATTTGATTATTCACAGAATATTCGCTGTCACCTCTCCTGCCTCCCTCTCTATTTCTAATAGAAACTGCAAGCCTTGTGAGACTGAGAAACTGCGAATGAGGTTTGTAAGTCCGTATTAAAAATGGCATGGGACAGTGGTGGAGGTGGCAGTAAGCCCCACCAACCAACCACTTCTGCCTAGTGAAGGAACCCTGATGCCTCAAAGAAAGTAAATCGTGGGTTGAATATGGTGGTCATACTTTTTTGTGTGTTAAATATGATTTGGGAGGGCCTAGAGTTATTTATGGTTTTCCCATTTTCATGGGGGTCCTATGCCCCTAACCCTAGCAAATGTGAAGGGACAACTGTAGTCATATTTAGAGTAGATACTGGAGGATTTAAATTAAAAGCTTGCTTATCTAGCTGATTATAGTGGGTGTATTCCAAATTTGGCTCAACTTAAGGCTTTTTAAAGATTATTCTGTCAAACTAGTAAGAAATAGTACTGAAAACTTGTTTACTTTTTCTCCTTGTAGCATCAGTCAGTCTCAGGAGTTCACAGAAACCTCATAAAAGTAGCTTATGTTCTGTTCAATTTTTTTTTCTTACATACTCTGAATTGTTCATCTGGGATGCTAAGATGAGGTGTGTGTTATAATAAGATAACATTAACATAGTTCTGATGATTAAAAATAGATGGGTGATCCTGATTTAGGTGCATGCAGCTGGGCTGCTGAAAGCATATTCCTTTCCCATGGCAGTCCTTTTTAGACCCCCCCCCCCCCGCAATAAAGCTTGCTACATAAGAGACTGTATTCATGGAAGGTTAGCTGTAAATTCCCATCCAGCTATGTCCCCTGACACTGTAGAGGACAGCTTAGCACTTCTGAGGTCTGGAAGACCTGATGAGTTTACAAGTAAGTGGAAAAGTCTCCTCTGTAAGCCCATTTACAAATGTTTGGATCTAGCTTTTAAAAGACTTAGATTATGTTTCCTTGAGATTTAAAGATATACTGTAATTCAGTAGAGGTGACAATTCTTTATGGAAAATACTTTAGGATGCAAATATATATAAACTTACTGTGCTTGATAGAATGTTCTATTTAATTTTCTCTCAACAGCAAAACTTTGTTCTTTGTTCTTTTCAAATGCCTAATAATAAAAGTGAATGACTGATTTCTTTTCAGTGGCTTTGTATGCAATCAGTGCTGTATACTTTGCTGGAGTAATGGTCCGTCTGATGTTAACTTTGACTCCGGTAGTCTGTATGCTGTCAGCAATTGCTTTCTCCAATGTTTTTGAGCACTATTTGGGCGATGATATGAAGAGAGAGAATCCACCAGTAGAAGATAGCAGTGATGAGGATGATAAGAGAAATCCAGGGAATCTTTATGATAAGGTGAGACTTGAAGTTCTTCAGGGTGTCTGTCTTTGATTTTTAAAAGCAGGATCAAAGAATACATGTTAGAATTAAATGAATACATATCAGAATCTGATAATTTTTCCAAGCTTTGCAGATTACCTGACAAATATTTTTCATTCCCTCCACTAAATTATGTCTGTATTTCAACACTTCAAACTTTGATATTGGAAAACATGGTTGTGTTGATCAGATACTAAGTTAGGATCGATTTGAACCACCCTCCCTTCATTAACTGTTGCTTAGGAAATAGCTTTCACTTGAATATATCAACCGCTGTTATTGTGCTTGTAAAACAGCATTCACTAGAGAACAGCTTTGCACACCGCTAACAGATAAACTTTTAAATATCTGACAATCTAAAATTTGGGGTGATTGTTGATGAGGTTGGCTTCTAGAAGCAAAGTTGCCTGTTCTTTTATTGGTGATAATAGGAATTGTAACTTCTGAAATTTGTATTATGCTTAAAAGGGCCAACATTTTTCGTTGTTTTCTTTGTTCAGGCAGGTAAAGTAAGGAAGCATATATCTGAACAGGAAAAAACTGAAGAAGGCCTTGGGCCCAATATCAAGAGCATTGTTACAATGTTAATGCTAATGCTGTTGATGATGTTTGCCGTCCACTGTACATGGGTAACTAGCAATGCCTACTCCAGCCCTAGTGTCGTACTAGCCTCTTACAATCATGATGGGTAAGGCTCACAGTTCTATGTCTGTTAGTGGTAGTTTGTGACCTGTTGCATCAAATCCACACAGTGCTACTTATTTGTATTTGCTGTTGACTCTTATTTGTGTTGCAGTACTCGGAACATTTTGGATGACTTCAGGGAAGCATACTATTGGCTAAGACAAAACACAGACGAACATGCCAGAGTAATGTCTTGGTGGGATTATGGCTATCAAATAGCAGGAATGGCAAATCGAACCACTCTGGTTGACAATAACACTTGGAATAACAGCCACATAGCCCTGGTATGCAGTGGTAATTTTGTTAGAAAATTTGACTTGGCTTTTATTATTTATTTATTTATTTATAATGTGTGTACACACACACACACACACACATATCTATACACACACACACACACACACACATGCATACATAAATACTGTTGTTTAAAAAATGGTGCTCAAGTTGACTAACAGTAATAAAATGCAAATTAATACAAATTATTTTGACATAACAAATTAGTTTAAAACATAGGTAGAAGCAAAGCTGTAAAGCTCCTTCAAGAAGAGGCTGGGTTACTTCCAGAGACCTACCTGAATAGAGATTTCTTTACTTGCTGATTGAAAAACAATAAAGAAGGAGCCAACCTAGCCTTCCTTAGCACAGATTTCCAGAGACTGGGAATGGCCACCAATTGAGCCTTCTCTCACATCTTCATCACATGGGCCTCCATTGGTAGTAGGACCAAGAGAAGGGCATGCCCTGAAAACTGTAAAATTCAGGCCTTCTTGTATAGTAGAATGTAGTTTTTTAAATAGTCTTATCATAAGTTACATAAAGCATTCCATGTCATAGCCATTGTTTTGAGTTGTGTCCACAAACAGACTGATAGCCAGGGAAGCTTCTGTAACAAAGAAATCACATGGTTCTTTTCCCCCACCCGCATCTGTAATAGGATTTTAGATTAGTTGAAGTTTGTGAACACTTTTCAAAGGGAACCTCAGGCGGAATACATCCAAAGAGGGTGTTACTAAGGCCTGTGTGATTGTGGCCAGATCACACACCTCCAGGAATGGTGACAGTTGGCACGCTAGCCTCACATGAGGAAATGCACTCCTGTCCACGACTTAAATGTGGCTGCTGGGTTCAGAACTGAATCCAGGTATGTATCCAAACCTTAAAGCTGAGTCTCCTAGGGGTGGGGTACAGCTCCATCTGGCACAGGTCGAGTCCCTCTTTTCTGTTTTTTCAACTAACCAAAAGCATCACTCCTTGCCTGGGTTATTGTCTAGCCTCATTAAGTCCACTACCATCATCAGGCCTTGTTTCAGACCCAGAACAGCTGCCTTGGAAGTAGATGGAAAAGAGTTATGTATGTAAATGAGCATACTGGTAAGCTAGTACGGGAGAGAACATAGAAACCTGAAACAGGTGATATGTCAGCAGCTGTGACGTTGAACAGGAATCCCCCATTACCAACTTGAAATTATTATTTCAAGAAGTATTTGAGTCAACATAAAACAGTGCCTTCCACGTTCCATTGCCTCTGTCTCAGAAGGGTTCTGAGTTGTATTGTATTGAAAATTTCCAGTAGAACCAATGAGGACTTGCTCCCCCTAATTCCAAGCAAAGATAGACAAGTTATCTGAAGCAATTTCTGTTACATAAGGTGCGCTGGCGTCAAATTGAAATGGATCCAAATAATAGGTCTCATTGAATAACCTGTTGAGTTGAGATGACACCACATGCTCCAGCACCTTGTACAAGAATGGAATATTGGAAAGTTGCCAAAAATTGTCCAATATAATAGGGTTTAGAGAAAAATGACTTTAGCAAGAGGCCCTGTTTGCCATCTTTTTAAGACATGATGTGACCTAGTCTCAGGGGCATTTACCCTGGCCCTATCTGTTTGCCATTCATCCCACCCTTCTACCTCCATTTTTTTTTAAGCAGGAAGGACAAGGAACCACTACACATGTAGTGGGCCCCACCTCCCCGAAGAACATCTTCATACCCATAAGTGGTGTAAAATGTAAAGTATGTAGTGTACCTGGCTTAATAGTTTTGCTTCCTAAGTCTTATCCAACCAGGGCTCTGTGATACAAACCAAGTCAAATGTGCTTACCCAGGAAGAGATCCTAAATTGCTGCTGTTTTCCATTAAAAACATGGAAAGCAGCAGCACCAACTTAGCTTAAAATTGCATTATTGAAATTACATATATAGTTTTTTTTCTATTGTTTGTTTTTCATGTCTTAATTCTGAGTTTAAGAATGAGAAATATAAATATTTGAGGAGAACAGCCAGAATTTAATATACAGTAAGGTTCTAAATCTTATTTTCAGTTAACATGAAGAGATAAGTAGAACAACGTGGAGGCAAAAAAGCCACTGTATCCTGCTTTTGGTATATGTTTTTTTGCAGTATCCACTATTTTTGCTATTTCAACACTAATTTTGTACTAGGCTGATACAATGATCCATGAAAGTAGTTGACATGGTGGTGACTAGTTTCAGCATATTAAAGTATCATCAGTTAGGCTGGTATGGTATCCTGATCTTGATGCATCATGATAATAAGCCATGCTTTATGGTGACAAAATGAAACTAGTCTTCCCCCATCTCCAGCTCTGTGTTTTCCCTGTCTTCATCCTCTACACGAACAAATTTGGTAGCTTTAGCTTCCAGTTTCAATTAACCACAAGTTAATATTATATCCACACTGTAAAGTGTGGTAAATTTTAATTGTTACCTGTTTAAAACAAGCTAGCTTCATTAAGTCATTATGAAATTGCCTTGTTCCACACAAACTATAGTTAAGAATAACACGGTCTGTCCAGTTCACACGGACACACACACACACAGGTTGTGACTAATTTTGAAAAGAAAGTAATCCTCTTCCCTAGTTCTGCTACACTGACATATAAGTAAGGCAAGGTAGACTCCAAAATGCCACTGTATTCCTGCTTGAGAATGAGACTTATTGCAGCTTGATTCCTTTACAGTGAACCATAGTTCATTGTGATACGTGAACCAGCTCAGAATGTAATGCAGGCTGGATTCATGGTGCTTTGAATTGTGCATGCATGAATTAAATCCATTTCACACTGGAGTTACAAGATTATTTCCCCCCCTGATTAGAATAGATGAAATGAAAGATGCTGAAACCAGTTACCACACCAAGTACTATAATAAATAAACCACATATATTGTGATGTCAGAACTAAATTTTTTTATTCAGTTTATTTTTTATTTTTTTATTTAGTTGCTTGTAAACTTGTACTTAAAACTTTTGTAGTTGGAATGTCATATTAAATGCTTTAATGTAGGATACCATTAAAGAGATTTTCAGTACAACCACAGAACTGTTCTGAAGATAAATATTTAGGAGGGAGGAGTTTTTGGGGGAAGGACTGCTATTTTGCTATTGGGTATATTAGGCAAATGTAATAAAATACAAATCCAGATATAAGACTTTACCCAATTCTGTAGGTGTCTAGTCCATTTATTTAACACTGCTACTCCACAACCTCTTGGCTGTCTGCACTGTTGTAAATAAAAACATGACTGACTGTATGTGATGTCCCAGGCAATATCTGGCTAGGTGGAATGTTGCACTGTTTTAAATACATATACATATTTTTAATACAGTTTTTAGATTTTTGTACTCACATTACCTTTTAAGCAAATGTTAAACATTTTTTAATGTTTAAAAGGTATGCTGATGTTTTGAGATACTGGATTTTCCAAAGAATTTAAAGCTAGGAAACCAGATAATAAAGACTTGATCAGAAAGCAACTTTCTGTAAGGATTCTTTTGCAATCTTTGGCTAAAGAGTGTGGCTGTTGCCACTGCTTCTTCTGTACTTTCAGGCCTCTGGGTTGATTGAAGGGAATGCGGAGCAGATTTTTAAATGTATGGAGCTGCCAGTTGTAGATAACTGTAATTTTCTCACCTTGCAGTCATTAAATTGTTCTCATGCAGTAGTAACCATATATCATAATTTGTTTAGTCTGAATTGGTCTGGGGATTACAAGGATGTATTCTGTTATATTGCCATATTATAAAAGTGATGTGTTTTAGGTTCTAGATTTAAATTTTATATAAGTTGATTTTTCCGTGATGAGTGACCTACTTGATTAGGATGGAATAATATTTTTTTAGTATTTGCTGCTTATGCTGCTAACAAGGGACTGTGTAAATTTAAGAGTATTCTTTTTTTCAGGTAGGAAAAGCTATGTCTTCAAATGAGACTGCTGCATATGAGATCATGCAAAGTCTGGATGTGGATTATGTATTAATCATTTTCGGCGGTGTAATTGGTTACTCTGGTGATGATATCAATAAGTTTTTGTGGATGGTGAGGATAGCTGAAGGAGAACATCCTAAAGATATCAGGGTAAGTAAAAGTGGATTTTCAGTAAAAACCAGTAGTCCATCTCTAGTATTTCTGCTGAGCCTGTTGCTTCAATCTGACAATGTTTTGTTATACCGGTCCTGATGATGTGTTCATAATATGGTGAAATTGAATGCGTAAGAAAGGAAAATGCACTAGCCTTGTGCACCAAATATCCAGGGGCCTGATTTTTCTCAGTTCCACATCATGTGCAGACCCAGACATCAGAGTCCTATATGGGATTTATGTATGAAGTATTGTACTAATGGTGCTATGCAGTGAATCCCAGCCAGACATTCCCCTCCCCAGTGCCCTATTTGCTGGGAAGCAACTGCTGCAGTTGATGCAGGACTGTTCCTCTATCACTTGGGAAGCAGCTGGCTGCTGTTCCCATGCCTTTCTGGGAACAATCTCTAGTGTGACAGGCAGAAGTAGGACCCCTGTTGCAATTCCTTCTCACACCAGAGATCACTGGGTAACTAGGTTGGAAGAGGGCAGGTTTAAAAGAACAAGCAATGCTCTTTCAAAGGGACTGAGCTCAAAAACCTCCATGCCATAAATCCCATGGTCTGACCCAGCACTAATGTTTTAAATAATAAATCATTTTTTCCCAGCGGTAACTTAACCAATTAAACAGTCTTCTGTAAGTGTTTACAATAATTAATTTTCCGTTTTCTGAATTAATTTTTAAACTTAACGTTCCAAGTTGTGGGTCTACTCTACAAATGTTTAAAACTGGATCTAATTCTAAGTATTCTATATGTAACAATCTGTTACTTGCCAATCATGGCATCTCAACATACTATGATTGAAAACTAATAGGCAGATGAATTGAAAATAAATTGTAAGTTACATGAATGCTTGGACAACAGGAAATTTAAAAAGTGGAATCCAAGAATGATGTTCAGAAGTGCAGCGTCAGTTACATTTCATTTAAGCAAAGTCAAGTATGAATGCTTAAAGCTGCAATTCTGCTATTCATCTAAAGAAATAGGATTACAACTTGTATGGAAAAGAAGACAGTCTGATAGAACTATTCTAAGATGAAGGGTAGTCTGTTCCTTTCAGCTAGAAACCACTGTATTTAAGCATTACATGTTTGTAATTTGATGTTATGGCCTATTTTCTTTGATTTAGTTGTAGTGACTTGCAAAACACTAATATATTTCCTTTTCTTGTTGTTAAAGGAAAGTGACTACTTCACTCCACAGGGAGAGTTCCGGGTAGATAAAGCAGGCTCTCCAACACTGCTAAATTGTCTCATGTATAAAATGTCATATTACAGGTTTGGGGAAATGCAGGTTAGTTAAATTTTTGATCCTTTGCAAAATAAAGTGTATACATACAATCTCAACAGTTAGCCTTTCCTTCGTCTCTTTTTTCTTAATGCATCTTTGCCAGCATATTACAGTACTGACTTTTTATTGCATCAAATGACAAAACTGCCATTTTAAGATACTGCTGTGTTATTGTATGCAAGCACCTTTCATGCTAAACAAATTACAAGGGTAAGAAGAGAGGAAACACGGTATAATGTGTTCTGAGCTTACATAATCTAGTAGTGAAGAAGCATCTAGACCACAGCTTTCCAGACTTTGCATGCTGGTGACACACTTTTTAGATATACATCAGTTCACAACACACTAATTCAGTTTTTCTAGCAAACCAGAGGTTAAACTAACCCCTTATAAGAGATACAGGCACATACGTAAGTTGTAATAACGAAATGTATGAGGACACAACATATCCAATGAAAGTCTTTCATTTATATTTTTAAACATAGATGATTTATAAATAATAACATTCATTTCCAAGGCTCAGGTGGGAGGGGATCATTCTTAGCCCAGGGAGGTGACACACCTACACACTTCAGGCAACACACTAATGTGTCACGACACACCATTTGGAAAGCTCTGATCTAGACCCACAATAAATATTCTAGTCTCCTAATCATAGTTAAAATTTAGGCATCTGTACTCATGTTGTAAAGAACTAACAGAAGCTGACTCATATGGGCTCATAATACAAAGTCTTTTACAAAATAAATAAAGGGCAGACAAAAAGATACAATTCAAGATCTGAAATTTCTTTCCATAATGCAGTAATTAATATTTGTGAAGGAAACTAAAAGTCTCACACTATACACCTTGACAATTTGAGAATCTAGAAGTTGATCTTTGAATCAAGATTTTGGTGGCAGTTCTGCATCTTGAGGTTTCTTAGAAGAAGAAAGTGGTGTATTAGTTTACATGTAAAATAAAATTGTTGGTGAAGACCATCCAGAACCTTGGGATGGGTGTGCATTGTATGTAATTGGCAACCAGTATCCACATTAGATAGCCTAGAATGCACTCACATGCAGTAACAAGATCATTTTAATTTCTGGTCCTAATTTTCTTTCTTCGGTTCGTTTCATGAGAATGCATACTTCTATGTCTGCTAGACATTATGGAGGACTAGAGTAAACAAAATAATTTTGTTTTACTAGTATTGGTGGTTTCTTCTGTTCTTACTCTTGCTTAATTCTTATGAACTGGCAAAACCAAAAAGGTTCCTTACAAGTCACAACCTTGTAGCTCCATTTATAAGGAAAAATAAAATTTAACATAGATGTAGTTTGCAATTATTTTTTAATAAACTGTACTTTTAATATACCACATATGATAATTTTCTGCAGAAGTAAGGTATACATAACACTTTTTTATGTTTCTGAAGTAACAAAGTGAATTTAATCTGTAAAAGATGCTAGTATTTCGTTTTTTTCAATTTTTCTGAAAATACCTTTCTTTCCCAGAAAAAAAATGTTCCACACCTCCACCCGACTCCTGCCATGGTCTCAGCATTTGTGGAAATTTTACACTTGTAGTGAGTTGAGCATTGGACTAGGTTTGAACACTGGGAGACCATAGTTCAAATCCCCACTCCACCTTGGAAACTTACTGGGTGATCTTGGGCAAGTCCCACTCTCTCAGCTTCAGAGAAAGGCAAGGGCAAACCCCCTCTGAAGATATTCTGTCAAGAAAACCCTATGATAGGTTTGACTCACCATAAGTCAGAAATGACTTGAAGGTGCATGACAACAAAGCAATACTTGGGGAAGTTTGGATCAGATGTCAGTAGAACAAAGTGAAGTGTAATCCTGATAAGATTGAGATACTATTAACTGAGGAATATGATGGTTCTGGCACAGGTTTAGAACTTCTGTTGAATGAAGTCTCCCTTCCAAAACAGCCAATTGACACCTTGGCAGTCCTGTTCATACAGGATTCATCCTGGACAGGAGAGCATTAGACCAATTCCCTACCAGGAGAAGTCAGCTATAGTCCCCATCATGCCCTAGTCACCTCCAAGTTGGATTGCTGTAATGTTTTGATTCAAAATACGCCCCTACAGTTCAGGGAAGGGCTGCAAAATGAGGTATCGCCTATGCCAAACCTCTATGAACTGCACAGGTTTCCATTTTGTTTCTCTCCTTGATGCAAGATTAGTTTTAACCATTTAAGCCCTAAATAGCCCAAGGCTAAAACAAATTCAAATCACTGTCTGCATATAACTTAAGAGATCCATCCTGCTATGCAGGCTCTCCTCTTACATTCCAGTGTCACCTCATGTGTAGCAAATGGGCACGGGGGGGTGTCTTCTCAGATGTGAGATGTGGATTGTGTAACTGCTTTGCCGAGGAGATGTCTTCGGCTGCCTCGCTGCCCACCTTTTGCTATGAGGATAACCAGTTTTATTTCAGTGAGTGTTCCCCTTGGGTCTGCCTGTGATGTGTTAACATCTGTTACTGGTAGTGATGGCTGGTTTGTATGTCTGAATTCATGTTTTATGATTTATTATTAAATTCCAGAATAGTAAAACAAAAAAAGGGTAGCAAGCCCCTGCCCCTTCAGCAAATAAAATAAACCACAACAGCCAAATTAAATGCCTTGGCAAAACAGTTTCAAGCTGGTCCAGAAACAATTAATGTTGGTGCCAGTCACACTTCTATGGGGAGGATATTCCACAAGTGGGAAAGAATCTCTCCCTTGTTTTAGTAGTGAATAATTTCTAATTATGGTGTTGCCTTGGGTATGCCTTGATGTGGTAAGCCAGGATGGAGTTATTTAAATAAATAGAAGTATTTGCATGTCTTCCATTTCTAACTTTCAGTTTTATTTCTAGAAAAAGGTCACATATCTACTACTGAGTCTTTGGTCAAACATTTATATGTGGCACTACAGCAGCTTCTTAATTATATACTAATGAATATAAAGAAATGGTTACAAGTAGTGTGTGCTATGAAAAGGTGTTCTAGTACTTGTAATCTGACATTTTAGAGCCAAAATAATGCATTATTGTGATTTTATATTGTAGTGTATTGATTGATGTTAAACTCTCTGTAGTTTGTTACAGATCACAGGTAAATATACGTGCATAGAATTTTCAAGGCTACAATACAAAACAGAATCTATAGGTATGCCTAGTCAGAGAATTGCATTTTGTATCTTTAAACTAATACACAACTTTAATTTTTTGTAGTTGGATTTTCGGACACCTCCAGGATTTGATCGCACACGCAACGCAGAGATTGGCAACAAGGACATTAAGTTTAAACATTTGGAAGAAGCTTTCACATCAGAGCACTGGCTTGTTAGGATATATAAAGTGAAACAGCTAGACAACAGAGAGACACTGGATCATAAGCCTAGACTAACCAACATTTTACCAAAACAGAAGTATTTGTCAAAAAAGGTGGGTTCCTAATGAAGTACGTCAAAGGAGGTTCATAATGTTAGATAAGTATACTAGCTATGATGAGTTCTTTCTACTGTCCGTATATAGAGACAATTTGTCTAATGCCAGATCTGCATTATGGTACCAACAGTTACCACTTGGATTAATCAAGCATGTGAGGACAACTGCATTGTATTATTGTGCTAAGTGAGAGAGTGTCTCCTAAAAATCCCAGCTAAGTGTAACACAATATACTATCTAAGATTATGAATAGTGTTTCAGTAACCATGACAGCTTACTCAGTAAAATGTGGAAGTATCTTTCTAAAAACTGGAAAAGTGATGCCTAGAAATTTCGGAATGACTTTTTGTAAAATAATTAAACCTGGATTTTTTTTGTTGACATTATTGAGTGTCTGATTCCTTACTCCTCACTTAAATACAACATTCACTTCTGTACACTACTATTTTATTTGAACAATAAGGTCTGTTCTGGCATCAAAATAAAATCCTTTTAAAACAGAAATACTGTTTTAAACTTGACAATCAAACATGCTGTTTTAACTAACATAGAATAGTAAACTAAATTTTGGGGATATGCAAATTCAACCTAACCACACAGTCAGGAGTTCATTTAGTACAGTGGTTCTCAACCTGTGGGTCCCCAGATGTTTCTAGACTTCAGCTCCCAGAAGCCCTGAGCATTGACCATAGTGACTGGGGCTTCTGGGAGCTGAAGTCCACAAACATCTGGGGACCCACAGGTTGAGAACCACTGATTTAGTAGCTCTTTTGACTGTGTGGTAAGATTGAATTCACATATCCCCATCTTCGTTTTTGTGGTTTGGCTTCCATATCATTTACATGCACACATCTTTATGGTACAGTCAGCCCCTCATATTTGCAGGATGACTTTCACAGATTTGATTATTTGTGAGTTCAGCTTCAGTCGCTTCTCTTCCGGGGGATCCTGCACATTAGTTGGTTGCTCTGATCAGGCCGTCCAGCCTATTAAAAAAAACCACCTGCAGTAGTCATTCTCCACCACAAGTAGCAACTGCCTGGCCAGCTAAGTACAGCTCACAGCTGGATTTCTCAGCACCCCAAACCCTCTCCTGAACCTCCCCACAGGAAAGAGATGGGCGAGAGAAAAGAAGTACAGGACCACCAAACTGACCCACTCCCTTTCCCTCTCTTTTCACTTACCTGGTTTAGACCCCGGGTGTCTATTCTTCCCACTATGCCCTGCCCCCCTTCCCACAGACACACACACATTTTGATATTTGTGATTTTTCCACTTTTGTAGAGGTTCTGCACCTCAAATCCTAGCAGATGTGGAGAGCTGACTGTATTTGCTTTCCCTTTGTCTTAGAATAATCCCTGTTTGATGCTCCTGGCTTCCTGATATACTTCTTATGCAGGAGTACAGAAGCATCTACTTGGAAGCATAGTACTGCTTTGCCTAGGAAAGTAAGATACTATGCACATTCTTACAATCTAAAGCATATATAGTTACCACTGTTCATATTCATCATGGTGTCAGAATATGTTGAAGATAAAATTTGATCCAAAACTAGTCAAACTAGGAGTTGTTCTCGTATGAAATCAATTGGTTTTAAATTAATTGTGACTGAAGGTCTGTTGATTTCAGTGAGTCTGGATCCAACTTGCAGTATTCACGGTGTGTAAACACAGTTTGTGGTAGTTTAGAGGGTGGAAACTGACAACTGTCAAATCAATACTGAATTCTGTTTGTTGTAATACATTTTTATGGGATGAGATCATGTCTCACCTTCTGAAGATCTTAAAGAAACTGTGTTTTTAGCTATGGATAGAAGGTCAAATGAGTTGAGTATATAGAGAGTAAGAGCCACAGCTCCATTCATCTAAAAGCTTGATATTAGTATTGGTTTTCAGAGAAAATGTCAATTCGAAATTTCTCCTGAATTCAGTAGAGTTCAGTGTGAATTTGCCTTGGAATAAGGATCTTCTGCTTCCTTGAAATTGTTCTCATAACCCACACATAATGGCTAATAGCAGCCTCTTAAAAGTTTTATGAATTTAATACCATAATAGCAGTATGCTATGATAATGAAATGGTTGCAATATTCAGTGAAAAGACCCTGCCATCTTTTCTGTCCCCCCTAGTGTGGCAAGCAAATCTTGCCTTACCATGCTGTTCTTTGGTGTGACTTTCACCCAGTCTGACTGCATGGCAGTACTCAGTTCATGAACAATAAAAGAGCTGATGTTCTGTTAAGCATATAAACACAGAATTGCAACATAATGATCTTGAAATAAGATAACAGTATAAAAATTATGAAAAACATGCTACAGAGGAAAAAACAGATGGTCTGTCATTTATTCGGTCTGTCATTTATTAATATGTATATTATTTAAGTACTAAGCAGATTCAGTAAAATGTATTTATAAAGACTAGCTTGAAAACTGCATTGGGTCGAGTTCTATATTAATACTGTTAATTGAAATTTACAGAGGGTGATTGTATTTGCAGTAAAATTGTGTTACTAGCAAATTGTAAAAACAATGCAATAGAATATTAGTTTGATTTCTACCAAGAAACAAAAAAGTACTTGGAATTTATTGTAAATTTATTGTAAATTCAGTTCTAATTTTCTGTAAAAAAAAAAAAAAGTTTCAGATTTAGGCTGCAACCCTAAATGTACTCATTTGAGACTTCGGTTAGATGAAACATTCATAACATTGTACTGATTAAGTACATTTAGTTTTGAAATATGTGGTGATTATTACTGGACACACACTATGACTCGGGGCTGGAAAAACAGTTGGAGATTCTTGGGGATGTAGACAAGCAGATCCTTGCCATTTTTCCAGTCTTGACGTAAATGGAGTATTTAAGGATTATGCAAAATGCAAAAACATGATGTAGGCACTATAATATTAAAAATAACTAATACACTATTCTGTTTTTCTTTTTAGACTGCCAAAAGGAAGCGTGGCTACATTAAGAATAAACTAATTTTAAAGAAAGGCAAGAGACCCAACAGGAAGACAGTTTAAATACACTGTACTGATTGCTAATATTGAAGCAGTTGTCCTTGAGATAACCAGTCTTTGCCTTTAGCTCAAGTCATGTTTCACAGCAACATGAGGGTACAGAACCATCATTGGTCCAGATTATTGTACAAAACTTTCAGGCAATGTCTGACTTAAATTTTGGCTTATTGAGAACAGCTGTTTTAGATTTGTATTGTGGAGCAAGACAGAGCTGCTTTCCAGGTCTAGCAGCAGATTTTTTTTTTAATTGGTACATATTATCCTTCCAATCCATTGAATTTGGACTGACTGCACCAAAGAGCCCTTTAATTTGGTCCTTGGCACATGCATACTTGTCAGTTTTTTAAGTTCAGCTGAACAGCAATATCTTAACTGGAATGGTGGAATATATGAATTGACTGTTCTTAGTCAAGAAGTGTGGGTATTTTTATATCCAGCTACTAGAACAACTCCTTTTGAGGTATTTATTTTACAAGACTTCATAAATGTACTCTCCCACTGCTGTATGTTTTCAGGACTTAAACCAAGCTGCAATTATAGTAATCACGGGACAGATTATACAATTGGATGATGTAATTTGTTTTGGGAAGAGGTGGCCTTGCTGTCTTTGTGCAGGTGTTTTTGAAAGATAAATATACAGGCCAAATCATGCACAGATTAGATAGATACAAGGGCTACATTTGTATCTTACATCTGACACGACAGTAATGAATGCTGCTGAGCACCATAGCACTTGGTGTTTTCAGAACTTGCTTGTTTAGCTACATAGTTACCATATACAGTAATTGGGCCTTTTAAGGAAAAAAATTGACAAGTATCCAAACTCTTTCTGTGGCTATTACAAAGGCAGGAGAGTTTATAAGCCTGCTTGCCTTTTTCATGAGGCAATGACTTTTCATGGAAATGACTAGCTTTTCTCCATATCTTTCTTTAGTGCTTCAGTTCATGAAACTATGACTTGGATATGTGCTTTGTCGTTGATAAAATATAAAAGAGAGTTATTCAAGTGCACTAAATTACAAATGGAGATTGACCATGTTCACTTTCCAGCTATAGGAAACTTTACAAACTTGAACATTACTTAGTTATTTTAATAAAATGAAACATAAAATATGGGGGTAGGGTTCACTTGACAGCCACAGGTTATAATTTTGATATAGGAAACAGCTTATACCAGATGTATTGGTATAAAGCAGAATAGTATGTACCTTCCAAACAAAACAAAAGTATCGCTCAGTGAGAATGTTACTGCTGACTTTTCTTCTCAGATGTATAATTTTTATTTGTAAATTCATTTTTGAGTAAAGAGGTTATTAAATCAATAATACAGTGGCAACATTTTCACAAAATAACAATCTGGATTTCTGACCCTTTGTCATTGAGATTATATTACTTTGTTGCTTAAAAGCTCAACGCAAACCCGTTGTTGGCTATAGGGAAAATAAAGTTAAATCAAGTTTTGTGTTAAGTGATTGGCTACTATTCCTTTCTTTATTTATTTATTACCTTATTACCTACCAAAGGTGCTTTGCTAAGGACCGGAATTATACTCACTGAACTCTTTAAAATATTGCAGTGTTAAATTACCAGCATTTCATTTTATGAATTTTGGATATGGACTTGTTTACAATTTTTCCTCCATAAACATTTTCCTTTCTCATACTTTAAAGAAGAATTTTATGAAGAGAAAATTATCACTTAGTGTGCAGTAATAATTCATATACAGATGTTGTGATCTGTAACCAAAAATCCTTTAGACATTCTTAACATCTGTTATAGGGCTGATAAAATTAGGTTTGTGATTTATAAATCCCAATTTATATACATCCATCTGTCTATGGGCTTTTGGTTCTCCAGTGAAACCTTTGGTCAACCATTTAAGAATTCTGATCTACACTGGATACTTCACGAGGATTTCTTTTGAATCCAAGTGCAGTGGCTTTGATCTAGAGTTAAGAAGTCAGAAGAATAGAAGTCAGTGGGACCAGTTTATGACTAACAAGTGCCATTCCTCTCAAGGGACCTACTTGAAGTTCAGCATGATTAAATCTAGATCCAGCTAAACCTAATTATGGGGGGAAATGCTCTACTTAATTTTTTGTGTTATCATATTCTTCTAAGAGTAGCAGATTGTTAGAGTCCAAAATGCATGCTGTTAAATGTACTCTATGAAATGCAAAGAAGTGACACACCTGGAGAATTCTGCAGAATCCCCCACCCTTAGGAAATGCTGTTAAGATAATCTTCTTTGATAATATTTTTATATTTTTTAAGGGTTGATTTAAATTGCCTCCTTCTAGTAGAAAACTTCTAACTTTGTGCATCTTGGCCGGGGACAATCTCAGCAACAGACAAAGACCTCAGCAGCATCACTGACCAGTTCTATGGATAGATCTCCTAGAACTATAGTTCCATAAGCCTATAGGTCTGGACCCCAAAAACCTGACTCCTGTGAAGATTAGCATACAGACCAGATCTGATGAGTCAGAGATCAGGGCTCTGTTCACTTTGTCCTCATCTCCTGTTAACTGTTTTCTAGAAATGTTCCTTAAGTCTGAATTGGACACTAAGGGTTAATAGCCATACAATAGCAAACCAGGATAAAAGGTGAAAATACACTGCTGTGAGCACAGTAGGTTTTACTTGTGTTCTTCAGTCTTCTATGGCCTGGGCCCTACTTTTGACCTAAATTTGCATTGTGGGCACGCCTTCTCTGTCCTATACCCTGGAAGGCAGTAGTGCTTCTACAGGCAGGTTGCAACCCAGTATTGGAGATTGTAGAATGTAGATGAAGACCAGTGCTTGATTTGACCTGAGAAAAGGACATCACACAACTTACCTGTTCAATATATACAGGCCCTCCTCACCCCCCCCCCCCCAAAAATCTTACTAAAGTAAGACAACTGAAATAGATTGAACAATTTAAAATACACTAGTTGCTAACTTTGGAAACAGTACTACATAGTTATGGGCAATGGAACAGTAAAGATCTAGACAAACCATTTAACAACCAATAAATGCAAATAAAATTTATTGAGTGTTTTCATATTGTGATTTTAATTCACAAATTATGAAAAGAAGGCTAATCAGAAGTGACTGCCAGAAAACTGGAACTTAACAAATAAGTATAAATTTGTTTATGAACAATTAGTTCCATTTAAGAAAAATTTGCATAGGTCCTACAGCAGTGCACAAAGGTTACTGGAATTATATCAAAATGTACATTACAATTCAAAGTGTAGTGTACTGTACCTATCTACACTGAAAGGAAATAATTGCAGGTGCAAGACAAACAAAATATAATCTACAAATAAGGCATGTTACTTTTTCACATCCTAGAATTCATATCATAACTGAAATATAAGGAGCTATGGTTAAATGAGATGGAAAGGGAAAGGGTCTCCTGGCTTATTCTTTGGAATCTCTTGTCGATTAGTGTTATCCCATTATGTGCCTGTGGCTTTGAAAATAGACCCTGCAAGATTTCATTAATGGCAGCAGGTATTTCCTTGCAAGAACATTCAGAAAGAAAGATGCTTACCAGAATGTGACTGGTGTATTTTTTCTAATCACACAGTGTGAAATGGCCATATAGAAAAGACTTAATACTTCACATTTGTGGTGTATTATTTCAAATGTAGCTACATCCTGTAGCCCTGATAACCATTATCAAATCATCAAAGGGAAATAAAACCTAGATCTAAAAAAAGTTGTGTAAGAATGTAACTAGTTCTTTGGTGAATGAGCAAAAATATAGTGCTGATGATACTTCCTCATTCAAATGACCACATGTTAAATTACATTTTTCTGGGTACCTAAGTGGACTAACTTCTTTAAAATAAAAGTTTATGCAAGTAGTGCTGATTCAGTCAGTAAGATGTTGACAACAGGTATCTATAAAAAGGTATCTATAAAAAGCTTTCTTCAAAACCAGATTTTATACACTGAGGGTATACTGTTTTATTTTATTTTTTTCAAATAGAGTTTGAACATATTTAAGAAAATTTGCTTTTATAAATACAGTGGCTTTCATTTGCTGAGACACAGATGCAATAAATAGATCAAGAGCTGGGCTTGATTACTAGATACCCTGGTGAATACTGATGCTCTTAACATTGTAATACATTCCTTTATATAAATGCATGTGTATAGTTTGGACTATCATCTTAGATTTCTGCTGAAAAAATACTAACGTACAAAATGTGAAGTGAGCTCAAGAAGACAAGGCACAAAAACAATGGCGGGTTTATAACTAACTGTGTTTATGGGGCACTGTGGAGATATTTTTAAGAGCTAAGCAGAGAACATTGTACACGCATATGAACTGAATATGCAATTAAGCAGTACGAGCAGAAATTACTACAACTTAAGCATAACTATGGTTTTAGTCATCTTAATTTCATAAAGTGTCATTTCCAGAGTAGATTTGCATGCTCTTTTCCAACTTTGGAATGGATTTTGTAGTCCATTTCCTGAAAGAGTTTCTCATACATCATGGTCTCTTCCAGGAGTAGTCCAACATGGGTTAAATATACAGCACCATGCTGCTTGGCTAGTGTGAACTCTTGAACCACGCATTCATACTACCAAGGAGTTTTAATGTCGAAGCATCTAGGCTTCATCATGTTCCTGTTCGGACAGGAAAGCTGTGCTGTAGTTGCTGTGTACAAAATTTTCCAGCCCTGTCTAGCAGCTAAAATGTTAAATATCACATGTTTTATAAGAATCACATGGCTGGGTTTACTTCCCAGCTAATTGCATCATTTAGAAAATGAAATTAGGACCCTTACGATAGCTACAAAAACTTATTACACAGTAGGTAAAACTGTTCTCTGCCCTCATTGTCGGAGTCACTTATTACTTCCAGGCATTTCTTTTACACTACAAAAGCAATGTGGAATTCTTCTCCCATAACTTTCCAAAGCCCTTACATATGCCAATAGGCTAGCTCTTGGCAATTAAATATATTTTCTGCTGTAGGACCCATGTTCTTTATTTACAGGCCACTGTCAAGGTAGTGAAATCAATGGAATGAATGATATATAGACAGAGGACAGAACTGCTTAGAGTTTGAAAAAACAGTTCATGGCTTGGAAAGCATGGAATTGCAGAAGTCTCTGATAAATCCACTGGCAAGTGACTCACCAAGAGAGCCAAATTCCCAAAGAGCAAAACTGAGCATAAAAAGCATACAGTTAGAAAGATGAGAGTAATGAATGGATGAACAAGATGGCTTAGACATCTCTGTCTTCCTACAAGGAAAAGGGTGTTTGAATGTATTATAAAGACAAACATGCTTCACAGAGAAAATAATTGTTCTTCTGTCAGATAAAGCAAGTCATTTCAGTCACAAGTTCAACCATTAAATGACTGTCAGTGTCAAGTGATTTTAAGTGCAAAACATTTTTGGCAATGTGAAAAATAGAAAACCTCAACAATAATAATAAAAAAGTGATCATTACCAATGTGAAGCCTGATCTTGCAAGCAATGTGGTACACACTGACTTGAGTGCAAAAGATCAGATTCTTAATTATTGTCTGTTTCTGTATACATATATATAATAGACTTCATTATACCAATACAGAGTAGGGTGTGCATATCTAATACGTGCACATAAAATATCTTTTATAAACAGGATATTTCAGCTGTTCTGAGCTGCATTATTTGGAAAAAGCAGCTTTAATTTACAGCAACATTTAATCACACCTGAAATTTAGATAGTGCATCTTTTTAATGCCTTTAGAAAATGGGCTTCTTCTGAGTCCAGGTCAATTTTATCAACGAGTCTTCCAGAGGGGATCAAAGTATATCCACCCATCACCCTGTAAAGAAAGAATCACAGAAATAAAAAGTAAGCTTCACTTTATTAAAAGTTTAACCAGCCTGATTCTAAGCTAACAAGTAAAGTAGCAGTAGTTCCATGCGCACACAAAAATACTTCTTTTGCCATTGGAAGCGGATCTACCACAGAGAACACCTTAAGAGGAAGCTCTATTGCTTGAACTCAAAGTTCCACCTGCCTCCTGTTACTAAGTTAATACAACAGTCCGCTTTGTAGAATATCAGTAACAGCATAAATTCTCCTGCTGAAATGTCTCTTAAGATACACAGAGGGAAATCCTATAGATTTCAACAGGTATTTTTTAGATATGAATAAATCTAGATCAAATACATTTTTTTAACCTGTATTCGGTTTGCAATCTAATTGGACCACATTGCTCATCCCCTCCTCACTTTACTTTAAATCAAAAGCTATCAAGCCCTGGAGATTCAGGGACTATACCAGCAACTCCCTCAAAAAAACAGGAGATCAAGGAAAGATCATTTCTGTTCCTAGTTGTTTAAAGGTGTAGTTTAGAAAATGCCAAGTTTTGCTAGAAAGTTTGAGGAGCTATTTCAGAAGAGAGAAACATGACCTCTAGAAGTGTCATTTGGGGGGGACAGGAAAATGTGATTCTTCTTTCTCCCACAGCCCCGGGGGGTTATAAACAGTCTTGCAAGATTGCATGTGATGCCCAAGGTACATGATTCCCCCTGTGCTCTAAATATTCTGTCTAAATGCAAAGAAAGGTAATTCAATCTGAATACAATTGGCCCTCCATATTTGCATGTTTCACTTTCAAGGACTGGATTATTCACAGATTATTTGCTGTCACCTCTGCTGCCTCCCTATGCCATTTTTAAGAGGGACTGTAACCTCATGAGACTGAGAAACTGAACAAGGCTTGTAAGTGAATAGTATAGGGCAGTAGTAGAGGTGGCACTAAGTCTCACCAGCCACCCACTTCTGCCTTGTGAAGGTACCCCGATGCCTCAAGGGAATCCATGATTAGTTGAATATGATGATCATACATTTTTGTGTGTTAAATATGGTTTGGGAGGGCCTAGAGTTACTCAAGGTTTTTCCACTTTCAGGGGGGTCCTGTGCCTTTAACCCTGGTGAATGTGTAGGGATGACTGTAGTTTGCACAGCATGTATTAAACAACTTTTCATTCTAGGATAAGTAATCCTCTATTGAAACAGTAGTTTGATCTGCCAGAGAAAACTATTCAACTCAGATGACATCAGTGTTGAAGAGAAACATACAGATTATTGCAAATGTATTGATATAACTTCGTAGTAGCAAAGTGACAACTGCAGAATCCCATTAAGTCTTTGTATAAAAAACATTAATACCCTTTTTTGTGGTGACACTTAATCAGCGGTTCACCTGAAAGAAGCTTACGCAATAGTTCTGGTGGTCTTAAATACTGCATTTTATTCAAAGTAGTAAAAATACACATCTGTTGCATTAGTGTTGTACCATTTTAATAATAAGCCTACATCTAACAAAAAAAATCAAAACCAAAGTTGGAATTGTCTTAAAGGTTTTAGGTGCTGTAGTTTGCCATGGTAAATGGAAATCCAAACCTGCTCTTTACGAATCATTCCCCTTACCTCTTTGATAAAATATTTTGGTTTCCAGGGTGTATTGCTAGTGGCTCGCTGCCTCTCCTCTGCTCGCTGCCTCTCCTCAAGGAAACACTTGTGGTCTGTAGCTAAACTAATGTTGCCTTCCTTCAGGGCATTGGTGACTTGTTGCCAGAGATGCCTGTGTAGCAAATCAGACCATGCAATTATGTGAGAGAGAATTACATTCTTGGAGAGAAATGAAGTGGATTGCACAAAGAACCACATTGCTTTAGCCAAAGTTCTCTGTTTTTTAGAAGAATGAGTTTTGCAAATTAAATTCAGTGAAAACCTAGAGGAACAGATTTCTGAGTCACTGCTCTGTGCTCAGTATTCCAGATTTTATTTTTCAAAAATGGTGAAACTTACAAAAACGTGGTTAAATTTTGATGTTACTAAAGTGACAGGAACTGATACACAGAATCACAGTATAGAGAAAACAGCTGCACCAAGATATTTGTTACTCAACAATCAAATAGTACTCAAAAATCAAATAAACCTTGTTCATTTTATCAAATTTGTCTACTTGTCCATTTATTCCTTTATCATTATAGGTGCTGACCTTCTATAAACTTTCAAAAGCAAGATGACTACTCACATAAGTGTCTACTCCTGTTTCATCAAGTCCATATTTCAAGACATACTTAAAAATATCACTATCCTGCTAATTACCTCATTAATACTTTCCAGTATGCAAATATCTTGGATAACACTGTTTAATTCTTTGCAACATGCCCTAAAAATATTTTGAACCCAGTTTAGATTTACAAACTTTCAGATTGTTCATGATTGTTCTGTTGCAACTAAGGTTTCCCTTTTTTATAAAATTAACCTTTTAAAAAAAAATTAAAACCAACTGTTCTAAATTCTTATGGCCATTTGCATTAATCCACTAATGAAAGTAATGCGTTTGCTAGGCTAGTTCCACCATGCATGCAAGGGGGAAATTGTATAAGTTGCAAATTAAGCAATTGGTTACCCAGTTGCACAAGAAGCAGTGTGCTCACAACCTAAAAAGAAAATGTATTTTTCACTTGTATGAGAAAATCAACTCGGCTGTCACACTTCATTCTTTCCAAATTACACTGCATTTAACGCTTAACATCCACAGTTTCACAAATCATTTTCTAGTTGTTGCCAGCATTATAGTAAGATACTATTTATTTTGAGTGGCACAAAAATTTCAAATACATGCATACATTCAGATAGACTAGGGGGTTTTCTTTATGGTTTTAACCAACTTCCTATGCTCAAAACTCTATGAAATTCATGGGGTTGCCATAAGTCAAAGGCACATACACATAGAAGAGTTAAGATTTTTTGCTCTGTGTCTACTTCTGAACTATTCCTAGAAATGAGCTTTTAAAACTTCTTTTTTGACTTACTAACTTGACTTTAGCTTGTGTCTATTTTTCTGTTTGCTTATCCTGGATTCCATATTAGAAGAGTGAATGCTCAATGAACAAAAATAAGATCTACAAGAAAGCAACTGTGAACTATCCAAGAGTCTTTGGACAGCAGCAGCTAGCATACAGAATGGATTCTTGCCCATCCACATTAAGGCCATTTGGTACATTGACTCTGCATACCAGTCCTTTGGCATCCTCAGAAAACAAAAGTAGTCATGCTAGTGTTTGAACACCTAGAACAAGAGTGGACAACTGTGAAGGCAATGGGAACCATTTTATGCCCTGTACCTCTCCTGGAGCATAGTTAAAGTATGAGGGGGCTAGAGCCATTGGAGGGCAAAAGCACTGGATTTTTCAGCAGTGTTGAGCAAAGGGGGTTTAAAAACAGCTGGAAATACTGGAGGGGGGCTATAAACTGTGGCCTCACGGGCTACACTCTCTACACCCCAACTACAGTCTCAAAACAAGAATTCATGACCCAATACTGGCTCAATAGCTATTACTTATGTTAAATGTATCTGAATGGGATAGTTTCATAAAAAGAGTCTCACCTTGATTCAAATGGGCCTTGTTTTGCTATTGGTCTGATCTTCTTGCGAATTATGGGTAGCTTGGTGGTGTCAATTATTTTGGTTTCCCCATTGCTATATGTAAATTCCAGTGTGCCATTCCACTCTCCTTGTGCCTTACATACTATGGTATTGGTTGGGTTATGTTTCACCTCTGCTGTAACCCTGATCCAAGTGATAAAAATAGAAATTAATACACAGATTATTGCAAGAAGGGCTAACATCCAGGCACACTAAACATTTTCACCACAGTGAAACTCAGAAAGGAAAGTTAGCTTAAAGAACTATTTTCTTACAAGAAAGCATTTCCTGTTGTTGTTGTTGTTATTATTTTATATTGGAGATACATTTCTGGAGTGGAGAGCATTCAGTGTAGTCTAGCCAAAGCTGTGTAATTTTTGCCTGTATTTGCAGAAGCTCAATATTTAATCAATATTACCAGAAGCAACCTTCCAGGCACACACATTGTCAATACTGCAAGTCACAGATTAGCCAGGATACATTTGTGGTTTTGTTCATTTGTTTTTAAAAGGATGGCATAATCATTACCACTTATGAAGAAGTTTTTATTTACCAGTGCACAACCATCTGCCATACTTTCACAGTGCCATTTCACTTCAATGCAGTGATTCCCCAGTTTTTTATGCCTAAAGTTAGTAATTGTATGCAGCACATGAGACAGTATGCCCAATGAAAAACACACTACAATGGATTCAGGATCCTGACCAATTCAATTCATTGAATGCCCTGATTAAATCCATGTATTGCTGCTTCAGCTCCTCAGCTCTGGAACTGCAACTAGCAAACACCCCCAACAAAGTACTATGAGGACCTACAACACAATGCTTTCAAAATATTCATAGTACTGAATCATGAACAACTACTGTACAGCAATGCAAACAGTAAGCATTTTGCTAACTAATGCTGCTCTCTTTTGTAGTTTAATAGAATGATCTACAGAAAAATGGTAAAACAGTGTGGTACCTGTGTACTTTTCCCCCATAGAAAGGTTTGGTGTGGAACGTGACAGCAGCTGAGTAGCCAGTCTTGGCACAGTGGATGTTAACTTTCCCTCCAAGTTCCACCCAAGGAATGGTAAGTATAGAACGCGCATAGGCACATGGTAGCGTGAACACATACTCCTCCTCATGTTCCATGAGATAAAGAACACCTGAAGACAGTAGGGGTAGAAACATAAAAGCTCTTTTAGCACCGAGAATTCACCAATGAACTTTCTAGAAGGAAGGTCACCTTTTATAGTATGGTAATGGAAAGCCACTGTGAATCTTTAGGATAGGTTGTATTTATTTTGCTTTTCTTCATTAGGGATGCAAAGACGAATAGAACAGTAAATAAATACCGACTGACCTTTACCGTGATGTAATTTTCCAAATATCCTTTTTGCCAGATCCTCATAGTCTGGGTTATCTAGCCTTAAAGCTATGTTCTTAATCAGGTCAAGTGATCAAAACAGCCTCTTAACCTCCAAATGACACTCTAAAGTAACCTCACAAGGCTCAAGACACTAATTCAATTATATTCCTTTTCAAAGAGGACAGAACTGATGGGTAGAGAGAAACTGGTATAACTGCCTCTCTCCTGTTGTTTGATAAAATTAAAGTATCATGTCACCTGGCTTGCATAAGCAATGCCCAGTAGGTCAAGTTCATGCTATTGTTAGTTAACTGTCAATACACAAAACAATGCTTTCTTCTCCCAACGTTTAGTAGTCATCAAATAAAAAGACTCAAAAGAGTTACATAAAACTACATATACTTTAGAGTTACACAGAGCTAACAGTCGGAATTGATTTTTTGAAAAATGCAGCCTTGCACAGATTATTCTAAAGCAGTGGTTCTCAACCTGTGGGTCCCCAGATGTTTGTGGACTTCAGCTCCCAGAAGCCCTGAGCATTGACCATAGTGGCTGGGGCTTCTGGGAGCTGAAGTCCACAAACATCTGGGGACCCACAGGTTGAGAACCACTGTTCTAAAGTAACAGAATCCTGTGATTCTGATAATGAATAAGATCCAGGTGTATGATGGTTCCACTTTCTTTTTTACCAGTCTGAAGTGTTAGCTGCTGCTTATCTGAAACAAGCTCCCACTAGTGCATCTTGTATCAGCAGTGGGAATAACATGGCCTTACGGAAACTGAACTACAAGTTTAAGCAGCCCTAGCCAACATACGGAAAGCTCAGTCCAACAATATCCAGAGGGCCACATGATTCCACCATTACATTACATTACATTGCATTACATTACATTACAGACTGCACTGCTAAACCGAGCTGGATCTTGGCTTGGTCAAGCTAAAATAAGGATCATTAACATTGATGGGACTTGTTCATCATATTTGATTCTCACTGTTTTCTTCCTCCAGACCCATACTCTAAGTAGCACACTCTCTGTAGATCACATTGCTGAAATACACAGATGCCATGGTACACCTGTATAATTATGTCTGATTTAGAAGCCAAGGAATTGGTATTAACACTCTCCATTGATTCTGTAGAGATGATGCAAAGCACAAGAATTGTGTTCAAAACTCTTGAGTGTTTTTCTACAAAAGGAGATCCACATGCATATTTCTCATTCAGATCACACGGTGCCCATTAGTCCAAGATTTAGTTATGTTATTACAACAAATAGCAGCTACCTTAATCTGCAGAACAAAAATAACCGAAAGCAGCACCCACTAATATACCCAGTCCTGTGACAGAATTGTGTTCTCACATGATTGCCCACGATTAGCAACTCTAGACAGCATTCAATGTGCTCTTCTACTTTACATGAACACCTGAACACAGAACATATTGTGCATACTACTAGAGATCTAAAAGAGATGAAGTTTTGAATCCATTATTGGAATCAGCCCTCACTAAGATGAGACACCAGCACTAACTTAAAAGGAAACTGGTAATGACACGGTAGGTAGCAAGAGGAGATGCAAGATAGGAACCTTAGGAAAAGTGTGAAATACATAGGTATCTTTTACACATACATAAACCTAACCAAGGACAAAGGGTTGCATATGCAATCCTGCCCTTCCACTACCAGGGAACAATTGTCACAGAATTAAGTCCACACATGTAAACCGTCAGCCACTGGAGCCAAGAATTGCATCTGCTATTTCTTTCCCTTTAGTCTTCAAAGTGTGCACTCCAAATTCTATCACCCAACAAAAGAATCCTTCAAGATGCAAACATAACTGTACTCACTAGGAATATTTTCACTGGCATTTCTTTGCTTACTGCTAAAAGAACCTTCGTAGAATGGCTTCAGAGCACACCATTCATCCACTGTGGTGCAGATCCTTTGTGCCCAGCTTCCTCTTGGCAACAGCAGACCAAAGCATTTCCCTTCTGTCCTCCTGGGCACTTCCAGGTTCAAATGGAGATAGAATGAGTAGTGGTAGCACACCATCCCCAGAAAAACCTACTCCAGCCCCTCAGCTTGAAGGTGAGCACTTTTCCTGTGCCAAAAACCATGAGTGGGGAGAGGTTATTAAAAAAATGAAACAATTGTTTGTGGACCCCTTCTCTCACTCCACATGATCCCACCCAACCCACATTCCCCAAGATCGTATCAATTTATGCTCCTCTCTTCTACAATACTTTATAATGGCATGGAGCTACAACTCTCCAGTGTTTAAATGATAGAGAGGCATCCTTTAACATGACTCCATCGACATCCTTTCCTTGAAGGCATTTCCCACCCATTTCCAATTCTTAGGTACTGTTTTCTATCTAATCAGTGCAATACTAATTTATTTATTTCCTTAATTTCATTTCATTTGTATGCTGCTTTTCTCTCAGAGTGAGACCCAAGGCAGCTCACAAAAAGTAAGCAAAGTGGGTCCCTCGTAATTTCATTATTATGTATGTCATTTCAGTTACCCACAATGAGATGTGGTCTGAAAATAGGTACTTTGAATTTTAGAGTGATAAAATAGAAGTATTTAAGTCAGTAAAAAAGTTAAATAAAATGAAATACAGTATGTACAGTGTTACATGGAAAAATGGCAGGGAATGTAAAGTTGAAGCCAATGGCACCCCATTTGTTCGTGGTATCATGCTATCTCACATTGTCCGCACTATCTCACATTTCCTCGCTGTACACAGTTCTACTCATGCTATAATGGTAACCAAGCTCTCAGTAGGCCTCTTCATTACTCTTTGTGATATGATTGCAGTACAGTGTCCTTCTGCAAAATTCTTATGCTTGCACAGTAAAGTCCTTTTGCTTGAGTCCTTGTGTTGTTTGCAACAGCCCCAAAGCACAAGAGTGGTGAAACTGGCAATCTGGATAAGCTGAAGATAACTTGTAAAGTTCTTCCTTTGTGTAAGAAGGTGAATGTTCTTGATTTAATCAAGAAAGAAAACAAAACATGCATTAAGATTGGTAAGATGTAAGGTAAGAATGAATCTTCCGTCTGTGAAATTCTGAAGAAGGAAAAAGAAATCCATTCTAGTTTTGCTGTTGTACCTCAAACTGCAAAAGTTATATCTATGGTGCATGATCTATAGTGCTCAATTTAAATGGAGAAGGCATTAGATTTGTGGCTGGAAGACAAGAACAGAAAACAAATCCCCATTAATTTTCACGTCTTGCACCACAAAGTATTGAGGTTGTACAAAAACATCAGCAGGGCATCCCCTCAAGTGAGACCACCACCAAGCCCTTTATTGCAAGTAGAGAATGGTTGGACAGATTTAGGAACTGGTTTGGACTTAAAAATATAAAACTGAGTGGAGAGGCTGTTTCTGACAAGGAAGCAGTTCCTGCCACATTTCCAGACCAGTTTAAGAAGCTGGTTGAAGCGAAAGGCTACCATCCAAAGCAAATGTCCATCTGCGATGAAACCAGACTCTTCTGGGGAAAAAATGCCCATTAGAACCTACATTCATAAAACTGCAAGGCAGCTCCAGGGCATAAAGCATGGAAGGAGAGATTAACTGTGGCAACTCTGCAGAACATATGATAAAGCCAAGCATAGTACACAGCATATAGTACACGTAAACAAAACAAATCCAAGAATCAACATGCTCTTAAAAACAAACTTTATCTGCCCATGTTTTGGCAATATAATAAGAAAGCATGAATGACAGCCACCTTCTTTAAAGAATGGTTTCACCATCCCAAAAATTAAAAAAACATTTGCAGTAGGAAGGGTTGGAATTTAAACTCCTGTTAATAGTGGACAATGCACCTGGCCATCCGGAGTCTGTCAAGTGAATTTGTCAAGGCCATGTATACCTGCCTGGTATTTGACCACATTCTATCAGCAGTTAAGCTAGACGTAGCTCAGTGCTGGAAATACTTCATTATTGCTTATGCCATAATCTTCATCAAAGCTGCAATGGATGAATTAAAACCTGAAACTGTAAATGCCGGCTGGAAAAAAATGTGAAGTTGTGGATGATTTTCAGGCCCCCTCCCCGGGGATCAATGGAGATGTTCGGAGAATTATCCACACAGCAAGGTGATTTGATGAAGAAGGACTTGCTGGCCTCCTGGATGAGGAAGTGGAGGAACTTACTGATGGCCAGGAAGAAGTGTTATTCAATGAACAATTGGAGGAATTTGCTAAGATGTTTCCAGACAAAGAGGAAGGAGAAATAGAACCAGCCATGTGGACATTAGATAAATTTGCCAAAGTATTTCAAACTGCACAGACATTAAAGGATAAAATTATAGAATGCAATCCATGGATAGAACAGAGGATTCAAGTCACTTGTACAATCACTGGAGGATTTCAACATCTGCAGCTACACTTTGATGAATTAAAGAGACAGCAACTTCCAATTACAATGTTCTTCAAAAAGGTTCCAGTAAAAAAATCCTCACAAGATCCCTAATGATCAATATCAACACTGTCTGCTCCTGAAATCGAGATTATCCTGGTGCTAAAGTCCAGGAACACCTTCTGATAATCTTCCTTCTGAAGATGATTCACTTTCTGATTTATCATCAGAAGGTCACTGCTAGCCTAACACTATGCCACTAAGATGCTAGCATTAGACTGTTATTGACCTTCTTCATACAAAAACATTTTGTTTTTGGACCATACTTTGTTAATTCTTATGTTTTTCACAGCTGTGCATTGGCTTTGGACTGCAAAGAATGGCTACAAACCTTCACTTGCTAAAGTTTTGTCAAGTTTCAGAGCCTTCTCTCCAAGCTGCATACTCATCTCAATGGCTACATCATTCATCTCATTGAAAAAAATAGCATTTGTATTATCCACATTTTTTGCTATCCATGGTAAGTCCAAGAACATATTCCCCAGCCTTAGGGGGGACCTACTGTAAAAGGTAATTCCAAATTTTATACTGAAACTCCTTTGAAGGTGATGGCAGTCCAGTCTCCTCTGTTGTCACCTTGACAAATGAGCATGGAGAGCAATGTTACCCTTGCTTCAGAATCAGGACTTCTTTCATACACTCCTCAGAGAAGGAAACAGTGACATCTTCAAACTCTAGAGCTACACACTATTCCTAGCATAAAATTCATCTCCCATCTGAGGGAAGTCTTACAGGTAGGCCTGCCAGGTAATGTAATGGACAGAATTACCATGCCTTAATGGCTGTGTAGAAGGGAATTTCAGGAAAATTCCTGCTTCTATACAACAATTGAAAGGAGTCCTGTCCCTTACTTCATCTGCCAACCATACTTCTAGGGCAAGGCTGAAAAATACATGCACTAAAATTGTAATAATTTAGGCTTCATGTAATATCCAATTAGCATTTCTCCTCTTCTTTGGGCAAAACAGATATATTCACATAGGACAAGAAGCAGTTGCATATCAGCCCCTACCTACATCTTTTAACTCTTTCAGACAAAGAGAATAAGACACATCACAAGCAGGACTGGAACCAAACAACAGCAACTCAAAAGGAAACTTACAGCAGAGGCTAGGAACATGCAGCTCTCCACATCTTGTTTGGCTGCAACTCCCATCAGCTCTAGCTAGGTAGCCAATGATAAGAAATTATCAGAGCTCCAGGCTCTATTTGGGGAGCCACATGTTGTATCATTCCTGCTTACAAGCACCATGTGACTCAAATATTATGGCAGTTTTTGTGGCCACCAGTGTGTTGCACCATGCAAAGTACTGACTATGAACTACAAATCTGGGCCAACGTCACAGACCAAACTGTGACAAGACTATGGCCTTCCACAGAAAGCCATCTGGGTTTTAATATCCTCAGGGGAGGCCCTTTTCCTAGGGCTATCATCAAAGGAAAGTTTGGTAGGCTAGACTGGTCCGTTCCTGTTTTCCTTCAACCAACAGACAAAGACCCTTTTAGACAGACAGACTTTTGGCAACAGATCAGCTGCTGAACTTGGGCTTTTAGTGGGTAAGTGCTGCTATTTCTTCTGATAAGCTTTAATTGTGTCTTATAGCCTATTTTTAATTGTATTTCTTGTTTCATTTAAATGATAATATTGTTCGCTGTTATGGGTGCCATTTTTAGCAGAAAGGTGGAATATAAATTTAATTAGTAACATTTTTTTTCTTGAAATCTAGACAGTTAAACTAGACATGGATTTTAGCAGCAAATCAAGTTATGCTTGACTACTTATGTGTATCAACATGCACACCATCACAAGTTCATTTTGGGTACCAGATATAAAGAGACATTTAATCACTCGCTTCTTTACATTTTCCCCTGCGTCCAATTCAATTGTGCAGGAGATTTGTACTGTGTATTTCCTCAGCATAATACAAAATATATCTATCAAAAGCCAAGATACAGTCTTCCCCAACTTATCTAACAGGTTAGGGATGAGAGCACTGTCAGAAAACAGAATTGGTTGAAACACAGAAGCCGTGTAGCAAACTATACTATAAGCAGCATGAAGGACTCAGAGAGGCTCACTAGTTACCAATCACACACATGCTGCTTGCAAAGTCTCTCAGCCAGCTTAGTATCTTCCCCCCGTCTCAGCTCACTTTGCAAGCAGCACAAATATGGAAACTGTCCCAAGTGAGCCTCCATAGGCAAGAAGAACTGATGAAAGAGTGGAATCCCCACTGAATTAATGGAACTTGTCCTTAATTTGGAAGCATCAAAACAGCAAGTCACTAAGTAACGGGGTGCTGAAAGGTGGGGGCTTCTTGTATAACCTTTAAAAACAACAACAGCCAACTCAATTATTTGCACATTTTTAAAGAAAAGGTCTGTAAATATATTTATCTTAAATAATATAATGGCTTTGTGCAAAAGTTTGTATCTATGTTTCTTATGCCTTTTCTTTTCCTATTATGTTTTCATTAGTTAATTGTATGTTATTTCAAGTGCATGCCAAAGATGATCTTATTAAAATACAAATAAAAATTAGCACAGAACATCAATTTAGGAAACTGCCTCTTAACCATGGAATGCAAAGCAAAGGTACCGCAAACTAAGCAACTGGAACAATTTCTCTTTTTCTGATCATAAGCTTACTTGTTTGACTGATTTCCTTTAATCTCTTATATAATAATAAGAATTTTCACAATCTTGTGTTAGTGTCTAGAGCAGTGGTTCTCAACCTGTGGGTCCCCAGATGTTCATGGACTTCAGCTCCCAGAAGCCCTGAGCATTGACCATAGTGGCTGGGGCTTCTGGGAGCTGAAGTCCACGAACATCTGGGGACCCACAGGTTGAGAACCACTGGTCTAGAGGCTGAAAAGCACATCAAGCCCTTCACTGTTGCTGCAGTACAGTTTCTCGGGGTGGGGGGGTTGGTCCTCTTCTTCAAGACTTTCTAAAATACTTTTTGATAAGCAAGCATGCTACAGAATATCTTATCTTTGTGGCATGTCTTACCTTCACCTACCATAGAAACACCTATTGACATCCCCATGAACTTGCTTTTAGTCCATACGTGAACATTTGCACACATCTTCTTCTCCTTACATTCACAGTAAAAGCAAGATATTGGTGGGTGATGGGATACTTGCTCAGCTACAAATCTCAGTTTGTAGCATTCAGATGAAGTTGGGCCCTTAAGACCTGGAGAGGCACTGGAAGTTCTCAACGGTTTCACCTTGTCTTTAGGCACATCCCAAGAGCAATGAAAAGTTTCCCCAATAATTGGGTTGTAGGGCTTCTTGGCAACAGCTCCTTTTCTGCCTTCATGAAAAGCTGTTAAGTAATACTCCACAAAGGAAATTATTCTCTCCTCCGGAGTTGTTCCAGCTGAAACTGACAGAAGCAGGTCTGGATGGGCCAAGAAGTTGGCGTACATCTCCAGCAGGGACCTCTTCTCCAAAATAAAGGTTGGAAGGACTACCTATATTGAATGCAATTTTTTGAACAGAGAAAGAAAGAGAGATGCCATTTTTAAATAGCTGTATTGAGACATTTAAATGGTTAAGTAAAAAAGAAAAATAAACTTTTTTCCCATGCGCTTGTAGAAATCGGCCTCTCAGGACACAAAGTGTTAATAATGAATGAACACTCGCTACTTTGGTCAATCATACAAGCCATTCTCTATTTCTACAGAGTCCTCAATGGCCCTGGAAGTAACAAGCTCCCGCTATTCAAGCTGCCTGGGTTTTCTCGTTGTTTTACTCTACTTAGTAGTAGAGTAAGTGAATCAATTGTTCACTGACAGTACTCATTGTTTACCAAAGTGGTACATCATTTGGGCTCAAGTTAATTGAGTTCTGTTGGAAGTTTGCCAACTCTGGCAGCTGGCAGGCTGGGTGGGGCACAAAGAAATCTCCTTCTGGACCTCAGCAGTGTTACTATACGTTAACACAAGAGTAACTGAAGTCATGCTCATAGCTGCACTTTAACTGATTCTAATAGTTGTGAGAACACAGAATATCATAGCCATTTCCCATCTCTCTCCATTCTCTACCAATCATTTTCTGGTTATTCCCCCCTTCCACTCACTCCTGTACAAATTTTGCCTTCTCCAGTGTCATGGGCATTACCCAATTATATTCAAGGCACTTAAACAGAAATATTTCAGTTAGCATTCCGGAAGTATAATAGCCTAAACCAGTGGTTCTTAACCTGGAGTCCATGAAGCCCTGCTACTGGATACCAACAGCAGTGGCAGCAACAGGGATGCATATGTGTGTGTGTCTGTGCGTGCATGCCCGAGCTGTTTTTCATTTGCAAACGAGGGAGCAGTTGGCACGTGCTCATATGCCTTCCAACACGTCCCTTCCAAGGTGTCCCTCTCCAGTCCTCCACCCCCCACTGCTGTGTCCCTGCTGAAAGGGATCCATTTGCAAATGAGGGAACAGTTGGGGCATGCACACATGCCTTCTAATGTGTCCCTCTGTGCACCCCCACCCCCACGTCTCTGAGAAAAGGGAGTCAAAGACAGCCATGCATGCATACCCAAACTGCTCTCTCATCTACAAACAAGGGAGCAACTAGGATGTGCACAGATGCCTTCTTTCATGTCCCTCTGCACCCACACTCCCCACTTCCGTGTCCCAGGCAAAAGAGACCTGGCAGCAGGTAAGTGTGTGCGCCCAAACTGTTCTCTCACTTGCAAACAAGGGAGCAGTTGGGGCACATGCACACACCTTCCACTATGTCCCTCTATGCCCAAACCCCCTGCTGGGTGTGAAAAGGACACAGAGGCAGTCATGCATGTGAACCCAAACTGGCCTCTTGTTTGTAAACAAGGGAGTAGTTTTGGATCCCGCAAACACACCCCTGATGAACGGGACATGGTGGCAGGTGTGTGCATGCATCCATAGTATGGCTCTGGGTCTAAATCCCCACTCAGCCATGGAAACCCACTGGGTGACCTCAGGCAAATCACATTCTCTTAGCCCCAAAGAAAGGAAAAGGCAACAAATCTTGCTAAAAAACTTGCATGATATGTTTACCTTAGGGCTGCCATATAAGTCAGTTTTCAAAGGGAAGAGAAATTATGGACAAAAGGAAATTCCCCTGTCAGCGGCATTTTGTTGTTGTGTGCCTTCAAGTCACATCTGAGTTATGGCAAACATAAGCTGAACTTATCAGAGAGGTGTTTTTTTGGTAAGATTTGTTCAGAATGGGTCTGCCTTTGTCCTCCTCTGAGGCTGAGAGAATGTGACTTTTAAGTGCTCTGTTAATTCAAATGAAGTATCATCTCATATAAGCTTTACTCGCATCCCATACCATTCTAACATTTACTTCTTTGTTTAGATTTCTCACAAAAAAGTCTTTAATCTCATTTTTTTGTCTCAGAAGTTCTCAACCTGTGCCCCCCTCAGCAATTCTTGTGTGGCCTCCAAGCTACTTATTAGCTTTGGCTCTCTCCTCCCTCTTTGAACCCTGCAAAGGGCTTGTGGGAGAAGGGAACAGATGAGTAAATGGATATTTGTGCCTTAGAGGCACTACCTCTGCTGCCACTCTGGTGCCAAGTAAAAACACGGCTGTTCACTAAAGCTTTTCAGGTATGATTGATTTCATCCAAATTTGCACATGTGACTAGTTTGAAATTGTTTCACTGCTTTTAATCTGTCCTGTTTTAAGTGCCCTGTCCAGTTTTAAGGGATTCAATATGCTTTTGGTCTTTAAATTATTCTTATTGTTTTAAACTGTTCAAACTGATTTTATTATATGCTACCATGAGAGATCCTTGGATATGGGGCAGGACATAGATATTTTAATTAATTAACAAAGTGGGAACAGCAAAACTGCAAGCAACATCTCACCTTCTAGGCACTTTAGAACTCCAGCTCCCATGGTTCCTTACCACTGGTTAGGGTTGATGGGAGTTATAAGTCAACACCATCTGGAGGGCCATTTTCCCCCCTTTATGACATAAGGCCACTACCAAAAGATCAGTAAGAAATCTGCATTTATAGACAGGATGGAGCAGAGGGCGAAGATGGTACAGCATATGGCCTTACATAATGAGCAAGTCTTCAGGGAAAAAAAAACACTAAATTTTCTTCAGAACTTATCAGAGAGGTGTTTGTGACCATCTCTGTATCCAAGTTTCAATTTCAAGTATAATAAGAAAAGAGCCCTAAGAGGGCTGGTACAACCAGCAGGATTTCATAAAAGGGAGATCAGATACAAGCAACAAATGATAAAGATGATCCCTCTTCTGTAAAAACCAAATGTTTCTATCTCTGACAGCAGCAGCAAGGTGGACTTTGCAGTACTTCATACTTTTATGAGCAAAATAAGAACAAGTCAGAAAAACACAACTGACACTACTTTCATCTTTCAAATGTAATTGCTTTCTCAAAAAGAAAGCAAAGTAAGGTTAAAAAAAGAAAATGTGGTAAGAATGATTTAGAAATTCAATCTCTGCACAGTTTGATGTAAACTGACCTAATCTATTGGATCAGAACAGGACTATCCTTGGAATTTCACACTTCTCCCAATTTTGCAGGACAGTTCTTGGCTCAAAAATACATTTGGAAATATGTATTTTAAGATGAAATAATTCTATTGTTTGTAAAATTTTTATACAGGGTTTTGTGAGTGAGTGTGTGTGTGTGTGTGTGTGGCTTTTTGTGGAGGGTTGGTTTTTTTCCTTTTTTTTTGCAAAATCACACATTAATGTGGAAACAGGATAGAAAAGACTTAGTAACAAATGCAGGAAAGGAACTGACATGGATTGGAATAATGCTAACCTGATCATCTCCAATTCATTCTAAAATCAAAACAAACTATTACAAACTCTAAACCAGCGGTTCTCAACCTGTGGGTTGTGAACCCTTTGGGGGGTCGAATGACCATTTCACAAGGGTCGCCGCTCCTCTATCCCGCCCTGCCCCCTTTTGAAAGAAGGCAGCCTCACAGCCAATGGGAGCGCTGTTTCTGAGACCCCGCATGGGAGGAGGGGAAAGGAGGAGTGCTGGGCATTTCCCCATCTTTCCCTGCCAGGTAGGGGGCGGAACTGGCGAGAGGAGACCCTGTACTGGCAGCAGGTGAGAGAAGGCGTGCTGGGCGTGTGTGGGGATGTTTCCCCGTCTTTCCTTGCCGGGCAGGGGGGCAGAGGTGGGGAGACAGAGAGGGGCTTGCAGGTGTAGTGTGGTCAAAGGGCTACAGCGGGTATCGCACCCCACTCCCGAACCCTCAGAGGGACGAAAGGAGGAAGGAAGGGGCGCCCGTGCGACGTGGGAGTGAGAGCATCCGAGCAGCTGCACTCCCTTTAAAGGAGGGAGGGAGGGAGGGAGGGTGGGAGTGAAACAAAACGCGTCAGCTTATGCCGCTGCCATCTTTCCTCTCTCCCTGTCCTTTCCTCCCTGCGCCTTGTGTAAAATGTGGGCTGTTTCGGTGTTGCCTTTGGGAGTGACTGGCTTTTTGAACTGTGGAAGCCTAACATTCAGAACTAGAACTACTGCCTTAATTCTGGCATTGATGGATGCTTTCTGTGCTTTAAAAAAAAGGGGGAGGGTTACCAGTTTTTAGGCATTAGAAGTCTATCCAGAGCAGTGATTTAGGGCAGTATTTCCAATCTATTCGATGTTGGAAATAACTAAATAAATAAATAAATAAATAAATAATAAATAACGAAAATAATTTTATTGTTGGGGGTCACCACAACATGAGGAACTGTATTAAGGGGTCGCGGCATTAGGAAGGTTGAGAACCACTGCTCTAAACGTATGTACTAGAAGATAAGCCCTGCTCAACACAGGGATTTACTTCTGAGTAAACCTGCAAGAGTCTGCACTATGAGTCTATTATAAAGCTTTGTGGTGGGGGTGCACTATAGTACATGAAGCCATCTTTAGAATTTCAGAATACATTTCAATCAAAGTACAAGATGGTGGTTGGTAAGCAGATGGAAGCCACATCTAACAACAACAGAAGATTGCTCTCCTCCTTACAGCAAAGAAGTTTTTCTCCCTTGGCTAGTGGCTTAAAAAAAGGAAAAAAACTACTCGGATCGTCAGATCATCTAACCTAGAATAACAAAAAGAATCTTGAGTTGAATGTGGAGAGGGGAAAGGAACAGATTTGTTTACATCTTGTTTTAGGGGGCATTTTTTTTTTTGCAAAAAGCTTTCCTTTCTTTCTTATCTCATTTCCATGCAGATCTTTGTTACAAATTCTTCTCTCCCAGTCAAGCTTCCCTTGCAGGATTAAACCACAGTCCTCTCTAGTCTGGTAGGGTTTTCCCACTATGGTCAAACAGTAGGAAGCCCAGAAACAGAACATGAATGCAATGGCACTCCACCAATCATACTCTCCAGCATCTGGCATACACTTTTGGCACTGGAGGGAGGGAGTATACATCCATTACAGTTAGTAGCTTACTCATATCCTATGAGAATCAGTAGTCAGAACACAAATCACTGCACTATCAACCAAATGAAAAAGACAGGGACATTTTCAGCACCACCAACGTCCCTTTAAGGAAGAAGCTGTACAAAAAAACTTGGCTCTCTATAGAGCATTTGGGATCTCTAGTAGTAGGCTCTATAGTTTGCATCAACTGAATGCAGGGATAAGAGTGGTCCTTGATTGTTTGCCCTGCATCTCTAAATGCTTGTAGAAAGGTTAGGGAAAAACATCAGATGAATCCAAACTGATCTAAGTAGAGATGTATCAAAAACATGCAATTTAGCTTCAGATCTTACAAGCATAAAACCTGAACAATAAATTCCCATCTCCCACTGTTTTAAAAGAAAGTATTTCTAAGTTACTTTAGTTAGCCAGATGGAAAAAAAAGTATGAAGAAGTTTAAACCTGGTAGCCTCATTCCAATACCATACACACTCTGACTGAAATGTTGTCCATAATGTTGTCTAACATGCAAATAAAATTAATGGTATTCTATTCCAGCCCTACCTGTACAGTTAATTTGGGAGTGAGATGCATATTTCAGCAATGTTTAACTGGTCCTTTCTATTTCTTTCACTCTGCAATGTCAGGCTTAAAAATCATTTTCTCTTTCATGCATTATTCAGGAAAGCACTCTAAACACTGGTGTATAAGTTTACTACACCAATCAAAATCAATGGTTTTCTGACCTTCCTGTGCTGAAAATGACACAGGCTCAAAATAACAGCCCAGTAGGAGATCTACTTTGCAGTACACCTACTGTGTTTCACACACTAAATACTAGCCCCACTGATTTCTATTCATTATATCCATACAGTCATGAAGAACACTTTTTTCCACACACAGTATATCCATATATCCATCCACTTGGCTGGAGTACTGTGCCAGTTGGAAAGCACAAGATCAGCAGACTCAAAAGAATGGATTCCAAAGACACGATTTTTTTTCTAACCTATCTTATGAAGAATCATTCCTAAATATAACTCAGCCAGGAAACAGCCAACAATTAAGACTGTCACTCTTGCCTCATACCCTTTCCCTCTTAGGATGGAAATGAAGGAAGGACTCAAAAGGAAGACTGTCCCAGATCAGATTTCTTGCATTTGGTTGCTAGCTATAAAGAAGAACAGAACCTTGATTTGCTTTCTCATTTTCATCTTCTGAACCTCTTTGGCATTTGATGAATATGCATATTAGTATGAAGGAAGTTCAGAAGTAGAAAAAGAAATTCTAGTTTAGAACTTACAGAATTCTTAATTTAAATCAACAATAATGAGCCTGAGAAATGGAAGCTTTTCCTTCAAAGAGCTTTCCCACCTGGCTTTCACACAAGATGTAAGCTGGTTTGTCTCACATATGATGGATTAAAACATTTCTCTAATCCTAGAATTTTGTTTTTTACTTTATTGAAAGATGACACAAAATTTCTCAGGGGATGAAGATTTAATTAAGTTTCCTTTTGGAAAACTTGTTAGCATGGGGTAGGTTCTTGTTCTTACATCCTTCTGCTCTGCCAACCAAATATGACTAGTGGTTTCTACTGCAACTGAGCAGTCAATCCATTCTGGGTTTTGCTCCAAACTTTAATGGAGCTATCCAAGATGCTGGACCTACTTTAAGGATAAGGTTCAGCACTCTGGACAGCTCCTTTAAGGTCTGGAGAAAACTCAGAGCAGATTCAACACTCAGTGAAACCTCCAGCCATCACTGCTGCTCACTCATGCTTGAAAACATGGAGGCTTAACATCTTCCTCCTGAGCCATGAACATGCCACTGGAAATACATTTTGACTCTCCTGAAGCCTTGTCACTCAAATAAATACACACATGTCCCCAAAATAGAATTGTAAACAATATTTTGGATTCTATATGATCTCATCTCTTAATTAAAAAAGCCCTTATTTTAAACCAACTGCGGTGACTTGCCTATGGATTTCACCCCTCTGTCTCTATTTACCTGTTTAAATGTTCTGTTGTGCTTTACATGTGACAGATTATACACACACACACACACACACACACACACATTATAGGTGAAAACAATCATCCCCAAATCCTTAGAGATCTAGAGATGCACATTCAGGTCTGTGAAGAGTGGTTGCAGCTGCTACTAAACATGCTCAAATTTGGGGGAATGTTAAACCAGGAACCATCAAAGGGTTTTTAAAAAAAAACTTACTTGGCCTCAGTTTCCCACAGACTTTTGATATAAAAATCTATATTTTTTTGAGAGAAGGATTTATTTTTACATTCCAATCTATATTTCTCAACAATTTTTCCTCAATCTTGGAAATGAAGTGCTCTCACTGGCAAGAAGCCAGGGTAGCGCACAACACCACTGCTAGGAATACTGAAGAGAAAGGAGGAGGAGGAGGAGGCCATTATCCATGGCTTTGTAGTTGAAATCATTTCTGGATTCTGCTCAGGAATTTCCTCCAGACATCAGAAAGTCAGTTTTTGATTCCAGGAGCGTCACTTGTAAGAGACAGTGGCAAAACTTAACGTATAAGTTTACACCTGAAAGATTGCTATAGAGTTCATTCATTCATTCATTCATTCATTCATTCAATTTATACTCTACCTTTGTCCCAGATGGGCTCCAAGGTAGCTTACAATAATTTTAAAAGATACTGGTAAAACATTTAATTTACAAAAGTTAAAAAGAAATTAATTCATCCAGTTATTAAAATATGCTTAAAAACAATTTAAAAAGTTAAAACATATTTAAAACATAGTATTAAAAATGAATTTTTAAAAATAAAAAAGATACAGAACACTATTTTACACAAGAACTTAATAATTAAAATTTCAGAGTCCAAAAGCATGCTTGAATAAAAATGTCTTCACCTGCTGGAAGAAAGAGAGCAGGGAGGGGGCCAACCAGACTTTCCATAGAAGGGACCTCCATAGCCTGGGAGTGGCCAGAGAGAAGGCTCTTAATACTCATACTACTCATGCAGAAAACAGCACCTTTCCTGTTTAGATCATTAAATTAGAATTTACATCATGTATGTATGTAACAAAAATTAGGAAAGCGGCAATGAGCACCATTACAACAGATTCTGGGATGAGACCGACACTAAGGACAAATGAGGAAGCTAATTCAACAGCAAGTGATTTTTAAACAAAACACTGTAGGGGTTTATCTCTGAAAAGGGAGGTGCTATCACATACCCTTGTTAGGTCCATTCCAAGTTTGAGCTGCGAGATAAGATGGAGAATTATGCTACGCTGATCATCCCTCACCCCTAAATCATCCTCTTCATTATCTTCAGTGTCTGTCACCTCATCTTCAACCAAGACCAATTCACGAGATGAACGCTTTAAAAAAAATATGAATACATAATCAGTATGACCACTTGGATAAACAACAATATGGCATAAGTTCATATAAGCTTAATTAGAGAGCTCTGGGAAGATTACTTCTAAAACATTCACTCATTGCTAACACACCACAACAATAATTAGTAGGTTATGAACAATAATGATTTCAGTGTTGAGAACTTGGACAGGCAATATAAAGAAACCTTAGATTAAGTCCAAGTATTTCCCTTAATCAACCTCACACCTCCAAAATGAAATTATCATCACTCAAAAATATGTGTACTTCTGCTACTTGATGCCAAGTTTGTTTGTTTCTTTGTTTTCTGAACAAACTGGTCAATAAAATATTCTTGGGTAGCATGTTAGAGAAAACTGTTACTTAAGATGCTGAAGTAATATTTTCTGTGGAAATGAAGATAAATTATTAATTTGCTATCTTAAGAATACACCTGTGCCCAGAACAAGGTCATTATGTTGGCTTTTTTTTATCTAAAGACATTGCACATCTGTTCATATTTCAGACATATGGAGCAGTACTTCAGATACCAAAACCTGTACTTATTCTTTTTGAAAGGGGCAAAGATAACACTTCATCAAGATGCAGTGAAATCTTAACCCTCTTGCGTAAAAATAACTGGATGACTTTTGGTAAGTTTGGAATTCATGCTTGATTATCAGAACAACCATGTAAAAGAAATTTAGGCAGAATTTTTTTTTCCATTTCTCAGCTTTTTGATCTTGAGAGGTACACAGATTGGCCTTGCTCCTGAAAATATTACAACCTGACCACTTAAATTTCTTGAGACCATATTACTGAACAGGTATAAACTAATCACCATGAAGAATTTCTTTCACTTATATTTCATATGATAAAAGCATAGCAATAGTTCAATTGTAATAAATTATCTTGTGAAATGAATAAAAAAAGTAGAAGTAGCTGTAAAGTGGCTGTAAAAGAGTAACTTTGTGTGTGGAAAGGAGGCAACCAAGGGGGAAAAGAAAGGGAATCTTTCACAATTATTCTCTTTCACAAGGAATTTGAATTCATATTTTGCTCCAAAAGACTATTTAATCAAGCTCAAGGGTTTCCTAGCAGCCTGACACATGAAATTATTATATCAACAATCTCTACAGTTTGACATTATTACATGAGCATACTGAATTTATCTAGAGTAGAATTTACTTATAGAAACCATATAATCAAGATATCTTCTGAAATGCAGCACTACCTTAAGCATTCTTTGTATGCCAAACATCAAATACTGTTCACTCTAGCTTTACCATCCCATAGGAAGAATAATTATTAAGCTGCAAGAGTGCCTGCATAGACAACTCTACATTATCTACATCATGCTACAGCATGATAGCAATGTAGTGGCTGAAAGAGGAACCACCATCAATTTCCCCCCAGTCATGCAGCACAGAGAAGAATGTATTTTTGGACATTTGCCTCAGTATCAACAGTACATAAGAATTCAAACCCATAATCCAGTTCTATAATACATCTCCTCTGTTCTGTACAGTAAAGAGTTTAATTTGAAAGGGGTGCAGAGAGAGACTGAACAAACAAGCATGAACTTATCAGGAGTAGGTCCAGAACTTACAGATGATGCTTCTATGGCAGGCTTGTTTATCATCCAGCTCGACCTCATTGAGTATCCTGAACTATGTAACAGCACTGCTGGTTTCCAGCTGCTGCTGCTACTAGCTCCTTTAATATCAGCAAATGAGCTGGAGCTAGGAATTAGCAGTACCAGGAAAACTCAAGAGAACCTTCCCTCCCTGCTCTGCCCCCACCTCCTTTTTAATTTCCAGAGAATTTGAAAAGCATGAGGTCAATTCAGCATGAATCTGCTGCCTACATTTCTAGTCACATGGGGCTGGATCAGTGAGCTTAACTACAAATCATGCAACTGGAGAAATGATGCTGCTGCTTGTCTGCCTCTATCCCCACCCTCCACCACAGTGCACATGAGGTAGTGTTAGAAAGAGCAGCTTGTTCAGCATCGAAAAGCAGAAAAGACCTCAGCTATCACATGTCTAAAACCTCCGTCCAACTATGGAGTGCTTTTAAAATTCCAAATATCTTAAGGGTATCTTGCTGGTCACCCGGCCTCACATGTTTGGTTATCAGAAAAACTTTACTATTTTACTAGAAAGCCTTCAGAACCGAATGAGTACTGAGAACTACAAACATGTCTACATATACATACATACACACACACACATACACACTAGGAGAGTCATTTCATATACCCTGTGCATGTGCCTTCAAATCACCTGTTGATTTACAGTGACCCCATTAATTTTGTAGGGCTTTCTTAGGTAAGGAACACTCAGAGGTAGTTTGCCATTGCCTTCACGCTTCATCATCGCCACAACCTAACAACTCAATAGCAGAAGGCATGCCCATACATGCATGAGAAAGGAGGATTTCCTTTTGCCAGTAGTTCTTTGCACCTCATAGGTGCTGTTCTTAGAAGCCCCACTTCCTGATAGTAGGGAGCTTGATGGAATCTACAAAGAAAAAAAACAACCTCTAGGTATACATTTTTCCTTATTACCATGCATTTTAGGAGCACTAAGAAAGATCCAAACACATCACTTTAAAGCCTGCTTTTTTGTCTTAAAAATATAAGGTGATGGAAACTAATATCTGAAACAGTCCTCAAGGTAACTGTTTCTAAAAATTAATTAGGAAAAAAACTCACATCAATCAGTTTATTTTTATTAGCAATTAAACTTTGAACTTACTTCAAACTACACATGTAAATTTCAGATCACATTCAACTGAGTATTCAAGCTAAAATTTTGGATTTACTGCTGAGTAGACATGCCTGATGGTATAGTAGGAATGCACTATAATTTAAGAGTTACCATTTATGAGACATTACCGGGAGAACTAAATTTCATACCAAAATATTATGAGGAACATTTTCTTTGTGTTACCATGATGGGAAACCATCAGATGGTAGAATAAAATGCTACCAAAATGTCAATGGCCAAAGTGAAATGGAAAACCTTGAGCAAAGAGAATCATGCCCATATAAGCTCTAGATGTTCTAAAATACCATCACCAGATCAATGCCCTCCTGATGAGTTGAGGTAATGGGAGATCTAGGCCAGCACAGAAGTCACTGGATGAGGAAGACTGCCTTGTGCCATGACCGAAAGCTCTCTTCTGGGACTTAATGCTCTGTCAGGTATTAATTATATTAAAATAAATTTGAGGGAGAGGAGCTAGAATGTTACTCTGCCTTCTGAAGTAGGTGCCTCTTCCTCACAGATGGTTAAAGAAAGAAGTTTTAACCATTTTTTACTTTACTATCTCTGTGCGTGTAGCATGCCAACTTTTCAGTAACCCCATGAAATCCATAGGGTTTTCTTAGGCAAGGAGTACTCAGATGTGGTTTTGCCAATTAGTTCCTCTGAACTATAGCCTACAACACTTGGCATTCATTAGTGTTCTCCTATTCAAGTACAAACCAGAGATGACCCTGCTTAGCTTCCAATGTCAGATCTCATGATTTTGGGTCATTTAGGCTTTATTTATTTAATAAATCTCTTTATTAGCAGAAATACTTTTTAAAAAAAATTAAAAAGGTTGGATCCAAACTGATTGCAAAAAAATAAAAACCTCACTGAGTGACAACAAACTTATCCCATTGCTTCAGTACCACCTAAGGGCAGCTAACACAGTCTGAACCCAACCCTCCACCTTTTTAATCAAAACAGGAACCCTGTGAAATTGGAAATAAATAAAATTGATATTTCTGTCATGGGTAGGATTCAAGATCTGCATGTTGTGTCTGAAAAAACACCACTTACTGAAAGTGCTTTAGTTTGGTCAGAGCAGATTCTCAGCTCAGCCCACTCAAGAGGATTCTTGCAAAGAGTTTTCAAAGGAGCTAAATGAACGGCTGTGAATGGGAAGAAGTGGGAAATTCTACTTTCACCAGCACAGGTGCATATACCTAAATCTGGATCCAACACAATATTATCTATCTGTCTATCTATCTGAATGCAGAAATATTACACCAGAAATGTGGTTTTTTTTAATTTCCAACCTAACAGTCATCCTAGGATACAAATATATAAAAATCCTAAGAATAAAACTAAGCACAACAAACCATAAAAACAAAAATAAAACTCATTATTTATCTCTAGATTTCTTGGTTGCACAGCCATAATGAAGTTTGATGCATCAGCATAAGCTGGATTAGTTTCTGGTGACGTCTTCCAATGCACAGCCCAGGATAAACATGACAAATGCTGCACTCGCGTGCACACAGAAAAACATGGCAATCAGCAGAATGTCACCCTTTCCAGAGGACACTCCAGTAAATGATCAATTTATATTATGTTTTATATGGGAAAAATCGACAGCCCTAATGTATTCTGTCCTTGCTGTTCAATAACAATTAGATAATATGACCTATTGAATTGCCAAAGTACACAGTCAAAGACTGCATGTTACTGTCCCCCAAAAAAGAAAAAGCTCATCAGATGCTGTGAACACAGTCCTATCTATATCTTCTCAAAAGCCCCACTGAGTTCAATATGACAACTTCTCTGTACGCAGGTATTAAGACATCAGCCCAAAAACAGGCCTGAACCAATTTCAAGAAATGTGTTTCCTACGTCATATTTAAAACTAGGAATAGTAATTAACTATTTAATAAGACATATTTAAAGCCTTCTTAAATTAATAAAGACCTCAAGACCTTTGCTCTCTATTACTGTAACCAAGTGTAATCCAACTGTGGCAAAAACAGGGGCAAGGGAGGGCATCTGAGGGCTCAATTAAATAATCAGCTATATTTTCAGTTGTATTTTCCACCACTAAAATGTGCCAAATAACTGTGCATAGTACATCCAGTGGAGGTGGTACAGCCAAGCAAGAATACATTTTTAATGACACCTTGCCTTAAAATGAATAATTGCTTGAAATCTGCTACAGACAGCCACTACTGTATTCCTTTTCTTTCGTTATCTCAATCAGGATCCAAAAGATCAGCACACTCACCTTATTCCATCCAACCAGGGATATGTTTTGCTTTGTTTCTAACCTGCTGTTTCTCAGACAGCAGCCTCCTATGAGACATGGCAAAATCCTTTTAAATCTAAGGAGGTTTTCAAAAGCTGTTTCCAATATTGCAAGGATGATTTTGTTAAAAAAAAATCTCAGGGAAAAATTACCACTGGAAACACTTGAGCCCCTAGGTGCATCTAAAGTATGTCTTTGGATCTTCACCATTAATATTTGGGAAAGTGGAGGAAAAGGATAACTCCAAGAGCTAACACAGCTTCCATTTTGAGAACAATGTACATCTCAAGATAAATGTATTGTAATGAGAGTTGTCATCAAATAAGGAAGAAACAGATCAGCATCAGATGGATTTTACATGAAAAAAAAAAGAAGGGACTCTGAAATCTAAAGCAATTCACTCTTCACAGGACACCTGTTAATATTAACCTAAGCAGTAATAGTACCACAAAAAGAAATCAATTCTTCTGGATTATTTTTGCAGCAGAAGCATGCTGCGCTTGCAAGACAAATACAGGATAAGCCAATACTTTTCAAGGTTTTTTTTACTTGTTTTGTTTTTTTGAGAGAGAGAGAGAGAGACAGAGACAGAGACAGAGACAGAGACAGAGACTCAGCAGTACAAATGGAAATCCATACCTTCCTGAAGGTTTAGTTGATGCCAAAGCATCTAAATTCCAACCTCCAATAAAGGTGAGAAATACTAGCAAAGGAAGAAAATTGCTTGCTCCACCTCCAGAGAAAACAGGAGTTGTCGGTTAACAAAATGCAGCTGGTCACAAATCATTGCTTCCATTTTATGAGTCATATGAACAAATATGGGTATATAAGCTTTATAAAACCACAAAGAAAAAATGGCTCTTTTTCTTGATAAACTTGTTAAGTAGGGCCCAATATATATATAATTCTCTAAAAATAAAGATCATACCACAGAACATACTGACACATTCTTATACAAAGAAGAGGTGCTGTAGTAGCTCGTCAAGGGACTGAGACCATCAGATTAGAAAGCAAAAGTTTATTTTACTGCGCAGGGATCTCAGTGGAATGAATTTCCAAAAGACTGAGAGCCCAGAGTCAGGTGTCAGCACACATTTATACATTTTCAAAAACAGGTACAGGAAATGACTACCATATCAGCATATATGAAAAGTTTACAGATTACAGAGGACCCCTTTACAGTTTCAAAATGATGTATTTCGGTACCAAGAGAGTACTTTCCCTGGGTTATACCGACCTCGAAAACTCCCCAGGTTCCCTGCATAGCTAAGCACATACCTAAGCCTTCTGATAAAATAAAGGACACATCTGCTCACCTTATTTTTCTCTATTTTTCTACTTAAGCAACAACTTCTACAATTTAACCCTTTCAGTGCAAGAAACGAGCCATTCTACCAATAAGTAGGATTTGCCTGAAAGTGTAAGGCGAAAGGCTTAAATTTATTTTTCTTTCATCAAATTCAGCTTCCCAAATACACTTCAACCAGGCATACCTGGTGACCTCTGGCAAACTGACATACAAATAGCCACAAGGATTTTGCTATGTGAAAAAACTTCCACTATGCAGGTAGTGGCCATTACACAGCAAACAAAAGCAATTGCATGGATGCTTTCTGCAGCAGTAACTCAGTGAGTTTATGATCCAGGGGAGAATGACCTGGAAACTTTATAGTTCACTCTTAGCCACTATAGTATATCATCCCCATATAGAGTGCAACCAAGCTTGACCTGCAAACCCTACAATAAAGAAGGAGCAAACATCTCTGAAAGACAAATAAAAGTTTTATATTACAATATAGATATGGCCAGACCTTGGGAAAGTTACCTTTCAGAAAATACTTTTCAGAATGTCACAGTGACTGTACTGGCATGGGGAATCTGGGAGCTGTAGAGCAAAAAGTAGCTCTGGATACAAATAGATAAAGTTATAGTTAGAGACTGGGGCCAGGGCAGGGAATGTGCAAATATTCACCTGCTGATATATTTAACCATTATAATGAATAGATGCACGGGTTGTCTTTCCCACTCAAACATTGCTGATCACAGTCCAGTGGGCATTTTAAAGTTCGAAGCATAGTATTGATGCTTCTAGCATAAATCACAGTTATTTCTTTTTAATTTTATGTATAATTTGCTCTATCTCTCCACATTCGCAGTTTTGACCTTCATGAATTTGATTATTCAAATAATCAGAGAAGGAGAAGGAAGAAGTGGAGAAGGAAGAAGTGGAAGGATGGAAGGCACACATGTGCCTTCTCCCCACAATTCCTTTTTTTTTTTGCCCAAGCACAGAGAATGCACACCAAAGCAAAAGGCAGGGGAATGGGAAGGGGAGTACCGCGCATGGAGAAGGAAGGTGCATGCATGCCTTTTCCTCTCTCCCAATTCCCTTGCCTTTTGCTCAGGCACGGAGAAGGAAGGCACACACACCAGGACAAAAGGCAAGGGAATAAGAAGGGGGTGTCCCAGAAGAGAATGGGAAGGGGAATGCAGGGAGGGAGTTATTCAGGTTTTTTCCACTTTCATGAGGGTTCTGTGCCCCAAGGCCTCACAAAAGTGGAGGGGCCATCATAAATCATTAAAAGCAATTATCACTTCTTACTCTGCTTTTAGAAATTTATTGCCAACTGCATTACTTTTAAGCATTCTAATGTCAATAATAATAATACTGCAATTTTGCAAAAATAGTAAATAATGTTTACTTAGCCACCTTGAATCCCATCCTGTGAGAAAGGCAGGATATAAATTCAGTCAGTCAGTCAGTCAATCAATCTATCTATCAATCCCCACTGTTCTAATATGTATTTGGGCAATGTCACTAGGGCAAGTTTTAGTCATTTTTTTCTAACTTTTAAATAGCTTTAAATAACATGTTATTAACATGGAAATTAACACATGACTTTTTGCTAACCACTAACAAGTAATGATAAAACTTATTTTTTCACAAAGTGTCAGTATCTTAAAGGAATGTTGAATGCCCTATTCCAAATGTACACACCTTTAGATTCTGTTTGTTAACCAGTGCTTTTAGCATTCTAGCACAGTAACGCAACTTGCTCCTCTGCTTGAAGCTGTTCTATTAGATGTGAAATCTGCCAAAACTATGTAATTAAGAATTAAACAAACAAACTGAAGACTTATCCATTCTAATTTCTTTTTGAAAGGTTCCACAAAGGGCAAATTGAAATTTCACAATAAACCACAGTTAACTGTAACAAAGAAGAGCCATCATGGTGTAGTGGTTTGAGCGCTGAAATACAATCCTGGAGACCAGGGTTCACTTCGGCACTCAGTGGAAACCCACTCGGTGACCTCGGGTGCATCACACACTCTCAGCCCCAGAAAACCCCATCACAGGTTCGCTTTTGGGTCAGTGTTAAGTTGGAAACATTTCAACGACACACAACAACTACTACTACTACAGCAACGGCAACAACAAAACTGTGAAAGAAACAAACTTCAACAAGACCTGGGCTCATGTACTACCTGCTCCCCATTCTTCCTCCTCAACTGCAAGGAGGAGACTGGAAGCTTTCTCTTCCTTTTCTTTTTATTAACTGCCCTTTAAATTTACATCCAAATCCCAAACTGAGGTTAATCTTAATTACTACATGTTGCAACAAGCCAGCTTTATCACTTTTGCATCAAACAACCCGTATTTAAGATTAGTCACAGTTTGTTAGGTCTCAATGAAACAAGAATGTGTGACTAATGAAAAACAGAAGCAAAAGATTTCAGTCTCCTCATGTCAAAGTGCACAGATGTCCACTGCTTGCCAAACTTTCTTTTTTAAATCAGAATAAGCTATGGTTTAACACTACATGTTCCATGACATCAAAATCTGGGGATGATTCAAAAACCAAATGTATGAAGACAATGGCTTGATTTTAACCTTTTTTTTCCTTATCCATGAACAGAAGGAGCTTGCATGCATATAAAGAGATCAGTACTCACAAGAGATTCCTTTTGATGACTGTCACTCAACAAGTTAGCAAAAAGTTAGGATATCAACTTAATTAATAATTAATTTCTGTATATTGACAGAGAGATTTTAGCTGATCTCATTCTTATTGGAGAGCTGGCACTCAAAGATAAAGTAAGGCAAAAGGTTTGGTTTAAAAGATATTTACTTCAAATATGAAATATGTACACAAACAGGTTTACCAGAGAGATTTTAACTGCATGTACCATGTCTGGTACGGTGAGCTATAAAAAAATCAAGATTAGTTAGATTAGTCTAAGTCATTTCTATCAATGCTTCTGTAGCAAGCTTAATGTCATTTAATTCTACTTTTAGTGTAATTGTACATTTAATCATCTGAGCTAAGCATACTTTACCTGGGACTGTTCAACTAATTGTGTCAGATGTCATATTTGGGTGGTCCGATAGTGAATAAGCTTAAAACAGTAGCATTTTGCCAACAGATTAATTTAGCTTGCACAAACCATTACAGGCTAAAGACATTTGTAATGCTATGTAGCCTAAAAAGGATTTAATCAAGCATAATGGACAAAGACAGACCACAGTAAGAAATCCTTTAATGTCTCTGCTACACGCAGAAAATGTGCTGCTCTTTATAGTAAAAGCTGAAGCTGCTCACTCTTAGCAAGTGCTGACAACAAGGATAGAACTTGTTTATTGTTTAGCTGATTTGGGAAATCAAATGTTGGGATTTTACCACATGTGCAGGCACAATGAAACATTCCCATTCCTAGCCATTTCTTACCATGGGAAAAACATGCTGCTTTGGGGTTGGTACAACTTTATCTATCATGAACACAAAATCAAGGGCAGTTGTGCTAACAAAATTAATTTGATTTATTAAAATATAAAAGCTGAAACAAAGCCACCTTGGATTGAATATATCTCAGAAGGTCTTCTCCCTCTTTTAGCTAGAAGATCTACTAATAGACAGAAAAGTGATGTACTCTATAAGTATGGCATAGATTCTTGCTACTCACCTGAGAAGAGTATGAAAGTGTCCCTGGGAAAGAACCCGAGTGGCAAGATGCCATATAAACTACTAGCACCATCAGGGATAGGAGTTGCCTATAAGTTTTCCTCTTGGTGTACTAAGACTGCACCACATGATTTTAGAGTTCCTGGAGAACTGGTAGCACTCTAATTCTAAAAAAACAGAAAGCAGTGCCTAAAGTGCCAATCATGTAGATCACAACAGAAAGAAATGGAAAGAGGAAAGTGAATTGTCAGAGAAAGCTAAAAGTGATTAAAGAAATGGCCTGAAGAAGCAGAGAACAACTGGGGACTATGGAGACAGATGAGGGGAAGCAACACACTGGATAAGAAATTAGATTATTCAGTGAAATCACTGATATTGAGAGAGGAAGATGAAATTAAGAAGAAAGGAGGGAAGAAAAGCAATGGGTTTTGTAAAAGTGAGCTTATGACTGTCAGCTCAGCACAACCACTAGAGCGGGAAGCAGAGCAAGACAGAAAAAAAGGTGTCCTAATATAGAAAGAGATCAAGGAGAATGGACTACACACCCGAGGTGGGAAAGGAGCTGGCCAAGTTTGCTTTCTTAAAAAAAATACATTTATGGGCAAGAAAGTTGTAGCTATGTTGTCACAATGATCCACAATGATGTATGCAAGTCATAAGTCATAACTGTAGTTTGTTTTGGTTGGGACTGGACTTGATGTTTGGGATTTTGTATATGGAACTAATTTAGTTACAGCTTCTGATCTATCAATTTTCTTAATTGAATATACAAGGTCCTCTTTTTAAAGAAAAATATTCAAAACATGTATAACAGCTTGAACTGAAAGAATAGGCTGCCTTCATAAATGTTTTGGCAGTTTTAAGGAGTACCTCCTTCTGTTGAAGATTTTTACAGTGTGTCAGAAGAGATTAAGCAAATTTACCTATTCAAGATGCACTGTCCACACTATGAATTGGTTTTATTCACCCTCAGTAACTGGCTAAGTGGCACTATGAAGACACACTATTCATACAATCATAATTAGCTGATAACATCCATATGATTAATAGATTGAGAAGATAATGTACTGATGAGGGGAAAGGGCGCCAAGGGATTCAGAAGCAACTTTCCTGACAATTTAGGAGTCTTTCAAAAAAAACAACAACACTCTCATCTGCTCTTCCTCATGTACTATTTTCAGTCCAAAAATTTTAAACAGCAGACCATTTAGCACAACCATAGCATCTTTAATAGCTTTTATCTGAAAGAGAGAACACTTTGCTTTGCAAAGTTTTGGCCAGGGTCAGAAGAAATGATTCCACTGAAAAAGCAGCCTCCAGTTTATTATTACTTCTCAATTTCTGAAAAAGTTGCCTTAACTTTGCTCAACTGTGATAATGCAAAGACAGCTTATCTGGAAAATAGCTCTGAGAAATAAAACAAAGATTTCAAAAGTACCCATGTATCTGAGAAGAGTAAAGTAGTAGGAGTGAGAACTGTGTGACAGACAGCATTCAGTAAGTGTTCTTTTGCCAAAAGACAGGTGGAATCCTCACACCTGTGGGTGCCATCTCTTGTTTGTGGAGAAACCATCTCTTGTTTGTGAAACCAGATCAACAACAGCACTCAGGTTTGCACAATACAACAAACCATACAGCAAAGCTTCATAGTCTGTTTTGCTGGAAGCAACTTCACCTGTCTCTTGCTTTTGACAGACTTAGAAAACTGGAGGGAGTGCTGGTGTCTTCTATCATCAGTGCTACTATATGAGTAAGATGGAAGTTCCCTGCTATTTCCTTTCTTATCCAAAATATAGTGCAAGTGAATGCCTGAGGCATTCAGGAATCCTTCTGGACCCGAATGAAAGATGCCTAGAGAAATTCTCTTCCTCAGCCACCTAGCTCCCCTCTCTATCCCCACATACACACATACTGCAGAATCAGAATGAGCTAATCTACATGAAAATACACAAATAGATCTCTCTGGTACAAATCTGCACACACCTCTTTCACAATAGATAATGAATGCAGCAATAGTACAGTGCGCCCACTGTATACACAGGGGTTCCGTTCCAGGAACCTTCATGTAAAACAAAAAACATGAAGCATCATGTCCCATAGTCAATGGACGAAACATGTGCAGCCTCGTGTTCATGGATGCAGAGGTCACTTGAGAGGAGGGTCCACTGTAATCCTATAGAAAGCCCCTCATCTGAATATTAAAATCATAAACTCAGCAGCAGGATTCCAGATTCCAACAACTATTGGTACAAGTGTACAAATAGGATAACTCATCTACTCTGGATAATATCCAGCTGCAATTTCCTCAAGGGTAGTACTTAATTGTGCATGCTATTTCAAGGCACAAGTTGAATCTCATTTTTATTTAGCCATTATTTTGAGTGTATATGTTGGATGTCAGCCAAAAGTCTCTCTTCTTGTCACAGCCAGTCCATGACGTCTGATTAAGAAAGATGTGGCTCACAGCAATATACCATAACAGAACAGAGCCAATTATTAGATGAAATCTGTCTACAGAGAAAATAATCAGGTGACAAGCAAATGCTTAAAAAAAAACAGTGTACAGTCATGCTATACTTGGGGTTCCTTCCCTTTTAATACACTTTTCAAGATGTTTGCAAATTCATTTGCAAAACCATTACAAAGCCACACAAATGTTAATATAAAGAAACACATATTGTAACCAATGATTTTCTATAACTGGTTACCAAAGCCTCTCAAATTTCTTCAGCAGTCTGTGAAAACTTATCTCTGAAAAATGATGGCAGCAACCAAAAAAGCAAACTGTGTATATCAGAAGTGATCAACTATGAAGGGGACAGGGGCTATTGCCTTCACCAAATATGAGCCAGATTGGTCGCACTTGGATACTCTGGCACACCAGAAGTGATGTAGTGTCACTTCCAGCTACCATTTGGGCTGATTGGGGACGTTTTCTGTTTTTCAGGGTTGGAGGGCTCTGGGGCTTGGGGGAAAAAAACCCCACATCAGTAGGCAATTTGAGGGGCTTCTGGCCAGTTTTCAACCCCACCATTTTTTAAAACACATAGGGGGTCTCAGGGCTTCTGTGGCTGCACAGATGGTTTCCAAGAGTCACATGCAGCTCATTGGATGCAGTTTGCCCACCCTGGTATATAAGAAAATGATCCAGATGGCATACTGTCAGTGACATCCACCTTTTGATCATGACAGATGGAGAAATTCTGTACCTCTATCTGGTAGATCTCCCTCCCTGACCCACCTTATTTTTTTTGGCTGGTCACCCCTCTCCATGGCCATTCAGTGGCCAAGGAAGGAAAAAAAGACAGCCAGCCTACCAGCTGGCTCCATTCTTACAGCTACCCACAAGAAGAAAATGACATCTTCTTGGACCCCTTAGGGGTCCTCCAGAAGTCCAGAAAGATTGCATTATCTTTTTGCAGCCAGCTGTAGGAACAGAGTAGGCTGGCTGTCCCTTGTCCCCCCTCCCCCGGCAGGAAGGGTGTCTCTCAGCCAGAAAACAGGTAGGGTGAATGTGCAGAGAGGTAGGATGAGACATAACTACACATGGCAGAACTTAAGATCCACCAGTGCAATGCAGGATTTTGGCCTCTATTTCCCTCTCATATATCAAACTGATTCTAAAAATGTATAATGTGTTGGCATGAATCACTTGAGCAGAATACCTGCTGTGGAAAGGCACTTGCCATGTTTTTTTTAGGCTGAGCTCAGAAGGAATCAGTTCTGCATTATGATAGGAGAAGCTAGCTCTTTAGTGTTGGGGAAATTAAAAAATATATTGAATATTGAGAGACCTTGGTAATGAGACTCTCAATCAGCAGAGTATTTTAATAATTGCACAAAACGGAAGTTGAACAGATCACCAGTCCCACTTCTTTAACTACACCCCAAACACACTTAATCTAGTTCAAAATCAGCACAAAAACAGTTTGGTTAAAAATATAAAAGAGTTTACTCACAAAAGCTTGTGCATAGTCTACACAGGTTCAATTCTTGAGGAAGGTAGGAAGAAAAAATGCTGAAGAAATTTGAGAGGCTTTGGTAATCAGTTATAGAAAATCATTGGTTACAATATGTGTTTCTTTATATTAACATTTGTGTGGCTTTGTAATGGTTTTGCACTCATATGCTTGCTGCAAAATGATCCCTGTTAGGAGATCTCAGAGCATGCTTTCAGGACAAAAATGGCGAAGACAAAAGGGGAGAGACAAAATGGCCAGAGAACCTTTTTAAAAGAACAAGGAATGTCTACGTGCTGGAGGAAGAGGTGTTAACCAACAAACAGGAAGTTTTCTCTCTAGGCTATCTCTCTATGCTTACAATAGACATGCAAACAAACTAGCTATTCAATTAGGCATGCAAAGGTTGCCACTCCCAACATTTAGAGCACTAGCTGGGTACATCTGGTGACATAAGCAGCACATATCTGCCACTCATAGCCGATTCCCCATGTAGAAAGCACTGATCGTTAGTGTTTAGTTGCCCATTATCATTTATGAATGTTAGAGAACCATGTACACATAACCTTCTTGCACTAGACAACATCTTTTAGTATGGATACTAGAGCTAGCAAGGCTGCCTCCACCTTACACTCTGCCTCAAAGACAGAATTAAAACCAGCCAAAATAATCTGTGTCAATCAGGAAAACTTGGAGCAGAAATGCCACCATGTGCTCACAAACTTATCCCAAGAATGGAGGGAAGGCTCCAGAGACTGGGGAGAAAATTATCTACTACAGTGAGATTCAAGTATAACTTTTCTAAAATTAAAACTATCACTGCCTTCCTTTATATTTGTTGGAATAATCCCCCAACTCTTGTAAGGAGGCATTATCACTCAGTCACTCGACTAGTCTCTGCCAACTACAGACAACAGACCATACAGCTGGCTGACCTCTCATCTCAAGAACTCTGTCTGCAAACTGGAAAGCAATACAACCAACAAAGCAGTTGCTAAAAATTATGAAGCACTAGGACAGCCACAGGTTCTGTAGAATGGAGTGAGAGGAACACTATCTGCAAAGCATCTGGCAAACTGATTACAACAGACTACCAAGTAGTCTTTCTCCATGCTTTATGTGCCATGATGGAACAACCCTCTGACTGTTCAGAACAACACTGTGTAGATGAAATGGTGGCTACAAATTAAGATTTCTTTACTGCCAACAGTTACCACAGAATAGCTTCTAATAACGTGCCCCACCCTGTTTTTAGCTAGAGTGATAAGGCTCTCTAGTAATTTTTTCTGCCATTTCATTGCCCATAGCTCTACTGAAAACCAGAGATACAGCTTTGCTCTCCTAACTGCTTAGATATGACTGTATAAACTATTAAATCCATTTTCTCATCTCACATGTTGACAAAGAACTTCAATAGAATCTCCAGATTTGACAGGAAAACACCCTCAGGAAACGATTAGGCTCTATTAGGCTCATGGAGGCACATGACAATTTGAATGTTACACACCCTTTATTGACTGCTAGTTAGTTTCCAGACAAAATTCAGAGTGCTGGTTAGTCCTAAACCATTTAGGTCTGCAGTACTCCCTGTCAGTGCAGGAATCTACAGCTACCATATGAATATCTATCATATGAAGCTCCTTGCTCCTTGAAGTCCTCAAGATAGGTCTTGCTACCCATCCTATCAATATCCAGGAAGGCTTCTTTGGTGACAACTTAGGATAGGGCTTTATATGGCTTTGTAACGCCCCTTCCAATGATAACATCACAGGCTGAAAGCTTTGTTTTAGCAGGCTTGTTAATTTTTTAGCTCTTACTTTGTTCCTTTGTTTTCCAATTTGGCTGATATTATCTTCCATGTTATTAATACTGCCTTCATTTGTGTTTCACATTTGAGCACTTCTGTATTTTCTGAATTGTTCACAGATTGGCCGTCAGCCTCCTTGGGAATGCCCCTGATCAAAGCATAAAAGTGGCATAGAAAATGTTTAATAAATAATTTTAAAAATGGAGTCACCTTGTTTGAAAAGGGAGAAAGGGGGAAGTGTACATTTAACTGAGTAAATATCCATGTGGTGCTTTTTTAAAAAAAAAGATAGAAAAAAGGCAGAGCTTCTGCTCGTAGCTGGGAAGAAGGGCAAATCTAAAGGCTAAATCCATGCTCAGAATCAATGGAATGTACCTCTTTTCTTCTCACAGCAAAATCAAGTGGAAGCTTAGTTCACCCAAGGGGAAGAAAGTCTGAACATATCGTAAATGGAGTTGAAAAATCAATGAGAAGTGGTGAAGAATGTAGGTGAAGAGTATAATTGAATATGAAGGGAATATAATCCTTCTGTTCCTAGATTCCAGCCTCTTTCGAAAATGTAATGCTTCCTATCTTTCAGATTTCATATAATCATACAAATACAGTGTTGAAAGGGGCCCCAAAAGCTGTGTCTTCCAGCTCCCTCCCAATTCAAGAATCCGTAGCTATAATGATATTGAGATAATGTACATGAAGTACTTTGAGAAGTCTAGAAAAGCGTTAGCATGCAAAATTTTGAAAACAATGCATTCAAACTACATACTAGTTTAGTGCTTTGGTTTACAGGCTTGAAATGACACTGGGCAATATTTCGCTAGTACAAAGAATTTTGTGCCTTTTTGGTTGACCTAATAATGGCATTATCATAATGTGGACTTCAGAACTTGTCTTACAGTTGGCAGGGCTATCCTTGCACTTGGAACACCTAGACGAAAAGCTTGCATATTCTCAATGTATTTTCTCCTTTACAAATATTAAGGAATGAATAACAGAAGGACTAAACAATACATGATATCAGTATCATTGTTGGGGAGATGCTGGAAAAATTCAAAGCTTTGGAATGTTCAGTGAGTATTAAAATTCGTTTCCTGAATGTGCACTTGTTTTTCCCAGAAAACTTAGGACCAGTAAGTGAAGAACAGGAAGAATGTTTCCATCAAGACACTGAAGAGATGGAAAAGAGATGCAAAAGCCAGTGCAACATTAAAATGATGGAGGATTATTTCTGGCTGCTGCATCATGAAAATCGCTAAGCAGGGCGCAAAAACAAAAGCACCAGGCACATCTTCACTGGCAAAACAAAAAGGGACTACTAAGCCTTTTGAATAAGGTCCAGATATACAAACCAAGTTTTATCATTTCCCTAAATAAATATATTCAGAACTGGCACTAAACAGGTTTCATGTGGGGATTTTGAACTACTAATTTCATTTAGTCACATATTATAACCGGAAAACATCAAAACAAGTTGTGAAAAAACTGTGTGTGACGGAGCAAAATATGAGGTCATTTTTGGATGTAGAACACCAAATTCCTATAAAACCAGCATACATTTAAAAAAAAAGTTTTTGTGATCCTCAATTTTGCAAGCTTAAAGCAGCACAGAATCTTTGTAATACACAATATACACAATATAATGAATCTACAGTGTTTTTCTATTGAGATTTGTTTAGACAGTCTTGGAGTGAAAAGCAAGCATTTTGCCCAAGTACATAACAATTAAGAGAAGCAAACATTTTTTTTACAAATGGGGCTTTTTCTTTAATTTAATTGTATGATATGAAAATAAAATATATTCAGCAAACAGTAAAGCAGAATCTGTTAAAATACTGGAAATACTGAAGATTCAATATTGGTCATCTTCAAAAGACTTAGACGAGGAATGAAATAAGCATTTTCAACCACATGTAGAGGAATGGAGAAGACAAATAGAGAGCCAGGCAACAGACATAAGCATGGGACCCAAACTCAATCAACAACCACGGACCGCTGGCCATAAACGCATTAAGGAACGTACTTTTTAAAAAGGATTTTAGCTTAGAAGGTTAAGAATGGATTGAGGCTATATTGGAGGGTCATAGAGTACCATCAAGCCACTCATGGAATTTCAAAAGTAATAGTGAAGTTTTTGTTCTGTATATTATGTCTAAAGGGAAGACAAAGAATTTGGGCTGAATAATGTAGGACACACAGACCACCAAATGCCTAATGTCTAATGCTAGTGAACCTCTCAAAATTTCTCCAGTTTGGAGATCACTTGGTCTATGATGGCAGAAGAAGGGAGGGAAGAAGGGTTACTCAGCAATGTTTTATGTGAGAGAAGAACGGATTGTAAAGGAGATCAAAAAGGAGAAATTGTTTACTCCCACATAAGTATTTTGTTAAATTACAGTTGCAGCAATGCCAGAAGTTAAAGTCATATCTTGGAATGTTAAAGCACTAGGGCAGGGCTTTCCAAATGGTGTGCCAAAACACATTGGTGTGTCACCTGAAGTGTGTGCAGGTGTGTCACCTACAATCTTGGAAACTTATGTTATTATTTATAGATCATATTTTTTTTAAAAATTGTGAAAAATTTTCATGAGATATGTTGTGTCCCCATGCATTTCATTATTACAATTTATGTCTGTGTCTATATCTCTTATAACGGGGTTTGCCAGTGAAACTGAATTACTGTGTTGCAAAATGACACATGTCTAAAAGGTGTGCCACCAACATGAAAAGTTTGGAAAGCTCTGTACTTGAGTCTGTTGTAAAAAAAATAACCGCAGCATGACAAAAGCTAAATGTGATATGTTTACAAGAGACTCATCATGTTGACAAAGGACACAGTTAAAACACAGTTATTATGGAGAGAATTATTCACCTCCAGGTAATTCTAAACCAAGAGGGGTAGCAATTATTTTTTCACAACGTTTTTCAGTTTAAATTGCACAGTATTTGTAAAGACCAGAAGAAAGTTTAATAAACAAAAAACTTCCTTTACAGAGGTCATTACAGAAGCAGGTTATTACTGTTTGCCTCAGTGTACTGTCTTAATGTAAGGAGATAGTACTTCCTTCATAAAACAATGGCTGCACTAAGTAAGTTTGAGACAGGGGATGTTATATTTGCGGGGAGTCTTACATGTTGCATTGGACTCCCCAAAAGACGAGCAATTTTCAAGGATTCAGGAAGGACAGAAAAAGAAAAAAACAAACTGCTTCATATTCTTGATCCTTTTTCCCTGATAGATAACATAGAGAACTCATAATCCTGCTACTAAGGATTATATGTTTCATTCTAATAGATTATCATCTTATTCCAGAATAAATTTTGTTTTGGATTCCACATCTTTAAAGAGTTTGATCTGCCAATTATGCATTGGTCAAATTTATATATCTGATCATTCACCTATGATGAAAAATTTTCAGTTTAGGCTTCCTATGCCATCTACTTGATGTTTTAATGGAGAATTGTTAAACAAATAAGTTCTTTATTGATAATAAAGCAAGGGTACTAAAATTTTACTTTGAAGAAAAACTCACACAAAAACATAAACAGGATCTTAAAAAGCCAATTAGAAAAATTGAGAAAGGTCTCTTATACACACATTAAATATATTCTAAGCATGTCAATAAGAGTTCTAGGCTGTTGACAGCTGCATTATGCTTCAGAAAAAGGAAAAAGATAATATACACATTGAAAGACAAAAGAGGTCATGAAACCTCCAATGGGCAAGTTATAGCCAAAACATTTTCAGACTACTATCAAGAAAAGTATTTTTCAAATAATTCTGCTATAGATGACATTAAAAACAATCTTAGTAAAATTCAGATTAAGCATTTTCCATCTACAAATAAAGAATTAAACACAAAAAAGTACCAAAGAGCAGGTAAAGCAAGTAATTAGTATAACAAAGCTGCAAATGGCTTTTCATCTACCTTTTATAAGAAGTTTTCTGATTTTCTGACACTTAGACTGATTAGAATGTTTCACAATATTTTAGAGGGTGAAAGCATTCCAGATTCATGGTGAAATCATAGAATCATAGAATTGTAAGAGACTCCAGGGGCCATCCAGTCCAACCCCCTGCCATGCAGGAACACACATCAAAGCACTCCCAACAGATAAACCATCCAGCCTCTGCTTAAAAACCTCCAAAGAAGGAGACTCCACCACACTCCGAGGCAGTATATTCCACTGCTGGACAGCTCTGACTGTCAGGAAGTTCTTCCTGAGGTTCAGGTGGAATCTCCTTTCCTGCAGCTTGAATCCATTACTCCTTGTCCTGGTCTCTGGAGCAGTGGAAAACAAGCACGCTCCCTCCTCGACATGACATCCCTTCAAACATTTAAACATGGTTATCATGTCCTCTCTTAACCTTCTCTTCCGCAGACTAAACATACTCAGCTCCCTAAGCCGCTCCTCATAGGGCATGGCTTCCAGACCCTTCACCATTTTGGTCGCCCTTCTCTGGTGCTCCAGCTTGTCAATATCCTTCTTGAACTGAGGTGCCCAGAACTGGACACAGTATTCCAAATGAGGCCTAACCAATGTAGAATAGAGTGGTACCATTACCTCCCTCGATCTGGACACCATACTCCTATTGATGCAACCAAGAATCGCGTTGGCTTTCTTGGCTGCCACATCACACTGCTGACTCATGTTCAGCTTGTAGTCTACCAAGACTCCTAGATTCCTTTCACACATACTGTTATCCAGTCACTTGTCCCCCATCCTATATTTGTGCACTCCATTTTTTCTGCCTAAATGTAGGACTTTACATTTCTCTCTGCTGAAATTCATTTTGCTAGCTTTGGCTAGCAAAAGCCCAGCTCTCCAATCTGTCGAGGTCATTTTGAAATTTGATCTTGTCCTCTGGGGTATTAGCAACCCCTCCCAATTTGGTGTCACCTGCAAATTTGATCAGCATGCCCTCTATTCCTTCATCCAAGTCATTGATGAAGATGTTGAATAGCACTGGGCCCAGGACAGAACCCTGTGGCACCCCACTAATCACTTCTCTCCAGAATGAAAAGCAGCCATTGGTGAGCACCCTTTGGGTTCAGTCAGTTAACCAATTACAAATCCACCTAACAGTAGCCCTGCCCAGCCCGCACTTTACTAGCTTCTTTGCAAGAATGTCATGGGAAACTTTGTCAAAGGCCTTACTGAAATCAAGATATGCTACGTCCACAGCATTCCCTTCATCTATCAAGCTTGTAACTCTATTGTAAAAAGAAATAAGATTAGTTTGGCATGACCTATTTCTGGGAAGTCCATGTTGACTCTTAGTGATTACAATATTGCTTTCTAAGTAATTACAAACTGACTGTTTAATGATCTGCTCTAGGGTCTTTCCTGGTATTGATGTCAGGCTGACCGGGCAACAATTATTTGGGTCCTCTTTTTTTCCCTTTTTGAAGATGGGAACAACATTTGCCCTCCTCCAGTCTGCTGGGACTTTTCCTGTTCTCCAAGAGTTCTCAAAGATTATTGCAAGTAATAATATTTCCAAAACCTGGAAAAGATTGTAGGTAAGAAAACTCCAAGTAAAAGGGGAAAAAATTGAATACACAGCACTTTTTCAGAATAGGTGTATGGCAAGTGTATGACTCAGCCCCAAAGTGACCAGACAAATCTCACACTGTACTGAGGGCAGAAGATAGGCCATGCTGTGAAGATCCTAAGAGGCTGGCCTTAAATAGCCTCCAACTTCATCCCATCACATACAGCATTCTGGCATCTTGTTACAGATGCAAACCAGCTGTCCTTTCTACCATGGAGAGTATCAAAGTGCTACCCTCCTCCACAGCAGTGTTCACAATGCAAGTCCAGGTAGGTATTATAAAAAGACCTTAGTATTTTGTGGCAGCTCAATTGGTAATAGCTCAATGATGGAAATATGTTCACCATTATTTACTATCTGTATGGTCTAAAAAGATATGGTTGATAGCTACTATGGAAAAATTGTCCCATAATATCTTATTGCATGAAGAAAAAGTTAACCCAGATGCATTTTATTTAAATTGGTACCTATTTATTCAATATGTTAATAATGAAAACACAGATACTAGTGTTCTAGATAAATACAAGGTAGAATGGCAAAAATAAGTACAGTTTGAAGGAGGAGGTCTAATCTGGATAATTTGGACTGTTCTATCTTATCATGGACTCTATAAATTTTATCTCTTACAAGATGGTGGGACATGCAGACAAGAATGAAGTTTACATCATTCTTTTCTTTTAACTTTTCATTTTTGTAGAATTAATTGCTGAGAGTGGGAAAGATAACAGGGGAAGATATTATTGTTAATTTTGCTTCATATTATGTTTTACAATTTAATAAATAAAGTATTTAAAAAATTAAAAAGAAAAAAATGAATGACTAAAAATTGTAATAATTAACTATCCAGTCAACTCAGGCACATTTCAAAACACAAAAGGGATATTTAAAAAGGAAGCAAATTTTAAAAGATGTAAGAGAAGACTTTAGAAGGAAGAATTTGTCTTAATAAAATTTGAAATAACAATGATGTAAAAGAAGATGCCTTTAGGGCTTCTTCTCTTATATCTTTGTTATTTCAAAACTTACTAAGATGATTAAGGTGAGGCACAGTGATAATAAAAGGATGATCCAGGAAAGAATCACAGGTACAGGCAACATATGGGTAGACACTTCCACTCATAATTAACAGGACTGCCTCTGGTACTTTTTACTCTAACCTTACCAGGTATCAGGAAATTAAGAGTTCCATGTTAATTTTAGCAACTCAGAAATGTTGCTCCATATCTCCCCAGCTTTCAGGTCAGAAAATTTCAGATTTACAAAGCTCAAGCAGCACTACATTTCAGAAAATTCAGATTCCTGAATTAGAAAAAGAGATTCTAAAACTGTCACAATCGGATAGGCTATGGTCGAACAGTAGTTTGAGAGGTTTGCTTTATTTTGTTTTTTATTTTCTTAAGCAAACATGAGTCATAGATGTCTACTTATTTACAAAAAATCTTTAGGGAACCAAAATGCACAGAAGGACACTTCATTAATGTAAAACAAAGCAGAGACTAAAACCAATAAACCATACAATTGTTTTCCACATCTCTAGAATACGACATATCAGTTTATCAGGTAATATTAAGTACTATCATTACCTTTCATAAGAAATAGCATAGCAATTTAGAAATAGCAATAAATAGTCATGCACATCTTCGCTTCTTGGACTGATAAGACAAACTGAACATATTACTCAAATGATGTCAGGTATTTATTAGAATCTGTATATCATTTTATAACAAGTATGTTCTACTTCTTACAAATGTGGGGAAACTCCACTCTTCTATACCTATTGTGTGCATGTGTGTTTTTGATGGTTTTGAAATGTGGTCATTATGACAGCACAGAGCCACTAGGTGGTGCTCTGTGGCAATACTGCAACGCTTATGGAGTATTCTCTTGGCGCCACTTGCGAAGGCGGGAAAAGGAGCGGGAAGGGGAGGCAGGTATTACACATCCTGAGAGTTGCTGTCGTGTGCCTTAAAGTGTTGTCTGACTTATGGGGACTCTAAGGTGAACCTATCATAGAGAGTCTCATTAAAAGGCAGCAAAAGGTCATAGGGACTATATGGACAACTGAACACCAAAAAAGGTTGAGAAGGAGGTAGGCTAAGCAACAGGGTCTGGAAAGGTATCAAAATGAGAAATGGTAGAAAGGATTCAAGATACGCAACAGGCAAACAAACAAAAAACCCAAGTAAACACACTCATCTTGGTTGGCGTGAGTAGACTTTATGAAGTAAAAAAAAGGCATAAAACAGCAACCATGCTGATTTTGAAAAAGGCAATAAACTTGTGAAAATGAAAACATGGTTATAATGAGGGAAGCTATTTTGTTATTAAAACAATTCTTTTACCATTGAAATACCAGTATGTTAGCTGCTCCTGGATAAAAATGTTATTCATCACATCTGAAGGGTTTAATTTTGCATAAATCAAGGCTGGGCAATAACTCTTAATTGCAGATGTTATCTCCATAAGCAACACACATCATTTATGCAGCAGATTTCAGTGAGCACCTCAAATTTGCTGTAACATTTCATCCTCAATTCATAATTGAAGATGGCCTTACAGAAGCAATTTGACAGAAAAAGAATACCTCATGTTTGCAAATAGTATTTTCTGCTAGTTATTTCCTTCACTGAACAGTGAAGTGAACAGTAAGGGAAAACGTTAGACACCCTCTCCCATTCTTCCTCAACATACACCTATTGATCCCAGGGTTGACCACTGCCAGTAAGACAGCTGCGTATGTATAAGGTAGAAATCCTAGATATCTGAACAGCTACACTTAACTCGTTTTGCCTACAAATTTATATTTTCCACCCTTCTTCTCATCAGCTTTTATTCTGCACCCTTCCTCTTCAATATACAATCACAGAACATGCATCCATAACATTAATGGTACTTTTCATTTGTTTTGAAATGTAAAGAAAGTACAATTTCTACCCAGTATCCAATACCAAATAGTTCCAACCTTTAAAAAATAAATTCAAAAAATTCAGCCCTCAAATGTCAATTCACTGTTTTCCCACTTTAAATATACAATGCACAGCTATATTCTCGTCATCATTGCTTGCATGAAATAGTTGTCATCACATTTCTCACCCTCACCATAGACAAAGATTAAAATAAATCAGAAAGTATTTCCAGGGTGGTATTTTTCTTCACACACCAAAGGTACCTCAATGAATTCATTTTTGGCCAAGAAAAAATAGCACTCACTTTTACAATTTGAACACCAGGAATGTCAACATGTTCTGTACTTCCTGAATGGTCCCCAGACTAAGAGACGTTTTAATGCATTCACAGCATTCACATTCACAGCTATATTTGTCGTTATTCTTTTGTGCTATTTTGTGTGTCATTCTTGTCTTTTTCCTTGGTAGATGTATTTTCATAATGTACCAATGACCTATCATAGGCATTTTTAATACTGTCCTTGAAGACCCTGCTGAGAGTAAGAAGCTGGTCCAGATTACAAATCCAGCATGTGATACAAAGATCTCTCTTTAGTATTTCTAAAAAATACCTCTGATTACAAGCATCACTAAGCTCACCCTATTGACCTGCTTTTCCCCAGATGATGATCTCAAAATGTTTAAGACTACAGTTTTCAGAATTCTCTCCATGTAGACAAAATGGTGTTTTTTGTTGTTGCTGATGTATGCCTTCACGTCATTTCTAATTTACAGACTGTTGTTGCCCTCTAAGGCTATGACTTGCTCAGTTACACAGTGGGCTTCCATGGCCAATTGGGGATTCAAACCCTGTTCTCCCAAGACCCTCACCCAACACTCAGACTACTACCCCATGCTGGCTCTCAGTCAAAACAGTACCACCCATGCAAAAAAGGGGAGACAGCAATGGACTCAGGGGTACCCAATATTTTTCAAAGTGCCCCCTCAAAAAAAAACTTAGAAAAGAAACTCCAAAGACAGAGAAACTTAAAAACAACCAAATAAGAAGTGAGCATGCTTAGTGGTCACAGAATACTGACAGTAAAGAGGAGGGCTGAGAAACAGAAAATTAGGGGAAGGGTGTATCCTTCACAAGGCATGATGGGCTGGCTGGTACTATGGAAAAATCTCTTCATGTAGGCATAGTCTGAGAGCTGAATAAAACATGAAAGAAGTCTGTGATTGGATCTTCCGTCTGTTCCCAGTTTTCAAAAACATTAGACATACACCATTTTGAATAACTGGAATATCAGTATGGATTTTAATAAATAAAACTAACAGTTGTTGAGAGTTCTTATATTTTCCAAGTTCAGCCAGGAGGGAGGTGTGTTGTCATAGCACCTTCTGGAAGTAACACAGATCCAGAGAAATATCATGGGCCCCCCAACTCCTAACATCAATTCTGTGATCAAATTATGAGCCTCCACCAGCTGTTGGTGTATTTAAAAATTTTCCATCACTTTTCCAGATGCTCAAAAGTTGTTTGAAGCAAACCAGTTTAAAAAGTGCTTTAGTGTCAGGCCATCCTATCAAAGAGTTCTGATATTACGTCTGCTTCAGCCCTTACAATGGAAAAAATAATATGTTAACAAACACAAGAAAGCATTATACCAATTCTGTAGACAAAGTTACACAAATCACAATAAAGATCCAAACAGATTTCACAAGCAGAACTGCACACACTTCCAGCTAAGATTACAACCAAAGAGCCTCCAACTTTTAAATCAACACATGTTCTCCTGGAATAACGAATATCCTTCAAGCACCTTTACTACCTCCACTATAGAAGCCAACTGTAGCTCAGCAAGGGTAGTCTGCAGACCAGCCCTTGGCTGTTAGTCCACAGCGATTTTCCAGCAAACTATGCAAATGCAGCAATAAAATGACACAAACACGATAATAGTCCCTGGCATACTGGGGGAGAAATGCCAATCCATCCCATTAGACAGTGTCAAAAGCACTGGCATAGAGAAGATTGACTTAAATGAATCAGAGGCCCAACCAGTGGTATGCAGTAAATAGGCATCTATGCTCCCATCTTCCTGAGATAAAGGCTGGTATCCTGGTAGGGGCATTTCCTCACTGTGCAGGAAGGAATCTACTACCTCAATCATGCAATGACTGTGTCTAAAACTCACCTTCCCCGTCTAGTCCTCTCCAACACAGCCATGTATGTCCCTATACACTACAAGAACATCATCTCTCAGGACCTCCCAAGGCCCTCCAGAGATCTCAGAGGATGATATCATCATTGTGTGGCCAGGTATAAGGACACAGCCAATCAATCCACTACTACCCCATCTCCCAATACAGGATCTCAGGTACTGGTTTAAAATAAAGGTTTCATAAGATGGCAACATTAAAGCATACACATGTGAAGTACACACATTTCAGTGATGGAGATATTTTAAATCAATGGTTATAAAAGCTAGAAATAAAATAAATACACATATTTCAAAGCCTCTGAAGTAATAAATAGGATCTGGCAACTGATAATCTGATCCTTTCTAGCCGTTCACTAACTTGCCTTTATATAAATGAATCATCTGAACTAGACTATGTAGAGAAAGTAATTCCAAGCAGAGCTTCAGCTTAATTACCTAAAAGAATATTTCCATTAGTCACATACAGAATACATGTGATATGTCCCAAAACAAAGAAATGCTAATCAAGTGTTTCAATTGTTCAAAGAACTAAGAGCACAATTTTTTTTACACTCACCTCTATAGTTGGTTGCATTTGCTCATCCTGTGTTGTACCTGGTACTATTGACCATGTCAGATTGGCACTGGCAGCTGTCAAAGTACTAAGAGCACCATTTTTCAGTGGCTCTGTGGAATGTGACTTTGGACCATGCCATCCTAGAATGTTTTCTAAAACAGGAGGGAAAACTGAAGTTAACTGCAATGTCTATACTTCAGTGTACGCGCAAGCTATCCACTCTGGGAAGGAGGGGTAGAATTCAATAAAGCACAGAACCTAAATTAAGGAACTTTTTCTCCGAACAATGCATAATTCAAACCTAGTCATATCCTTACATGAGAGTAGGACAACCCAGAAGGTTTGCAAGGCAAGGGAAAGTGAGATATAAACACAGGGATTAAGAGAGAGGGAAAAAACGCTTCGTCTTCCCCAAAATAAGCATTTTTCTTTCTGCTACTACCCACAGCAATAGTCATGAACAGAGTTCTTCTCCCCCCCCATGTGTGTGTGTGTGTGTGTGTGTATAATTGGTATAAATTGTGACTCCATTGTTAAGAACAACACTCCCAGCATAGAAGATATTTCACTGGATATGCTCATCTTTGAAATGAGTAAGGACAACATCATTTCATTATTTTATACAGTACACAGGTGGCAACAAACTGTTTAGGTACCCACAGGGGTTTTAGAGGCTAAAATAATGAAGAACCACAAATTGGAAGTTGCAAGCAATGTAATGCCTGCAATGACTTTCAAGGTAACAGACTAGGAATACTTATGTAACAAAGGTGTAATGAAGTTAAAAATGAAGCAAGTGGGAACAATGTGAATTTATTGGTGTAACATTTTGTGGTCAACTTTGAAAGTTACATTTTAAAGTAATGGAAAAACAACTACTCTTCAAACGTGACAAAAATTGGAACAAGTTTCATTTTAAAGGTTAGTTTCCAAGTTCTGCCAAGAATTACAACAATGTTATTCTTTTATTTACGTGTGTTATTTAGCTATCTACCAGTAAATTGTGAAAATATTCATTTATCCTCAAAATTATTTTAGCATCAGTTTTCAAAATAAGTAACACTGGAAAATTTCTTGCATTAAAACTACAAGAATCTGAGTAACTGGAATCCTCTCAATTTTACAAGGCAATTATAGCTGCTTCTGCAACAACAACAAATAGAACAACAACAATAACCTACGAGCATACAGAGGCAAACGGACTTCTGTTTTTTAAAGAAAAAAATGAAGCCATTTCCACTCCACTTTTGAACAGAAGACAGGGATTTGTGACACCAGGTAACTCTACAAACGTTTTGTGTTCAGTGGATGATTGCAAAGAAGCAGAAAGAATTCCAAGACTTTCTGTGGCATTATTATTTAAGCTAAAGGCAAAATATATGACAAACAAGATTAAAACTAGACAAAACGATACCATAGTGGACTGCAGGACATTTGTGTCCTCAAGTGCATGACACAGAAAAACATTTTTCATTTTGAAGTTCAATGGTTTTGCAAAAACATACTTCAGTTCAAATTAGAACTATGTTTATATTCTTTCAATAAAGCCTCATTTAGTGCCACAATTCATACCACTGGATTGGGAATATCAAAGTCGCCACTGTCTCTTGGTCATTGCTGCTTCAAGTGTAAATGACCTACAGAGTTAACAGACTTGGCTAAGAACTTAGTCCCAGATTACTACATCGATGGGGATAAATCACCTTCCAAAGCATGGGAAAATTACTTTTTAGACCACAACTCCCAGAATCCCCACACGAGAAGATAATTTCACACTAAGCTGCAAGCTCTGTCCTCACTCTAAACTACAAAAAAGCCTTTCAGTCAACATGGTATGCGTGACCACTTGTATCATACCTGATACTAGACTGGAACTAGCAGCTGTCAAAGAATTAAGGGCATCGTATTTCAGAGGCTCTGTGGAATGTGAGTTTGGCCTATGCCATCCTAGAATTTTTTCTGAGGGGGGGGGCTAAAGTTATCTCAACATCTGTTTTTTAATGTGTGTTGTGGTTACTCACTCTTAGGGAAATACTACAATGAACAGAACCTAGATAAGAAACCTGTTTCTCAATCATTCCTTTTTAAAACCTGGTTGTTTCTATATATAAAGGCAAGGCTACCTAGAGAGTTTATGAGGCAAAAGGCATGAGGCAGTGTGATATTAGAGAGTGGATTGGACTGCCCTCTCCCAGAAGCATAAATGCATGTGAAGCACCACTGTGATCAAGACAGGCCAAACATACAAGCAGGTAGAACAGACCCCCATGCCCTGTCAGCAGTCTTGAATGAGCTGTTTTCTTGGTACCTCTATTCATATAACTCCTTACAGTGAAGCACTTGTCATATAGGTGGTTCTATTTTTTATTTTTTTTATATATTTTATTTTATTCTTTGGTAGGATCCCTGACTCCATTATTAAGAACCACATTCCTGCTGTGGGAAAATGTTTTGTTAGATTTTTTTCCAGGTTTTTGAAATCAGAAAGGACAACATCATTCCTGTCTTTTATACATTATGCAGGTGCCAACCAACAGTTTAGCCACTCATAATTCTTCTTAACTAGCATACTTAACACAAGGGCTGCAATAGTAAAAAAAAAAAAAAACCACCACACTTTTTTATTCTAGCATGGTATTTAACTATCTATCCATGCATTCCGAAAAAAACATTCACTTACTCTAAAAATCATCTTAATTATAATTTTTTAAAATAATTAAGGTTGGGAAAACCCACTAAATTCTAGCATCAAAAATGCAAACACTTGAGGAACTGAGCACCTGTGAATTTTCCAGACATGTGGCAATCACAGCAGCAGCCACAGCAAAAAATCTGCTTCAAGCAAACAAGTACAGGCATAGAGAGGCAAGTTGACTTTAGGTGCTTTAAAAAAAAAAAATACTTGAAGCAGTTTCCACTCCACGTCTAAACAGAGGACAGGGCTGTGTGACAACACAGAATTCTAACTCTTTCTGTTAGTGCTGGATGATTGTGATGAAACAGAAAGAATTCCAGAAGTTGTACTTCTCTGCTCCCCAGTAACCTTTTCAGGTAAGCTATTTCAGACTTTAGTTCTACCACACAGACTCTCACAGATCATTTAACTGAAGCCTCTGTGGCACTGCCTTAATCTGAAGGAAAATCACCACGAATCAGACTGAACAATGCCATCACTGGATGCAGTCCACCTGTCTCCTTGGAGGAAGAACACTGAAGACCCTCAAATTTGGTATTAAAAAGGTTCCAATTGTTAAATTCATTGATTCAAATCAGATCTAGGGTAGCATTACTTTGATAAATCCTTGTATACTGCCCTGATGAATCCCAGTAGCTTGTGATTATAACACTGCTATTAGGTCCTGGTCATCATTGCTTTACTGTAAGTGTCCCATGGAGTAAACAGATTTGGTTCAAAGTTTAAATCCCATATGATGAATCACCTTTCCTCTGAGCTGCCCAGAAGCTTGTAGATGAGCATGTCCAAGCATGTTGCAGACACAGACACCAGCAAAAGTAAGGACTATCTAGCTAAAAGGCTATGATGAGACCACCCCATGTCTAACCTGGTACTCTCTTGTTTTAAAACTATTAGTCATAAGAGTATGTTCATAATAAACTTAACTTTGAGAATTCAGCCACATACATTTGACATATGGTCAAATGTGTAAGCATATTAGATAGTGAACCAAAGTATTATCAAGATGATTAAGTAATACAAGAACAGGTTGCTCACCTGTAATTGTAACTCACCTTTAACTATTCAAGTGAACAGCTGTGAGCTCACATGTGAGTCATTCAGTGTCTCCACAGAGATCTTTGGAAGCTTGTAGAGCTGTATTTTGGTGGTAACCCTGCCTCTTTGTCCCCATGCATATAAGTTGTGCATTCCTGCCAAAACTCAGTTCCAAATCCACCACCAGACTTGGAGAAAAGGATGGTGTGAAGGTGGGAGGAGGACAGGTTGTGCAACTTCACAGATGACCACTTGAAGAACCACAATTACAGGTGGATAACCTTATGGTCTCTGCAACTCACATATACAGGAGATCGCAAGTTAAACTCACTAAGGATGGGGATCGTGCCAGGACTAACCACAGCACTGCCCTACCAAAAGCAGCATCAGCTCAGAACTAAATGTCCAGTCCATAATGAGACTGAAATGTAGAAATTGCAACCATATAGCTACAGAGTTCCAGCAGGGGAATCTGTCTAAGATACACCGATGCAGTAGCCACTGCTTGAATCAAGTGACCTTTGACTCATTGCAGTAGAGATATCCCAGCAAGGGAGCAGGCAAGGCGGTGTGACTTCTTTCTGTCTATGGTAGTTCCCCAATCTGATAAGGCACCCTGTCTTTTCCACACAATTCTGCCTTCCTCTTGTAAAAGGGTGAGGGTTTTCACAGTTTAGTTAGAACTGCTTAATGGTTGTAGGATTGCGTGTTTTCTGCATGTCTTTAAATGCTGTACACAACTCAGCCAAGTCAGTATTTATAAAAATAAACTGTAATGTTTATTAAGATAACATACAGAACAAAGTAATGGAGTTCATATGCAGGTCAAAGTTAATACAGTTCTTCAGAGTACTTTTAGACAATTTCCCTATATCTTTAAACTTTCATATAAGCATAAGTATCATTGACATCCCTTTGACTATACTTTCACCGAAGGATCAAATCCCAATCTAGGTCACACTTTCTGACCATTTTCTATAATAGTTTGACTACTCTTCTGCCTATGTTTCCCATAAGAATTAAATCCTTCTCACACAGTCACCCCACCCCTGGCTGACTGAGGGACTTTACTCCATAGCTTTCTCTGGCGAGAACTTCTCACTGAAGGACTGCAAATGACAATCAGTGTTTGTCTCTCTCTCTCTCTCTCTCTCTCTCTCTCTCTCTCTCTGTGTGTGTGTGTATATATATATATATATATATTCCTCTCAGCTGCTAGTCCCTCCCACACATTACTGGACTGAGTTTCTCTTCTGAGGAGCTATTCTGGTGCCTGGTAACCTGTTTCTTGGCTGTTCTAGCACTCCAGATAGCCATACCCTCAGAACTCTTTCATAGGTGGATAGCATTCACCACCCAGTAAGAGAGACATTGAGATGAGTACACTTTCCCTTACTTACGTATTCCATAAGTGATGAACAGCCAAGGAGATTTCCTAAATTGCTTTGCCCCAGATAAGTAGAACAGGAGTATCCATCTATAGGATGTGAAGGGCATACTTGAGACAGGAAGACAGGGACTGCATGAACACAGGAAGCACCAGTGGCTGGTTAAGATGGAAAGTTGAAACCACCTGTAGAGAGGACCACTTTGTCCCTATGAAAGAAGAAGTAAGGCAGATCCATTCTAAGTGCCAGTTCACCAGCTCTATGGGCAGAGGTGATAACAACATGGAATGCTTCCTTTCAGGAGAGCAGATAAAGAAATGAACAGATGAACCAACACCATCAGTTCAAAGGGGTGCACCATGAGCTCAGCAAGAACCAATGACAGGCTCCCCCACAGACTGTGGGTTATGATTAGGTGGATGAAGGTCTATATGGTCCATCGAGAAAGCCTCTACCCCTCAAAGAGGGGGCATTGTGTGGCCTGGAGTTAGTGGAGATAGCCACCAGCAAGATCTTCAGGGAAGAGTACAAGAGGTCTTTAGCTCACAGAGACATAAGGAAACAAAGCACATGTTCAAGTGAGAAGCTGTCTGATGCAACACCTGCAATGTGCAGGAAGGACAGAAAGGAGGCCCACTTGACAGCACAGGAATGCTTTGTTGATAGTTTGCAAGCCACAGACATCACTTGTTGGATGGATGTCATCTGATAAGTCTGACATGAGTGAAATCTCCATGCAGTTAGCCTGAGAGTAGTTACATCTGAGTGGAGAATTTTGCCATGCCACTTGGAGAAGAGATTGGAGAGCTTCAGAAAGTGGCAGAAGTTGCCTGAGAACCATGGCTGGTAGAGCCACCACAGGATAATGAGAATAATGTCTGCATTGTCCCCATCAGTCTTCATGATGACCCTTGTAAGATGAAGAAATGGAGGAGAGGTATACAGCAGAGGTCTGACCTAAGCAGACAGAGTGTTTACCAGGGACACAAATATTTTGGGTGTTTCCCGAAGACAGAACAAGTGACAAAAGAAGTGATGGAAAAAGATCTTCCACTCATGGGAGGATAAGGTAAGGATGTTGTCAAAGCCTGGGAAATGTACCACCAAGAGGAATATGCCTCTGCATATGCACCAATCACAAATCCAAAGGGTAAGATGAAGGGAGGAGCGAGAATGCACATCTCCTTCGTAATGTAAATAGGAAGCTACCATTGTGTTGTCTGTAGATACCTGGTTCATCCTGTGTCAAAGCTGTCTCAGGAATGCGCAAAGTGCTTTCCACACAGCAAGCATTTCAGGATGTTGATATGACACAATTTCTTGGTATCAGACCACCAGATGTGACCATCAAGTCTAGGGTGTGGACACTCCAACCTGTTGTGGACGTATCCATAATGAGGGCCAAAGAATGCATAGGGCAGGAAAAAAGCATGAATCTCATGGCTGGAGGGTCGGCCCACCAGTGAAGGATGCAAAGGACCATGCCAGATAGTGAGAAGAATGTGCTTGAACTGTGTCGCTCAGAATCGAAGTGATCCAGAAACCACTTCTGAAGAGGCCTCATCCATAGGGTCAGGTGAAGGGAAAGACCATGTTAGCTGCCAGCATGAGGCCCAGTATAACTTGAATGGATCTGGCCTTGGCATATCAATTCCTTAACAGCTTCTGCACTGAGACCTTCAGGATGAAAGCTCTGTCCTGACTTCTGGTGTGCATAGCAGATTGCTGCCTGCCCCTGTATATACTCTGTGATGGTGGTGGATTTTCATGGTGGATCATTGATCACTGAAGGACTCGATCAGTGAGAAATTCTCTGACTTCTGGTGACAAGAGGATAATTTTGGTGGTGGTTAAGTTAAGTGCCCCCCCCTTAAATGGGGGGAAACATAGAAGAGAGCCTGTCCAGCTGTGAAAAAAACCCAGTTACTTCCCTTCAATGGATAACGAACTCTAAATCTGTGAGATACTTCTTCTTTTTTGGAAATAACATCTTTTGAATAATAAAGGAAAGAAATTCTTCTCGTTAAAGTGCGGGGAAGGAAGCCTCCTAAATTGCCTTCTTTCTGCAACTAAAAATTTAGTAAGTGAAGTTTTACCCTATGAGATTGTGATTTGACAACAGAAGGTTTGATGTGTTAAAGGGATACAACAAACTGAGAGGACAGTGGGTACAAAAAGATATAAGATTGTGAATTTTACATTTATTGATTGGATTTTATTGAGTAAAAGTACTGAATTTAATTGAGCAAGGATGAAATTGTAATAGGGGAAAGTGGAGTCTTTACCATTCTTAAAAAGATAAGACTGACTGTAACTAGACACTGGTGAGGAACAGCAGAAGGGCTAGCTCCTGGTTTTTAACCCCATAATTGCTGGATTTTTGAAAGATGGAGCCTGGGAAATTGGAAAGAGTACTGTAAAGTGGGTGATGGTGAGATACATGTGGAAAACAGGTTGCTCCAACCTTAAATAACTGTCTTAAATTATGAGATGCATGGAGGAAGTGGGGATGAAATGGGTTACTGATAGAAAACAATACTGGGATGAAAAAAGAAGATTTTGCTGAAAATGTGTCTTCTGTGGTTTGTCTGTACAAATGATATGCAGCTAGAAAGGAACATGCTCTGGTCTGTAGGATACGGTGGGAAAGCCAAGAGTTACTTCCAAAAATGAAAAAGTTAGTGAAGTGAGTGGGATAGATTACAATATAAGGACAAAGATATGGATGATGATATAGTCTTTAAGAGATTCTTTATTAAAAGAATTCTTGTAATTGGTATATTATTGATAACAGTTTATAAGAAAAAATTGCTTAAATTTCAGTGAGGGAGTTTGCAGGTATGGGGGAAATAGTTATAATGAGGCTATATAGTATGTAATAGATTCAGTGATCTAACTAGAAGGATTATTAGCACAATCTTCCCTCCAAATTTGTGGGTTTGACCTTCACGAATTTCATTATTCATGAGGTGCCTGCCTGCTTCCTTCCCATTCTGCCCCTCCCGTTCTCTTGGTTTTTGCCCAAGCGCATTATGCCTTCTTTCCTGACATTTGGGCAAAAGGCAAGCAAATGGGAAGGGGGATCCCTGTGCGCAAAGAAGGAGGGCATGCTTGAGCCTTTCCCCACAATCTCCCTCCCACTTGTCTATTGCCCAAGTGCATGGAAGAAAGGCATGCACACTCAGGGAAAGGGCAAGAAAATGGGGTAGAGGAGGCACACGTGAAAAGTAGGGGAAGCGACAGAAGGAAATGTGGGAGAGTGTTCACTTGGGCAGAGGGGATTTCACTTTTTTTTTTTTTTTAACTTTTGTGAGGGTTCTCCACCCCAACCCTTGCAAAACTAGTGGAGCCACTGAAAATGACTATGTTAGTAAAACGGCCTTCTTCCTTTTTTTGTATAGAATAAAAGAATTTAATAAAATTTAACAGAGGATGCAATGATTAAATGATGTAATAATTGAAAGGCTCAATAGGAATAGAGAATGAGTAAGATTTTAAAGGATAAGAAGCCCCTTGATGAAATAAAAAAAGGAAAAAAAAGTATTTATTTATTTATATCCCACCTTTCTCCCAACAGTGGGACTCTGCAGCTAACAAGACTAGAACAGAACAAATTAAAATACCTGTGAAAGTATAAATATAAAAATTTCAAAAGAATTAAACTATTTACAAAGTTAAAATAATTACATGTTAAAAATATTAAATATATTAAAATTATAACATCTTAAAACAAAGCTGCATAAGATCATGAGCCCACATCCAATTTATAAAAGCCTGACAGTATAAAAATGTCTTAGCCTGCTGTCAAAAGGAGAGCAAGGGAGTGGTCATCTTAGCCTCTTATAAAAATGAAAAAGAATATGACTATGTGATGTGTGCCCTTGGAGGAATAACGAAAAATAGGGTATTATAAGAAGAGAATATCAAGATATTTAATAGAGATTTGAAATAATGGTACATATATACAGCTGCTAAAAGGCAGAATGGATGTCACTTTCTTTCTCTTTCTTTTTCTTCATTTATTTTCTATATACACTCGGCCCTCTGCATTCGCTAGGGTTAGGGACACAGGACCCTCGCAAAAGTGAAAAATTCACAAATAACAAAATTTGTGTGTCTGTGGGAAGGGGGCTGAGGCATGGGTGTGGAAAGTGGGTATCTAGAGTCTAAACCAGGTCAGGGAAAGGAGATGGTTGGCGTGGTGGTCCTGTACTTCCTCTCTCGCCCATCGCCTTCCTAGGGTGTGTGTGGGGCATTGGTATAGGGTTTCTGGTGCTGAGAATTTGGACAGAGAGCCATCCATAGCTCACCAGGCAGAGACTGGTAAAGGAAGAGGAGGACCAGAGGTGGGTTTTTAAAGGGCTATGCGGCCTGATTGGAGCCCCCAAGAGGGAAGGTTCCCCCAAATAGAAGCACCTGAGGTGGGAGGGCAGGGATTATTTGTGAGAAACTCACAAATAATCAAATCTGTGAATGTCAAACCTGCAAATGTGGAGGGCTGAGTATATTTTGTTTTTTCTTGAATTCTTTTTCTGTTTTGTATTTATTTTTTCTTTTTGATATGTTTGTGATACTTTAATGTATCCTTCAAGATAATTTTTGTTTAAAAAAAAGATAGAAGTTCTGTCCAGGAGAAATGCTCCAAACTCCACAGAGTCAAACACTGCACCTAATCAACTGAGTGCAACAGGATGGGCGTAACAAAGACTTCTCCCAATTTATCATGAGGACCAGGTCCCAAAGGAAGAACACTGAGAACTTTGAGAGGAAGTTCTGGAGTGTGGATGAGATGGAGAACATGAGAACTCTTTAGAAGGGAATGACTTAGCCTTGGCTTGTTGTGCAGGTTGGGACTGGAGACCATACTTCTTAGCCATCGACTTCATCTTCTGGTTGTGCTTTAGCTTATCATCTGTAGAAGAGTAGAACAATCCCTGCTTGTCAAACAGAAGGTCTTCAATAGTAGACTTGGCTTCACAGGTCAGACCTGCATAGTGTAGTCAGGCATGCCTATTAAGAGTGATGGCGTTAGCTATAGCTTTTGCACTACAGTCTACCACATGCTTCACTGTAGTAATCTGTGAGCTCCAATTTATATACTTCAGAATGAAAAAAACAAAACTGCTTCCTTATCATCTCACACCAAGTGTTCCTAATGGGGAAAACATGTTTCCAGAGGAACTACTGGTAGGTCTCCACACAGGCCTAACAACTTGCTATTCTAAGGGAAAAAGCTGCCATGGAATACCTCTTATGGGCCATGATGTCCATCTTATGTCTCTCTATACTGGTTGGTAAAGCATGGGCCTTTTTGGAAGAGCTAAAACTGTACTTCCAAATCTCTAGTGTCTCCCTCCAAGATTGGACTAAATAGAGGATGAAGAGACTTGTGGAAGTGAGAATGTGAGATGAAGATGGGTGAGATGCTTGAGTGGAGGGTCCTGACATAGCCAAATCTTGACGAGCAAAGTTCAAAGGCTGGTCCTTATCTCTCTTCTTCTGCTGTTTAGGCTTCCCCAAAACCAAAGAGGATGGACATTTTTCTTTCTGCAGCTGTTTATCTAGAGATTTGACGGGCATAAATGGAAAGTCTATACATTTCTGAGCCCTGGACGATGACTTAGGAACCTCTTTTGGAATCAAAACCAATGACACCAATTTGTCCTCCAAGGAGACTTGGAGCTAAAGTGGTTTGTCTCCCTGAGCGCTCCAGCTGCTATCCATGGTCAAAGACTGGTGTGAACAGATAGCCAGCAAAATCATATGAAGTGGCTTATTCTGGGCTGCAAGGGCTGCAGTCTGGTGGGCCCCATCCCACCGATGAGCCTTAAAACAAAAAGCTCTGTTATGACTCTCTTGCCATGTAGAAATCTAGCAAAAAGGGGCATGAGTCAACTGCATGGTCCTCACCCAGGCAGAGGAGATCATACATGTAACTGTATGAATACATCTCACAGCTGAGACACTTCTTGAAGAAATGCGGATTTAAATATTCAAATATTTATTTTCAAAGGCTTCTGGAGACACTGGGCGACTTTGGGCAAGTCTCATTCTCTCAGCCTCAGAGGAAAGGAAAGTTCTTTCTGAACAAATCTTGCCAAAAGAAAAGAAACTGTGATAGATACTCTAGGATTGTCATACGTCCGAAGTGACTTGAAGGCATGTAACAACGAAGTGCCACTGACAGAGGGAGGTTCTTTCTAGCCATCATGTCTCTTCCTTTTGAAAACTGACTTGCGGCAACTCTAAGGCAAACCTATCACAAGGGTTGCCACTGCCTTTCTCTGAAGCTGAGAGGATGTGACTTGCCTGAGATCACACAGTGGGTTTCCATGGCTGAGTGGGGATTTAAACCCTGGTCCCCAGAGACGTAATTTGGGCATGCACACACATCTGCTGTCAAGTCCCCTTCGTCAAGAACACAGCAGTAGGATGTGTGTGCCTGCGCTCAACCTTTCCCCCATTTGCCGACAGTTTCAGAGGAGGCAATTTCAGCACCATCAATCTCCCTGCTGCTACAACCCTGTTGCTGCTGCTGCTGCTGTTAGTGTCTAGCAGCAGGGCTTCACCGACTCCCTGCAAGGGCTCTGCAGACTCCCAGGGGTCCCTGGACCCCAGAGTTAAGAATCACTGGACTAGACCAACTAGGTTTTGCAGAAGCATAAATATGAGGTAAAATTCTTCCTATTTCTCAGGAAATGAAGCTTCTGTCCCTTTCAGTGTGCTTAGGCAATGAGTGAAGTCACTACAGTGACTGAAATCAATTGTGGGGGCAGGGGGACATCTTAAGAGGTTTTAAATTGTAGAGCAGTCCACTGGTCTTTACATTGCATGCATGTGCACACTCTGCGGAGCTATGCTAAATGTGCTGTTAATGAGCTAAATTGATAGCTTTCAACTGAGAATACTAGAACAACTCAAGTACGTATTATAGAAAGATAGCCTTTTGTAACTGTTTCATATTTTATCTGCAATGGGAGCAAGAATAAAAAGATAGGAGAGAAAAAGAAACATAATGTAAGTATGAAACAGTGGAAAGGAGGAAGGAGGGAGAATTGAACAGGTCAAAGGCATCCTTCAGTCACTTTGCCTTTCAAGTTATAATCCATTCTACATCCACACACACAGAAGTAAGTCCCAGTGAATTCAGTGGTACTTACTTCTGTGAAAAAAAGTATAAGATCACTTAATTTGTATAAATGTAAGTATAAGACTGCTTTTAAAAATTCAAAGATGGGAACCCTTCCGCACGTATTTGGAACCTACTGATCTTCATATCCTTTTTTTTTTTTTTTTTTGAAAGATAGAAGCCAATTCCTTTCTCAGAGGAAAGGTAGCTAGCTCAGTTATCCTTATAGCAAACCTACCTCTGAGTCAGGTCAATATTGACTGTTCCCATTTTGCAGATGAGATATGGCATAGTGGTGGGGAAAATTTTAGAGAGCAAAAGCAGTATCGCAAAATTGGTGGAAAGCAGTATCTTTTGAATGTCTGCATCACTTACAGTTTTTAAAGGCACAAAAGTTCTGCAATGAGCAAAGATGGCAAATGAAAGCAGTCAGGGAGTTGCACAAAGCACACTGGGCTGCAGAGTAATCACCTTGTATTATATGCCCCCCTCCAAAAAAAATCAAGAAAACACAACCTTTCATTTCACTGTGCAAAGTATCATTGAAAGGAATGCCTCTGAGTAAGAGATCAGTAGTGTCCATGTGTGCATATTCACTGGTCAATCTTTTCATGGCCCATGACCTGAATCATGTCCAAACAGTTTGTATAAAGAGCAAAAGTGGCTGTCAGCAATCAGAACATGAAATCCAGAGGGATGGAGAAAGAGGCTCCAGGTGCTTAATAAAGGTAAGAAGGACCATTAGTTAAGAGGAAATTAAAATGTGCTGCATTTAGTCAAGGGAAAGAAAAGGAATTGCAGTAGGAGGGAGAGGCCAGTCAGAAAAAGAAAAATCAACAGGCAGATAGGAACTGGGAATACTGACCATATGAATCTGGTACAGCGGCAGAAGAAGAGGAAAACCACAGAGAAATGAGGGGAAAAACAGGAGAGAGAGGAGAGAATTGGCATTTTGATGAGAAAGTGAGCCCAGGAAAAACTATTTTTTCCGTAGACTATAATTATATATCTTATGTCAATGTATGGCTTCCAAGGATCCAATATACAGGTGGACGGCAGACTGGTGTTGTTTTTAAATATGACTACAGCTTGAATCATTGTATTGCTATGGTACAATATAATAATTCAAGCAGTAAAGCCAGACAGTTGAACTTTAACCTTTGTGCAGCCTTACACCAACCAATGGAGTAAATATAATAATGCGGCTTCATTCTATCTCAGTAACTACCAAAAATATCAAAAGGTTCTAGAATACTAGTATAACATTACGCTTTCATACAATATTCTGTTATTTACTGATGTAATTGATAGCTTTGACTTGACTTGAATGATTTCTTTAATTTCTACCCTGCCCTCATGATCCCAAAACAGAGACTCAAGGTCACTCAGAACAAAATTAAAGTTACACTATTAAACCACAATTAGACAAATACTATTATTAAAGCATCACTGAATTTAAGAACCACTATCAAACAAAAAACTGAAATTATTTTAAAAGCCATTTTAAAAACATGGTGGTAACAAAGGGCAACATCCACCTGTGAAAAGCCTATTTTTTGCAACCCAATCAAATTGCTAAAAGTCCACTTGAATAATATGGTCTTTGCCATCCAGCAGGGAAGCAACAGGGAGGGGATCAACCTCACTTTTCTCAGTAAAATGTTCCACAGCCTGGGAACAGTGCTAGTAAAGTACAACTTTCCTCTGAGCATTTATTCGCCTGAATTCCAAGTCCAGTGAGCAGACCTATATCTCATAGGAATATTCTTTGCTAAGAACACTGCATAAAAACATTTGTATTTTAAAATCAAGATAAACAATTCACCAGGTTAATTCATAACTCACTGTAAAGAGACTTCACAGATATCCCCACTCTTTACATTTTGGTTAAAGTCTCATGAAACGTATATATTATCTTTAGGGAAAGGGGGAAATGATTATACAGTTGTGTTCCCCTAGCAAGAATCAAGCCAGCACTGCTCACCTGAAGGCAATGTCCTGTTACCATATGGGCTCACTTGGTTTATACTCTGTTGTAGCAAATGCAGGCATTCTCCAAGGCAGCAGAGGGCAGCAGCAGAGGTAGCTTTTAATAGCAGTAAGTCTTGATCCAAGGCAGAAAGAGGACCAGAAGCAGGAAGGGATTCAATGGCTTGTACAAGGTTCTTTTGTTGTCCCTCCACTTGGCTCATGATCTGCAAGTATATATGTAAAAGTACATACACATAAACTTGTTTCTAAGCTTTCTTTGATATCATTCATTTCAAATTCTCAAATTCTCAAATTCTCAAAATCCTACTTAAAAGAATGGTCTAACAAAACATCACCAAATAATGTTTTTTATGGCCATCCTGTTATATTATGGCACACACAGTACAAGGCCATGTTCCACATGTCACAGAGGACTGCACTGTGCATAGTACTACTAAGTACCAGACAATCCAAACAGGATCTTAAGCTGTTTTGGATGTCACAAGGATAAATGCAATTGCTAGTCCTACCTAGAGTAGACTCACTGATTCAACTGCTAAATCAACAAGTCAACACTGACATCTGCCCAAAAGATCCAGCAGATCTAGTCTAGGTGGGACTAGTAATTGTATTTAACCCACAATATACACTTTGAGACAGGCAAATCAAATTATGCTTTATAAATTTCAATATTATGATTTCAGCTGTTACTTAGTTGAATATTTCCCATAATCAAAGGTTTTTGTGGCTGGAGTAACAGGAGAAGAGCAATGGGCAATACTTGTGTAAATAAGTCACTTGCCCAATCTGCAGTACAGTATGTACCAGCCCTGAATCTATAGTGCATTACATTATTCAACATGGTATTCTAAGTCTACTTCAAAAGTTCCATTTAAACTCTTCCCTTGGTACTATTTTAATAATCAATAGCCTCATAAGTGCTCTGTCTCTTGTACTGATCCTTCAACTGTGTTTACTTTAGGTTTTCAGAAACATTTCAGGTAAGACAAATTCCATTAGCCAAAAAAACCCACTAATTTTTCCCCCTTTAGAACAGAGACTGATATATTTATGTTAATTACTTCATGACGGAATAGATTACTCAGGCTTTTTCCACATTTTATATTTAAAACGGAGCGGTGTGTCCTCCAGCGAGGACGTTTACACTTGGGGGCGAACTGGGTCCGGATTACTTAATGTTTGTCCGGACTTCAGCTCGCTCCGGAACGCCCAGAACTGGTGGTTCCCCGTGCTATTGAAAGACAGATTAAAGGAGGACTTTCAATAGCCCAGCGCGCCCCAGTCCGTCGCTGCCCTAAGTGTAGATTCGCAGGCTCGCACCAGCGCGAGGCTGCAGATCTTCTGGGGCGGGCTTCCAGCTGGTGATCTTCTACGGTTGGTGGAGAGCCTCCACCAACCGGAAGCCTCCATTTTTGTCTCCAGAGAATGTGTAGCGCGGGCACGCGCTGCTCCGGATTGTTGTGGATTGTCAGGGGGAGCGTGCCAGTCCAGTGAGTCCCCCTCAAAGTGTAGAAAAGCCCTCAGTCCAGTTCTGTCTTGTATTTGTTTCTCAAATACAAGTCTGAGATGTCAGAAAGAAGTTTGGTTCAAACACAGTACCAGATGTTCTTCTGCCACAGGCAAACATTTGGCTGAACTACATGGCCCTCTACTTCAGCTCTTTGCCCAACATTTAAATTTACACTATTAGAATTATGAATCTAATGATGGAAGGGAAAGAATTCATTTTTTTTAACTGTGTAATTTGAAAAATCTCTGCATGTGTTTCTCAGGCAGTGGAGAAAACTTGGAAGGAATCCACATCTAAATAGCAAAATACTACAAGCCATCAGAAATTACTTTTCCAAAGCTTTTTAAAATTATGCCTAGGCTTAAGAATTTAATACTTTTGGTGTTAAACCTCTAATCCATTTTCGATAAGAAGTGAAGTATGCATAATATAAAACTACAGTCTTAAAAAAAAACTCTAAAAGTAGGGATGGGCCAACCGAATCCACGAATTCGAATCCCTGTGCCAAAATAGGCAAACCAAATCTTTCGACTCCACCAAACAAATAGTTTGTTGGAGATCGAGACGCCTGAAAACTTGGGAGACCAGACACACAAGGAGAGATGGCAAGTAGGTGAGTTTTTCCCTTGGAGTAATAATGGCCTTTGCTAACAATTTCAGAAATTACATCTGGGGTTGTATTCTAAGATATTTAAATCAAACATTTAATTGTTAAGTTCAGCATTTGACTGGAAGGTACAGGCTCGAGATTTCAAGAACAGCTGAATGATTCCTTTGCATAGCTCCCTTGCAAAGCTCTTTCAGACACAATTCTGGGCTTTGTAGTTTTATAAGATGTCACAGCCTTCTCTGCCAAAGTGTGCTGCTGCATCATCAAACTACAAACCCCACAATGCCATAAGGAGCTACGCAAAGAAAATCTAGTTTTGACCAGGATTATCTCTCTACTGTACTATGTGGCCCTGTTTAGACAGGCAAGAAAATGTGGCATTAATCCACATTTCCTGCCTGTGTACAAAGGGCCTTCATGTCATTTTCAATCTGGGGAGATCCTGAAGCAAAACTAGGACAATTGTCCTGGCTAGATTTCTTCAGAGAGAGGTTTGCCTTTGCCTAGGCTTTTGCTGAGTCTGAGAGAGTGTGTCTTGCCCAAGATTATCCTTCTTTCTCTTGCTTTTTAAACTCCTTTTAAAAAAAGGATTCAAAAGATTCAAGGTTCGTGGATTCCCAGAACCTTCCAGGGAGTCGGATCCAGATTTGGAAAATTCTGGATTCATCCCATCCCTAACTAAAAGCACACCTGAAAACCATTATTGCTGAAACATAGCAGGTGTAAAATTCCCTTTACAATATTAATATAAGACAACCTTCCTCAACCTGATACTCTCATCTAAAATTTCTGGGGGTACCTAGCATTTCTGACCACTGACCATACTTGGTGGGAGATATGGGAGGTATAATACAAAACACCTAGAGAGCATCACAGTGGGTGTGGAACAGTGCTATAGATATCAACAGTTAGTTATACTGTTACGGTATAAAAGTGGGAGCTGCCACTTTGCCACTGTGTTTAAAACCAGTTCTGGAGTGTCTGAACAGGAATCCACTGCATGAATTAACATTAAAATTAAAATTGGCTGTGCACAATAGGAAGTTATTAACAAACAGCTTATTAACCTATCTGATCTAGCAAGATACGGGATTTTTTTTTCTGAAGAGACAAGCTTAGTACAGAATACCCATTACTAGCCATAGTAAGAGCTGTTATGGGATTTCCTTCCTTCACTGCCTGAACACCAAAGCCAGGATTTTTATTTCATTGATCTCAGTGGTTCAAAACTATACTGTAACCATAACCTACAATCTGGTTCCATTTAATCCATTTTTATCTGCTGTTCAGTTTGAAATGAGTTGAAAATTGAGCAAAACTGGGATGTGGTTAAGACTGTGTTAAGTCTTCTATCCTCACTCCACATACATCCACTATGTTGTAACTAATCATACCCATCAGCAATGAAAACAACTCCTCCCATAGAGATGGACTCAAATGAGGCATCCCAAGAATGGTATCATCTTAAGTCAGCACTGCCAAGTAAAAGCATAAAACCTTCATCTCTCAGACAGCTCTTTCAAACTGAAACAGGCCTTTAGAAGGTTGTTTTCTTAAAGCTCTCATTCTCCCTATCTACTTCTTCTTGATCAAAGCTATTATGATCTTTCTGCCCACTGAAGAGTAGAGTCCAATTACAGCAGGTACATTTAATGGAAGGTCTTTTTGCCCACAGCTTCCACCCACGCAAAATATCCTGATCTTTAAATGCATAAGCTCATAAATATTTTCTGCCCAGCTATCTTCCTAGAACAATACTTTCTGCTGCTGTTCTCTGAAAAGAGACAATACCACTCCCATCGCTCTGCCTATTGACTGAAGTTTTGGCAAGCATTTTTCCTCGAGTTAACACTTTCCAAGTAAAAGACTATTAGGGTAATTCACAGGATAGTTTCACCTTTAGGACTAAATTTTGACTTCTATTTGCAGCTAAAATCAGTATAAAATGATTGAATATAATCCACTGATAGGCCAGGAATATTAAACAGTGGAGCAAATTCCCTTTGATTATGATCTATTCCTTAGATAAATTTTGGTCAGCTCCCTAAAGAGAAGCAAATCACAAATTACAGGAGATCAGTTATCAAGTTATTGTATTAGTAAATACATACAAGCACTCTTTATATAAATGCTGCAACACAGAAAATGAAATGGTCATCTTATACTACAAAAACACGCACATGTTAGTTATTGTTGCATGCTTTGAAGTTGTTTTCAACTTATGGTGACACCATCACAGGGCTTTCTTGGCAATTTGTTCAGAGAGAGGTTGATTTTGCCTTCTGAGGCTGAAAAAATGTGACTTGCCCAAGGTCATCCTATAGGTTTCTATGGCTGAGTGGGGATCTGAATACTAGTCTCCAAGGTTGTAAGTTAGCATTCAAACTCATACACCATGCTTGCTCTCCACATGCTAGATACCTCTGTTTTTTATAGGATGAAAAGAATTCACAGTTAATTATACCCAATAAGCACCAACAAAAAAGCCCTCTATACATCTCCTACCTCTCTGACTTCATGAAGCTGGCCAGGACACTGGTTCTTGGCTCTTCGTGCTGCTGCAGGCGATTTGTGATGTGTAATGGTGACAACTGGTGGCCCACTCTGATTCAAGTTTTTTGGAAAACTGGGAGAAGTGGAGTTGATTGCTCCAAGAGGCAATAGAGACAAGCCTTTCATCCGTGAGGTTGGAAAGCTCTAGAATAATCAGAGGTTTAAAAGTAAAATAAGATGGCAGTATGAGGATGATGCTCTCATAAATAATGCTGAGAGTTTTTGTGCCAAAGCATTGCTGTTCATATTAACAAGGGTTCTTCATAATCTGTTCCTATTTTTCCATCTCCTTACTCCTGACCACAAGCCATACACCTGTTTAGGTCCTTCTTACACCAAAAACATGATCAGTGCCTAATGAAGATTAGACAAGGCAGCTCTACATTAGTTCAAAGAGGTGCTTCTTCTCACCTCCTTCCTAAATCATATATACGGACTTCCAGAGACAAGGTCAAGCAGATGAGACAATGGGGAGAGTCAATTCACTATCACAATACTTCATTCCTCCCAATTGTCTACCTGTTGTTATCACACCTGTCTTTCACATCTTCTCCCTCTCCCATCTAAAGACCTACTCCTTGTGGCTTCAGCAGTTCTACTCATGTCTCTTCTATATCCCATGACATTGTCACAACTACAGCATCTACCCTAAGAAATTATTTATTCATCTAGTTAACTCATCATCTTACAACATTAGTACTACTACTAATTGTAGCAGCAGTAGCATTGCTTAACATTTGTATAATGTTTCCAAATATTCTAAAAATTTCCCATTTCATCATCACCCCTTCAGCTGGTCAGGGCCAACAGCGGAGCAACCAAACAATGCACTGACAACAAGAAAGGATGTTTGTGCAAAAATACAAAAATAGAGAGGAAGATTTGAACCTCCAGCACCTCTAGAACAGAACAAACAGAACAGAATACTCAGTGGATACAGAATTCTCTCTCTATGGGATGTGTATGTGCAGAATACCCTATAATAAATTATGGCTGGACAGTAGCTTTCCATGCTGCAAATAATCTGATTGCAGGCCCATCAGTGTGATCCTAACAGTCCCAGTTAGCAATCTTCTATCTGTATTTCTGAAGTAATTGAAGCTTCCAAACAATCTTCAGATGAACCTCCGCATAACACATTAGTGTACTCTGAAGGTTAACAAAACAGGAGCCGTGTGATAAAGGTGTCCCCACATCTCTAATGAAAAAGCTCATCCAAAGAACATTCCTAAATGGCAAGCCTGTTCCTTCAAGAGAGTGCAAAACAGAGTGAATATCATTCAAATGAGCCAGCATTGCCTCTCCCTACTTCAGACTGAGTTTACTGGCATTCATCCAATCCATTATCACACCCAAGGGCTGATTCATTTCCCACTGCTTCTTCCTTAACTAGGAGAGAGAAATGACAGCTCACCTCAAATGTTCAAGTAATTTCAGAAATTTCACATAAAAAGAAAGCCAAAATAGATGGTGGGAAAAAGAAGATGAGCCAAACAGGAGAAGGAGACTTCCCCATGAGAAGCAAGTAGAAGCCAGAAGCCAGCATACTCCCTATATTTGACATGGCTATGTCACATCTTTCTGAAGAAGGGCTCCTGAAGGTTCATTGGTGTTTTCACAGTCTTCTCTAGATATGGAGACTTCACAAAGCCACTCAGGAATAAATTTCTTGCTGTTAAAGCAATCCCAGAACAAATATCACAGAACCCCCCCCTTTTTTTTTCATTTTCTTTCACAAGGAGATTCAGATACTAGCTGACCATTAACTAAAGATAATACATCTATAATCCAAGGCTATCTTTTTCCCCAAACCTGGCAGATGGGCTTCCTGTCATCGAGTTCCATCCAGAATAGCACACTCACAACACACGCACATACACCCACAATAAGCAATCCCAAGTAAAAGGACTTGATAATGCACTCTGAACCTCTGAAACATGTATGCAGTAATATATTTAAGAATATAAAATCTAGGCACTATACAAAACACACAAGATGACAAGTCCTACCCAGAGGGCATACTATCTACATTTAGACAAAAAAACAAATTCAAAATAAAAGGATTAGAGAAGGGAGCTAAAAGCAAAAAAAAAAAAAGTGTAGCACATATCAATTACTCCTTTTAAAAGGAAAACAATCAAATTAAACTAAGTTAACTTGCAAGAAAAAAAGATATAAAGATACAGGAAAGCAAAAATACAGGGTTTTGCAAGCAACAGAAAGCTAAAATACTGAGGTCTGATGAAAACAGGTATCACTGCATAAACATTCTTGAAGGTGAGCAACAGACTCTTCTGCTGAATATGAAGAACAGATAATCAGCAGAAAAAAAATCATAAGCAATGAACTTATTGTACTGCCGACAAAAAGGGTATGTGGCAAAAGATAAGACAAACTACAAGAAGCTTAAGGTGAGAATAAGGAAGACCAACTAAAAGAGCATTACAGCAAACCTTTGGTTTGAGCAAACAAAAACAAGAAAGGAAACTCAGCAATATTTGACAACTGAAAAAATGACATGACCTGACTAATGATGAATTCTGGAAAGCTAAGAAAATAAAATGAACTGATGCCAAAATTTCTGCCTTCAGGAGGAGAAAAGATAGCATCAACGGCCACAGAAGGAATAAGAAGACAGGAATCTAGTAGAAAAACAAGCATCTATCTTTGAGGAAAAAAGAAATTTAGCTTCAAAAGAATGACAGCCACAGAGAAACACCTAAAAGGCAATATGAAAGAGTAACAAAACAAGGGAACAGATCAAAGAAAGACAGACTGAATATTCTCAGCATGTACATGATAACATGAGCTTATTTTGAAACAAAGGAAAAATGTATTTGTTAATGAAAATGCACCTCAGTGGTTCCTCTACACAACACAGGCATTACAGGTAAACAATGTTAAAGAAAGACTAGTAGGTCCTATTCAGTTGGCCCCTACTTCCCTCAACTGCCACGGGATTGTTTGTCAGGAGGGAAGCGAAAAACAAAACAGTTTCAACAGAGCCAATGGAGACAGAGCTCATAGTGGTTCCAGTTGATGTAGCCCCTCCTCACTTCATCCCAACTGCCATAGAACTGCTGAATAATGAGGACTCTTACCAAAAGAATGGGGCTTACAGGCCAACATGGGACACTTGAGGGCCTGCTTGGCCCAGTACAGAATGCTGTAATCCAGTGATGCCCAACCTGGTATCCCCCAGGGATACCAACGAGGACATTTAGGGGTACGCAGGGGATAAAAAAGACAATAATGGCAGGAAAAGTATAAAATATAAGGCATTGTCAGAGGATATCACAACTTGATGTGGCTTTGGTTGCCCACAGCATTGGCATTCCTGTTCTAGAAACTTAAGGAATAGGGGGAGGGGGGAGGAAACCATAGATATATAGAGAAGAGTGACACATGGGCCAAACTCCTGGCTGCCATTGGCCCACAAACTTAAAAAAAGAGAGAGAATCTTTCTCACATATATATGCACACACAGCCTTCTATTTGAGTTGCCACAACCCTAGCCCCACCCATACTAGCTGGTTTCTCAAGCCTTGCGTGCACATGGTTCTCTTCCTTTTTCTTGCGGCCCTCTCCAGATGTAGAGAGCACATCCTGTGGTCCAGTTCCACTCCGAATTCATCTGAGGGAGGGACACACAACACCAGTTGCTCCTCCTCATGCCTTCGGTTAGGAACAAACTGGATCCTGAAACCTCAGAGACCTCTAAGTGGGTGATGAGGCACAATGAGATGGAGAGGCCCAGGCAGGGACAGCTGGCCTGACACCCTGCCTTTCCTTCCATGGGTGTGGGATGTCTCTTCAGAGCTCATAGAAGCTTTCTGATGGGACTTTTCTCCTCTCAAAGAAAGCACATGGTGGTGTGGGGGGGTACAATTTATGGGAATTGGCTGCCAAGCAGTATAGAAGTGAAAAAAGATTGAGAAGCACTGCTCTAATCCAATGGTTCCCAACCGAGGGTCCTCCACCTGTTTCAGACTTCAGCCCCCATCAGCCAGGATCAGGAATTACCAAAGGTGAAAGTCCAAATATCTGGAGGATGAAAGGTTAAAAACCAATGTCCATCTCTCTTCAGGAATAATGGAATGTGGGAAAAGCATGGTAATAGGGATAATGGGTTTGTAGCCCAACACATCAAAGGCCCCACACTGGGGAAATGCTCAGCTTGCAAGTTGGGAGTGACTAGGAACTCTGACTTCCAATGGCTCCTGTTTCTGTTTTGGACAGAAGGTGAATGGCAAGAGTTTCAGGAATTAAGATTTGAAAAGAATTTTACTGATTATGCCAGATACCTTCAGGGAGACCCTAGAGCAGGAGCAGGTGAGTGTGTGAGAGTGTGAGAGGCCGATTTTGCTTCTATGGCAGGCAACAACATCCACTAATGCAACCAGGAAGTGACTGAAAGTCACCTCCAATTTGGAATTTGGGGGACCTCCAAAAGTTTGGGAATTGGAAAGGCGTATATTAGAATGTTGTTGCCACTTCTGGAAGGATACAGGGAAGACTGGTTCAGCATTTTGGCCCATCAGGGGCAAGTCAAAGGTGATTTTCATCCAAAATCGGAAGGAGGAGTGCGACATGGGGTAAAGTTTGGAGACTGCATGTGATAGGTTGAACTTTCTCAACTCATGCACTAGATGGCATGAGTTGGAAAGAAGAACATGCAGGCTTAGGCCAAGAAGATGCCCCCTCTAAGAAGGCAACAAGGAAACAGGAGTAGAAGGTGGCAGCAAAAAATACTTGAAATGAAAAAGGCTGCACCTGAAAGAGACAATGTTAATCTATGGGAATTTTAAATTTTTGTTTGATTGTAGCTATATATAAGAACTATAGAAATGGTATAAGCTGCTTTGAGACTTCAGAGCAGAACCAGAGACTAGTCTGAAAAATACACACATGTCATTTGTACTAAGAAATGCTAAGGCAAGAATACAGTACATAATCCACAAGAGAGCTGCCTTGAAAGTTACCAAGGAGACCATCCTATTAAAATGCAACAACATACATAATGCCACTTTGCCAGCTGGGCAAGACAGATATTTGGGACAGCATCTAGAGATTTGGAGGAAGGTAAAAAACTAAGTACACAACACATCATGAAAGGAAAGGGCTTCACTCAGGAAGTTACACCTTGACTTTCTTCTATGTCTGAAATCTCCAGCTATGGTTTTGGTTCTGTGATTTAATGTAATATTTAAGCTGAGCTTATAGAAGAGGGGTGTGAATTGTGCAGCCCTCCAGATGTTACTGGACTGTAAATCCCAGCAGCTGTAGCCACGATAGCCAATGGGGAAAATTATGGATTTACCATCCAACAACATGTGAAGGACCAGACAGTTCCCACCCTTGGTATAAGCAACTAACCAAGAGCCATTTCAAAGACCCCGAACTGTAGCTAGTTAAAATACCTCTTGAAAAGCAGACACACAAAAACTCTGTCAAACATATTTTTGACAAACATGCATCCACAGACAATGAGGCAGATACTGCACAGGAAGATTATCAATCAATCTAGGTGTTCCAGAAAAGAAAGAACGTTATCTATTCTAGGTTCTCATTCCAGAACTACATCCTCGTCTTTAATGTTAAGAAATCAATGTAGGAAAGTAGTACAATCTTATAATACAGCACATTCTTTGTACTTTTGTTAGCTTCATGAATAGATCTCAGCTCAGTTATTATGTTTAATGTCTTCTTTTACATGCAGAAGCCTAATACCCAACAGACTAAATATCAGTATAAATCACATACTCCAAAGGCATGAGAATCCTACTATAGTTCAGAAACAGGACTTCAAAAATTCCATCAATGCATCTCATGCAGTGTTCAAGAACTCCTTGTTTTATCCCTTCACAAAAACTGGCACCATCTCTCATATTTACCAGAAATATGTATTTCTTTATTTTAATCAGAGAGCATCACATCCTGAACCTCAGCAACTGAACTCCTCAAATAGATCACATTGTAGGTTTTATAATAGTTAATCCTCCTCTCTTTCAGAAAACATCAGAACATCAGGTTGGAAAGATAACTGAAGTCCACATTAAATTAAAGTGGAGGGGGGGTTAGATGTTAATACTTTTAAATGTATTTTATTTTATTGTGAATTAGAATGCAACACTCTTTTCCTCTATGTATTTACACGGTCCTCTTCCCACTGAAAACCCCATGACATTGAGGACATTGAGGTTAACACCAGTACTGGTGGGGGAACTCTGCCTGAACCTCTCACCAATACCACAAGAGGCAATGCAACCCAAACGTTGTTAATCAGTGACTTATTTGAACCAAGCTTCATTTAAAATATAAAATGGCAATTCTCCCCGTTGCAACCAACCTTCATTTAAAATACAAAATGGCAATTCTCCTCATTGCAAAAGAACTTTGCTTAAATCAGCAGCACTCAGAAATCTGCACAGTAAAAAAAGACTTCTCTAAAACTGGCTGAAAACTAATCCAAAAATACTAAAAGTTATTTCCACTGTTATGGGCAAAGCTAAGTAGGGTCAGGTGGTTGAAAAGAATAGGATAATGAAAGAAGAATAAAATGCCATTTTTTGTTATGAGCTCCATGACACTCAAGTTATCCTCTTCACAAAATTGACAGTTCTTCAACAGTGCAGTTTTATACTTGCTTATTCAGAAGTAAGCCCCATGAAATTTATGGGGGCTTACCTCTAATTAAGTGGGTTTAAGACCAAGACCACAAAGTCTGCTCCTAACAGTACTAAACATAAGTAGTTTAAGTAGTTTAAAATTCTGCAGAAAATTAAATATATTTAATAAAGGGCACGGCAGGGACCTCAATTAATAAGGCTCTAGCTACAGCCAGAATTCTTTGGAAGAAGTCCACAAGAGAAGCAGGCAGGCAGATAGGCAATGAAGACTTAACTCTTTGTTAAGACCCCTGCGCCACTTTCTGTTTCTTCAAACAGGGATAGTAACACATTGCTCTTGGTAGGGAAAAGGCCCCAGAGAGAGGTGGGGAGAAGTCAAGTGAAGATGACCTCAGGCCACTGCTCCAGCTGGGCTGTCCTTCCTTTCACCCACAGGGTTTTCTATCATTCCTTGCCCACACTTATAAACAAATTAATAAGTTATAAATAAATAAAACAGCAAACATATTCCCAGATGATTTTATAAATTAGTGGTTTTTAATCACAAATTTTGCAGAGACATAATTCCCCCACTTTTCCATGTAGTAGAGCCTCTCTGGAAACAAAACTCTAATCAGTGCAACTCAAATTCCTTCAGAAAGCATATCAAAGCAGTTAAATCTACACCCAAGCCCTTCAAAAGTGTCCTCCTTTTCTTGCCACCAGCTTGTCTTCTCTAATACTTCCCCCAACCCATGAAAATCTAACAGATGCTGGTAATATCCAAAGTCTTAGAAAGCAAGCAATAACTGTTTTGCTAAATGGAGAAATAGAAAAACAATAAACTAAAAACAATAAAAACAATATTTTTTCCACCACGTTAACATGTCAAGCTAAGAACGTGAACAGAACTTGTGCTAATAAACCAAATAACATGCAAGAACACAATTTCTCTTCTATAATTATTTACCTTTGAATTATTTTCTGTATGATACTTGGCACAAGACCGCAGTTGAGTTACCCAGTATTGTCTCTCCTTTGTATCACTAGCTGGAAATACAGACAAACAATAATCTGTAATTAGTTAAATCAAACTTTTAAAAAGAATCAACAAGTGTTGCTGCTCCAGAGACTCTTAAATCTCAAGTTAGTCACTGTAAAAACAGATTTTAATCAGTAACATTTTGTTAATTTTTAAAATTTTAATTTGATGGATTCTAACCATATAACTACATAATATGTTAAGTTTTATCTATTATTTAAATTAGGGGCAGGAACTGTACAGCCCACTGTGATACATGTTCCTTTGGGGCTCTAGGCACTCCCACCAACTCCCCAAGCCTTAGCATCCTCTGCATAAAAAGACAGTTTTGACTAAGAAAGTGCCTCCTTGTCCTACAAAACACTCCAGAACCCCTTGAAATGCTATTTTACAACTGCTCCAAGGTCCCAAAGGCAACCAGGAGTGACACATCATCACTTCTAGTCATTCAAAAAAGATAACTGCTGTAGGTCAGGGTGGCCCATTGGTGCCAAGAGGCCAAAATGGCACCTCTGGATTCCAGAACATAACCACTCCAATTTAAACATATATAAATTACATTTGGCTCTGTATAAATTACAATATGTGCATAGAATCTGGATTTTTTGCCTCTGCAAGGCAAACACGCTTACAAGATAAAATGGTATCTTTGAGGGAAACTGCTTGTGTAATGTTAATAACTGTCTAAGTTAGCATCAATTACACCAAAGGCCTTTTTTTTACATAAACTTTACTCCTGAAAGATCTTATCCTCATTTAAACAAGGCAATCTTGAAATTAAAAAAAAAATGAATTGAAACCAACACACCAATCTAGAATATAAGGACATTGCTTGCTGGAAACCTCCAGCCAGAGGACAAAATCTGCAGCCAGGGAGGAATAAAGTGCAATATGGCCATGCTTTCATGCGCATGTGCATTACCGTGAGTTTGTCTCCGATAGGCAACGTCTAATACCCATGACTCACATACCTTTCACCCCTTTTGGTTGTTGGAAGGGACAAAGCCTAAAGACCTCTAGCTGTGTCAGTAATTTTGGCTACTGCACACACTCTTATGTTTCCTTATGTAGACCTGGAAAATGCCTGCTTACTGTGTCAACACCCATTTTTGCCCATTATTCAATAATCTGAGAGGGACGGTATCAGGGACTTTATTCCTGGTGACTGTTCTTGGTGGTAGTCTCTTAAACAGAACCTTGTCATCCCACTGTGACAGATCTGTATGGGAATTTTACAGGATTCAGGGATGGTAAGCAGCCACGGGCATTTTTAAGGTGACTAGTGGTTCCTGAACTCTACACCTCAGGGCTTCAGGACCCAGTAAGTTGCAAGGTTCAAAAAGCCCACAAAAGTGGCCCACTTCTGGACAATTTTTCCTCATCTCCTTAGAGCATTAAGCATCAGGTGGGATGACCATATATTGGCATTGACATGCACCTGGGGGGGTAAATGATACTCATGTACCCCTCCTATTGATCAGATTGGACTCACCCAGCTCTTTACCCTGTTTAGTCCTGGAGACTAATAGGCATGAACTAGCATTGTTTTTTTCTCACATCCTGCCACACGGTCATACTAAGGGTAAAAATCTCATCTTTATTTGGAGTGATGCATGACATATGATGTGAGGGACTGGAGATCCTAGTTCTTTCAGTTAAAGCAAATCACATCCTCAGGTCAACCTTCCTTCATAATTCTGTATTACACACACTTATAGACAATACAGCCATCATTGGTCACTTGCCAAGATGGCTACATGGTGCCTCCAGACATCCTATCCCTTACTCAGAGGTGAGCAACAGGGAGAGGCTGGAGTGCTGTACAGCCCCCGCAAAGGAAGAGGAGTGCACCCCACACATATACTGAAAGAAAAAAAAATAAAAGAAGTCCCCCGATGCACTCTAGGGAGTATAGGGAGCATTTTCACCACTTTTTCAGCCCTCTATGTACCATTTTAGGGCCAGGAAAGACCTTCTTTTAACAACAGGAAGTACATGGAAGTCACTTCCTGTTTTTAAAAGGTCTCTCCTGGGTATAAAATGCCTTGGGGGGGCCTGAAAACATGCGAAAATGTCACCTATGTCCCCTAGAGGGCAAGTAGAGAAAATGAAAAAAATGACCCCTGGAATTAAAAGAGCCACTCTTGTTCTAAACGAACAGTTTTTAAGGAACAAGAACAGAAGAAGAAGGGGATTATTGTCGTCCTCTTCTGTTCAAGGGCTTTCCAGAGGCATCTATTGTGGGAGAGAGAATTAAGGGATAGGATTTGTTCCTTACCACTAGTTGCCCCCATCCTCTATTTCTTCTATTTCCATCCACTGAAAATAAGAATGCTAAAGCTATCTCCAAAACCATACTCAAATTGGCCCTGAGAAACAGGATTAATACTACCAGGCCCCTGTTGAGATTACAAGAAATTAAATAACAGGTTTTATCAACTGATCCTGATGTGAAGCAGGTTGCCTACCTCAGCGCCAAAACATTTCAACTCCCCAAAATTATTTTCTTGTCAGTTTTACCCTATACAAACTACCTAGAACATTTACTATAGTTCAGTAAAATGCAAAACTGTAAAATGAAACAATGACAGAAAACACTGGGTTTCAGTTTTTAAAGAAATAAAAACAGTATTGTACCTCTCAGTTTATACATTTCTCCATTAGCCGAGTATACCACCAGCATATTGGGTGCTTCATCACTGAGGGAAACTACAGCCCCAGCTAAGGACAGCACCCCTCGTGGTTTCTGGTTTTTACTTTGTTCATTCACAAAATACTGTAGAATTCCAGTTTCAAAATCCAGCACAAAGTACCTGTTAATGAAAAAAATAGAAATAAAAAGCACAATGATGCACATTGTCTAATTTCATGTGAAGAACCCAAAAATGTACTAAGTTTTAATTTTTAAAAAATAATCATGTGTATATTCCTTACATATCTGCAGAGCTAGAACGTATAACCCACTGGCTGTGTTTTTGTCAACCTCCCCAGACTGAATGGCAAACAGCTCTTAAATTGGTAAATATACTATATTACCTCCCAATAATTCCATCAATGCAGCACTATGTGTATCACGGTAAAATTAATTCTGAATCATACTTTATTCTTTTTGCTTTATAAGAGAACAATGAGACACCTACCGCTGATACTAAAAAGACTCCCAAAAACTGAATTCATATGGAAGAAAGGCACAGTTATTATGTTGAGATTGTGCAGGAAAGGGTGAAAACAGACAGAGAGGGAGAAAACAGTTCAGCAGCTGAAAGACAAGTCAACAAGGGAAGCACCATATAAAGTACAGTATAGAAGTCTATCCTTAAAACTATGAGGGATTTGACAAGCCAAAAAAAAACAACCCTTCTACAGTAGTGGAAAGTGCATGCCAATGAGGCTACTTACACAAAAATAATTTTAGATGAAGACAAAAAGTCATGAACTAGGAATAAGAAATTCAAAATGTATCGGTGAATAAAAGCAAGCCAGTCCTTTCCCTGCCATAAAAACACAACAGAACTATAAAGAAAATTAGAGTACCACAAAATGAGCTTATACATTAGAGAAGAGTCAGATGTTTTAATTTCTCCGTTCTCCAAATAAAGCAGTAAGACAACAGGGTACTAATGAAGTTAGCAGCAATTAGTTCCTTTTGCCATCAATGGAACAAGTTTGGAACAAGTTAAGTTATGACTATCTTATCCCAGTGATTTCTAAGCACTGTTAACTTAACTGTATGCAGGCTCTTTTATCTCCATTCATCACTGTCTTTTTTTAAAAAAAAAACTAGATGTCAAATACTTTTTATTAAAAAAGTCACTTTCCTTAATTCATCACTGTGAAGAACCTGAAGGGAGGGGGTCTTGACAACAGAGCCTCCTTGGCAACTGAGAGTGTTTAAGCTGATTGGCTGGTGAAACAGAACCTTGGATAGCCCAGGGGAGGGGCTGGTGGAAAGAGGAAAATAACGGATTTTAACTGTCTGGTGTGTGAAGAGGAGTGTGATTTGTGGTGTGTTTGGGAGAGGTTGGAGAGTTGGAGAGCTCTGTGGGAGAGAGAACTGAGAAATTGGGTGTACGAGAGATAGTGAATGAATTGAGAGAGAGAAGAATGGTGCGCTGTTTATAAACATTTAGATACAAAACACACTTAAAGCAACAGTGTTACAATAAATGTTTGAAGTTCTGTGTTCCTTAAGACAGTGTCACAGAGTCTTATTTTGAATCCTGGGATATACACGCTACCAATAATATCATCTTGACCTTAGTGCCAACAGTACCACAGTCTTGGAAAATATAAATCATTGCTAATCCTTACATCTGGGAGAAGGGCAGATTTAGGGAAGGCGGCAAAAGGGCACAGACCTGAAAGGAAGAAGCCAAAGGGGGAACAAGAGTGAGGAAGGGACTGTGTTCTCGGAGAGGGAGAACTGAGGCAGACCTGGCCATGGTCTGTCCTGGCCATGGCTGGATTCAGAGATCTCCCTGGCTGTTCAGACCTGAACACAAAGAGGTGTCAGGCTGGGCAGGCCTTGAGTGTGAGACTTGGGTGCGCCTTTCACACTCGGCACTGACGGGAGGTGGTTTTTTCCATCCGCTCGTCTCAATCACCACATTTACTTTGAAATTATTTCAATTCCCAAGTGAGTAACTGTGAAACAAGTGCTGTAGTTATACAAGGGTTTTTGCTTAGACAAAGCTTTTACTTTAACCTATATTTCTTGTATGAAGCCTGTGTCAAGATCTGTCCTTGACACCGCAAGCTTAGAGTTGATCATTTCACTGACTACTGTAAAATTATACTGAGAAATGGAAAAATGCTGAAGACGTTTCATTCCCCTGCAAAGTCACGTAAAAGAAAGCTTCAACTATCTCCAATACAATATTTAAAATGGATAGAGGGCATACTTGCTTCATATCTAAATTGTATCTTCACAAATATTCTCTTAATTAAGAACATGTAATTCAATTTCAGAGAGAGACAGTGTGGTACAGTGGTTTGAGCACTGGAATATGACTCTAGAGACCAGGGTTCAGTTCCCCACTTGGCCATGGAAATCCACTGGGTGACCTTGGGTGCATCACACACTCTCAACCTTAGAAAACCCCGTGATAGGATCCCCTTAGTGTCCCCTTAAGTTGGAAATGACTTGAAGGCTCACAACAACACTTGTTATAAGTAAAGAAAGCCGGCAATGGTTATGCCCTGTGTTAATGAAACCAAATGTCAAAGCACTGCATCTCTGAAAGCTAAAGTGTTGGATCAAATCTTAGCTAATTCTGCACAAAGTGAAAGAAAGCACAGCCTGGAACGGCTATTTCTGTTAGCCAAAGAAGAGAATTTAATAACCCGCAAGACTGCAAAGGACAGGGAAAGCGACTGTCATAATATACCGAAGTGAATGACAAAAATTAGAACACACACCCTAAAATTAGTTTATGCACATCCACATATCAAATATTTTATTGGACCTATGTTTGTAACATTCTGAGAGGGCTTTCAAATCACAAAACAGAAGAACTTGAAGATCCCTTTGAAGCTATAAAAATCTGTAGGGAGGTGTGTTTCTTTGTCTGTGCCTGTGCATTGCGTTTATTTGCAAAGGAATTCCTCCATTTGCTTTTCTCCCCCAACATGCTGTTCAACCTAAAGGTGAGAGACTGTGGTGAGTGGGGGGGGCAATGCCCCCCGGGACTGTCAGAGGGCTACACAGACTGCCGAAACAGAAAAACAAGCCAACCTGGAAGTGGCTGGAAGTCCACTTCTGGCTTCAAAAAATGTGTATTTGTCTTATGTTAAGTAATATGGGAAGAGTTCACAACTTCTTTAAAAGATGAATTGCTGCTCCTGGAAACTTCCAGAAGCAGCACTTCATCCTTTCTTTTCTTTCTTTCTTTTTTTTTTGAAAGGATGCTCTAGGCTAGGGAACCTGCAGGAGGTGAGGGGCTACATAAACAGCATTCAGGGACTGCACACAGCCTCAGGGCTGCACTCTCTCTGCACCAGCCTGGTTTAACCCAAGACTTTACACTCTCAATCTTAAATAGTGATGTGTGGATCTGCACAACACAGATATAGTAATTTAATATTGTTTTAACTCAGTGGTTCTCAACCTGTGGGTCCCCAGATGTTTTTGGACTTCAGCTCCCAGAAGCCCTGAGCATTGACCATAGTGACCGGGGCTTCTGGGAGCTGAAGTCCACGAACATCTGGGGACCCACAGGTTGAGAACCACTGTTTTAAATGATATGATTCCATCCTACGAAAAGTATTTAGAATTCTCCCCGGAAAACCTTAGAGTTGCTACAAGTCGGAACTAATTTGAAGGCACACAACAACAGTAACAACAACAATTTCAGAGACAGCGTACTGGGTTGAGTGTTGGACTGCAATCCTGGAGACCAGGGTTTGATTCCATGCTCAGCCACAGAAATCTACTGGGTGATCTTGGGCACATCACATGCTCTCAGCCCCAGAAAATCCCATGATGGGTTCCCCCTTAGGGCCACTGTAAATCCGAAATGATTTGAAGGCACACAACAACAACTACTACTTCTACTTACTACAACTACACCAATTCAATCTCATCATCATCAATGAAAAGGGCTACATAATAATGATTACCTCAACCACAACTCTAGAAACAAAATGCTGAAGATTAGAAATAATCTTTTTAATCTGAATCTCAGTGTTGACAGATGCCATTTGGAAACACTAACCAAACTATGGAACTTGGTGTTTGTAATTGCATAACGTGAAGTCAGGAATTTATAAAAATAATTAGGATCACAACTGTTTTCATATTTCAATGTTAGCATCCCAAAATATTCACCATAGCCATTTAAGTCACATTCAATTATGATAGCTTGTTATCTTTGAGGTTCTGCAAACAAATCATCATTCCTTCTAATAGCACTTTAAAAAAAAGATTTTTTTTAAGCAAATTTAGTCAGGAATAACTTAAATTGTTTATGTAAGCAAAGAAAGCCACAAAGAAGTTATCAAGAAATTAAGGGAAGTTTCAAAGGTTGAAAAATTTTACATATATACGGATATGCATGGTGTGTGTGAGAGAGAGAAAGATAAAATCAGGAGGGGAAAAAAACACCTCAGATCGCAGCCCCATGAGGAGTAAACATGGTCTGGGCCTCCAGAGTCCAAATAACAGGCCTAACACAGCCCAGAAGGCTCATAACATGTAAAAGAATTACTGTGACCCAAACAAGCCACATGTCTATCCATTTCTACCCATTTCACAATTTGTTTTGACAGCTAACACTTATGCAGAGAGTACGTTCCTGATTAACCCAGCTTTGAATCCAAAAACAGGAAGAGTGAAATGTCTGTCTACCTATAAGCCCCTTTTTGTCATTCAGATAACATGGCTAAATATATTTCTCAGTTTCAACATTATGAAGTAGATTTTGCTGGAACTGTCATTTCTTTAAAAAAATCATATTGCAAATAATTACCTCTCTGTTCCAATGCCTCAATTGTAAATCTCTCTCTAATGGGATAAGCCTACCTCAGGAGAAGCATAATAGAAACAACGAACCAGGATGCTACTATTTTCCTCTTTAAATGACCAGTAATAATGCCAGAAAGAGCAGACTGCACTCTCTGTGCACGACACTGAAAGTCAAGCGCTCTTACCCATTTGAGATAATCACTGATTGGCAAAACTGTGTATGTTACTTTGTTAGCTTTTGAAGTAAAATACGTATAAACAGGGAGTACAGTCTAAGGCTGAAGGCCATACAACCTGTGTTGTTCAATCCCAGACTAACATTTCAAAGTTTTATTGGTACAATTTACTATATAGCTTGTTTTGCAATGGAAAGATACCAGCCTAACAAATGACATGGTTATTAAATAAAGTACATGTACAATGTAAGATCCAGTAATATTATTGGAATATGTAAACAAACAGCAAGATGAACATTATGAACACACCACTGACATTTTTGGCCCTTACACTGCTGCTGAAGTCCAAAACGTTTAACACTGCCATCATTGTGCAATATGATATGATTATTAATTTGAGTCAGCCTAGTCCTATTTTGAGGTTGTACCGATACTCCCCTCCTCCCTAGACCTCAGTAGTTTATCCTCTGTTTCAACAACACTCCTCCCACAGCAAGAATTACTGCCAGGGACCAGCAAAACTTCAGTGTTACGAAGAAGAAGAACGAAGAATTAACATTCAAAAGTAAGTAACGCACATGGTCATTTTCTGCTCTTAAAAAATGAACAGATTGGTGTCCACCTTTAAATTCTAACTTAATTTGTTTTAACATAACATGCTATATATCGAGCTGGAGCATACATAATATAGTTTTGAAGAACGGCTGAAGCACCAACAAATTAATTAACACTAAATTACTACAACATTCCAATATTCATTTCTATCCACAACACAATTAATTAAATGAAGCAATTTTGAAAGCCCACTTTTAGTAAAATCCCACTGTGGGAAGATTTAAACTATGAAGTAAGGAGAGTGCCACTCTACATATCTTTGGAGATCTTATTCAAGGGTACTCTTGACCCCAAACATAAACTTGATGTAAATAAGCGTGAAAATATAGTTAAGCTCACATACACCTGTTACCGCAGTTTCCTAGCCTGAGCTTGTGGGATATTAGATATCATTTGATATCAATAATTTGGCCTCCTTTACCTATTCCTCTTCACGTGCTTGTGAGGCCCCCGGACAAGCACGCATGCAGGCGCAGCCGCAAATCACTGAAATATTCCAAACAAATACAGGCAGGCCAGAAATAGCCAGACTGTCGCTTTAGGAGACCTCAAGGCAAGTACCATATTATGTATGCACGCTACTTACAAAGGACTCCCTGCCCCGAATACTCAGTCGTCAAGCACTCTGCATTTGCAGACTGGCTACTCTATTGACAATTCGATCTTAACTCAATCATGTAAAATACTGACCTTTTGGAGGCTTTGTCCCCAGTCCGAAACTCATTGTTATCCCCAAAAATGGACTAGCCTACGGCCACATTTCCCCCTATAAGAACCCCTGACTTTGAGCACTTCCTCGGATCGCTCTTGGCTTCCACCCCGCCTTGCTGTCACTTTGTTCGAGGAGCCTTCCCCTCAGCTCCTCATGCTGAGAACTCTACTTCAACAGACCTTTTTCCTCAGACTTTCTGGGCTTCAGGACAGGTGCACTATTTTCCATACCAAACCTCCTCTTAAAATCCCTCTGTCCCACTCCAATCTTTATTTCTATAGTTCTCTGTGTGAGTGTGTTGCATACACGTGTTTGACTGTATACCAATAAAAACAATTATTATTATTTACTTCTGTTTGCTCCTTGACTCAGCCTGACCCCGTAGACGTTGGGTAAAAGATCTTGCTACGTTGCCCTGCCTCTCGTAGTGCTAACTTGTGCTCTTTGCCAATTCCCAACTTTGTAATATTTGGAGCGCACTTAGGCATCCCTCCCGGGACCCCCAGGAATCAGGGTAACACACCTACCCAGAATTCATCCAAATTTTGGCTTTATAGTTAGCAAGCATGTGTACTATAACATAATGTCCAATCATTCCCATTCAGCACCTTCTGCCAGCAACAGCAGGCTAAACTAAGTCAGAAGTCAGCTGCAAGCAAAAGCTTAACTTTCACACTTTAATTAGGATTTGTGGCTTATTGTTCCCAAGCAATACAATTATTATAAATTAAGAACAAACTCTAGTTTCAGATTGCAGTTTGTTATGAGTCTGACACATCAGGAATCCTGATTGGAGCATAAGAGTAAACACTGGCCTCCTGATCAGTTCCTAGCTTCTGAAACCACTTTTACAGGCAGGGATAGCTAACTGGGATAACCACCTAGCAGTGTGCAGCAGCATGTTTTTTTGGCTTGCTGGTGATAAGTCAGAATTCTGGATTTTCTGAAAATAGAAGGACATAAAGTAATCTCTTTTTACTTTTTTAGAATATGGTCCAGTTCACACAACCTCTATTTTTTCAGAAACATTTCAGTTTTCTGAACAGAAACAGTTTTCTGAAACAGAATCAGAAACTGAAACAGTTTTCAGGTCCAGAATGCTATAATGTATCCAAGTCTTCATAGGAGAAAACCAACATCTTGAACTGTGCCTGGATGCTTTAAAATTAACCACTGGAATAATCTGCTTCCATTCTTCCCTTTCTATCAGGAATCATTACACCAGCTAATGCTACAAGTTTTGAAAAATAACTTCACTACATTTCTTTTTATGAGAGATCCTACCAATGCATCATGGAAGAGAACACCCTATGAATACAGAAAGTTCTGTGCTCATACCCTCAATATATCTAAGTAAAAGAATCAAGATAGAACATGATGAGACTTTGGCCCTGAACCCTAAAGAACTGCTGCCAGACACAATAGACTATATTGCACTAGATCAGTGGTTCTCAACCTGTGGGTCCCCAGATGTTTGTGGACTTCAGCTCCCAGAAGCCCCAGCCACTATGGTCAATGCTCAGGGCTTCTGGGAGCTGAAGTCCACAAACATCTGGGGACCCACAGGTTGAGAACCACTGCACTAGAAGGACAAAGAACTTTTGTATAAATTTTCTAAGTGCCTACATTATTCTGATCAAAATGATCATCATTAGTACCCTTTAGAGCTGGTGAGAAGTATCAAACTTCATAACTAATACTGCAAATTAAGATTCAATACTGGATCAATACACAAAATCATCAATTCTTCATAACCACTGGAGGCTAATGCAAACTAGATTAAGTTTCAACCAGCCGACCTGCATCCAGTCAAATTATTACTGTCAAAGTTTGCTGTCCTTGGGCAAATCAGTGTGTGCTCTGACATAAAGACTGTAAGCCTGAGTCTAAATGATCAGAAGAGAAAGAATCATAATTCTTACTACTTAAACATTTGGTGCCCTTTCACACTACACAGTTACAGTGCACCAATTCCACTTTAACTGCCATGGTGTATGGAATCCTGGGATTTCCAGTTTAAGGAGGGCCATTTAGAATTCTCTACCAGAATACTTAGGTACTTCACCAAACCACAAATCCAAGAATTCCATAGGATGTAGCCATATCAGTTAAAATAGAATCACAGTGCTATCGTTCTGCAGTGTGAAAGGGCCTTTGAGCATTAGTAGAACCTTTCTGTTCTATTACTGATTTTTCATTTTCCCTTTGAGAAGAGAAACAGGTGGAATCTAGTCTCTCATGCCCTCCTTATACAATTAGCAAGAAGTGACATTAAATGAATAGAAGTCTCCCAAAAGGAACAGAACAAAAAACACCATTATATGTTTTTTAGCATTCTGAGAGTATACATAAACTAAATAAGAGTGATGAAATGCTAACACCATGGGACATGATTGTTCCTTATTAAATCTACACAAGGTTTCACAATACACAGCTGTCTATCATAAAGTGCGTCTGATTTTCTAACTAATGTAGAGAGATTTTCAGAAATAAAATAGTCCCTGAGTGTCAGCTTACTCTACAAATGCAATAGAAAAGGAAAAAGAGATGGTCAGGAAACAGGAAGGTAAGCAAATTAAGATAACCATTTTTTTTAAGTAATGTAATTGACCTTATACTGACTAGCTGTAATGATCACTGATGGGATAGCTCTGGGGGACAAAGAACTAAAACGGTAGTTGGTCCCAGCTCTCCTGATAATGAGTTATTCTTTCTCATCCTTCTTTCTGCTGCACCCAGAAGGAAGAATCCACTAGTGGGAATAGCAAAGCCCTTCTTTTTAATTTTTTAAAATAAAGATTCTGCAAAATATTCCTTAAGTTTAAGTGCATAGCCTTCTCTTAAAAACTTTCTTCCTTAAAAAAAAAGAAACAACTGGAAATTCTGAAATGGCAAGGCAAGTTATGGAACACACTTATTAAAGTGACCACTGGACAGTATTCTGTGCCCTGACCTACAAACCCTTCTGTCAATGCAGAATCCTATGGCAGGACGCATGACAGTATCTTCCTTAAACATATTTCCTGCAGGACTTTCCAACTGGCAATTTAAAAAAAAAAAGATTTCATTCTTGTATTTGTGTAATATCTTCACACAATAGATAAGGTGACAGCCTTGCTACTGGGCACTTCAAAAGTTGTTTTATTGGTGGATGTGTTGGATGGTTACACAAACGTTAACATCAGATTGGGGAGGAGGAAAGGAGAGAAGGGAGGCACCCAAGAGATAAAGGCAGGATTTTTTTTTCACAATTGCATAAGTGAGGGAGTTATGGTGGATTACCAAAACACAAATAAATGGTCCTAAAGCAAATCAAGCCTCAAGTTTTACCAAAAGCTAAAATAACTACATTGTGGTTATACTTTTGACATACCTTGAAACAACATGATTCACTGGAAAAGACAACAAAGCTTGGTAAAGTGGAAGCTAGTAGGAAAAGAGGAAGACCACATTACAGGTGGACTGACTCAATAAAGAATCCATAGTCTTGAGTTTGCAAGAACTGAGTGTTTGAAGTCTCTCATTCATAGGACTGTCATAAGGTCAAGTCAACATGACTGCAAATAACAGTAAGTGAAGGAACACTTATTAAGGATGGTATGGACATGAATCAATGCATTTGCTGTTGTTGTTGTTGTTGTTGTTGTTGTTGCTGTTCTTGTCAACTGCGATCAAGTCAACTCTGGTGTATGGTGACTATGAATGAGAAACCTCTAAATCAATCTATTATCAACAGCCCAGCTTAGGTCTTACAAACTAAGGGCAACGGCTTACATTGCATTTCTCAATGCATACCCAGCATGATATTTGTACAACTACATTCTATACAGCATTCCAAAAGCAATGACACATTCACGGAGGAAGCTACGCTGATTTTCCTAGCATCAAAATAGAAGTTATTTTGGTCCTGGGAGAGTAAAAAATTCTTTGCAAAAGACCTACCAACAGGGGAATTGAGATTTGGAACCCACTAAGCATCTAACTATTTCAAATCTACTGCAAAACAAAACTGTTGTCTCCAAAGGTGCCTTCATTTTTCTGTAACCAGATTCTCACGCTACAGGCTTTATATTTAGCTCTAGCAACAGGTTTGTTGCTCACTTAGAAGGCACCCTCTGGAGACACAGTTGGGACTAGTCCCGGGCTGGCTGTTTCATATTTAAGCAGGAAGCCATCTGTGACACTCCCACACTTGGCAAATGTCACTGCCTGATTTAGTCACAATAGTCTCAGTTTCTGATTGCAACATTAAAGACCAAGGCCAGCTCACAGCCATATTATCTTGCTACAAACCAAATCACAAACAAACAAGCCAGCCTTTGGCTCTCTTAACACACATTTGTTAAGCTAAATGACAGAAGAACAGAAATTAACAATGTTACAAGAACTGGACTAATTAAATAGCATACTGAATTATATTTAAAGACCACCCAGTTCTGACATTAAGATGCTAAATAAAGCCAGATGAGAAAATCAGAGCAAAGATGGTAGGAACCAAGGCCAAGCAAAACTGAGATTCTTCAACCATCACAATAAAGAGACTTAATGTGGGTCAAGTTCAAAGGGGTGGAGTTCGACAACCTAGGTGTCACAACAAGGCCTGCCGTCAGCACCAACTCAACCTCCAAAGGTGGCAGAATATGGAGCAGGATCTCAGATGAAAGCAGGCCTAGACAGTGCATTCAGACCATCTCAAGTTTCCTCACTCACTCCCAGTCGCATTCAGATTGGATGCTTGCAATGTACTACATGTAATTGTGTATTTGCCTTTTTCACAAAATCACTGTTTTGAAGACTTAGGATACATGCAGATTGCTTGGTTTACACAGTGTGCAAGCTAGATTTAACTCTACTTTATCTACAGGATTTAACACCTTAATATCCATGCTTCTCACAGATATTACTTTAATCTCCTAATATATGTCATTCTTCTATTTAGAGAAGCAGAAATAAACTTTAAGAGTTGGGGCTGAATCAAGAATGTCTGGAATCCAAATCTGCAAGAAGGAGCTAAAATAAATGTTAAGCCAATTTCTTAGCTTCTTACTGATATTTAGCAAATTCTACTATTAAGAAATAGCTATGATTTTCTTTCTTCTTTGCAGATAGCTATGCTATGTTTGACCTTTAGAGATAACTCATTCACATACAAATAAATCACTCCAAGATCACCCATAATGCAGTTGGTTCACATTTAGTTACTTTTCAAATTGGTTTATGAATACTGTTCACCTAATCTCCCATGGCAAGTAAGCAGCATTTCCATGTAACTAGGTAAAATGACTTTGAAAATAGGTTTTAGATGATTGTTACACATCACTGTTTCACATGACATCCATTTAAAACTAGATAGGTACAGCCAGTCTTGTTTGCACCATACTGGCAAGACTAAAAAATAGAGGGAAACATAGTATCTGGAAGCAAGGTTATTCCTTGACTTCATTACAGTCGTAAATGATGAGAATGCTACACAGTGGGGGGTGGAACCTGATGATTCCAGGTACAGACACGGTTTGCTTTCTATTGGTCTCTTGTTTCTCCTTTGACTAAAGACACAAAACAACAATCTCCTTTCTCCAGGTAATGTATGATGTCTTGCCCTCAGCCTGTGACACTGAAGCACCATTTTTGTTAACAAGTTCCCAACAGTTATTAATCTACAAAAGCCATTTTTGGATGCAAGACAGGGGAGGAAAAATCTCAGACCTGAAGGGGGAGCCAACAACAATGTTGACAAAAATGCACATACCAAGATGTCTTTACAAAAATTTGCTGTGATCTGACATGAAAAGGAGTAGATAGGAATCCTACTTCCAAGAACCAACTCCAAGAGCCAAAATATTAAGCCCTGAAAGAGTGAGGAGACCGGTGCTTCTTCTCCTTGATGCTGAAGAATCTACTGATAACTCAGAGTCCAGAGGGAGGAGACAGGCTCTTGCTGTACGATTCACTCAGCCATCGGGATCCTAATGTCAGGCAAGGTCTGAAGCATTTAAGTGCTTGATGATGCCAGACAGTAGCAGATGCTATACTAGATTATCCACTGAACTAACTCCGAGAGAAATCTTATTATGTTTACTCAGAAACAAGTCCCAGTAAATTTAGCAAGGTTTACTCACAGTCAAGTGGGTATAGGACTGTGGCCTCCATATGTAATTACCTGTACCTAGCCAGAAAATGTTATGATCTTTTTATAATCTAAATATTGCAAAGCTACAGATTGTGAGATCTTCCTTTTAAAGAACTTTTCACTAATCTATAAAGTAATGTATTTGTGATGGAAATCCTTTGAAAGAACAGTGAGCCATCTCACTAAACCAGGTGTGGCCAACTGCAGGGAAGCTGTTCCCTCCAGAACATGCTGCATCATCACCCTAGGCACAACCAGGAGTGAAGCCACTTCACTTCTGGTTTCAGAGGTCTTTGTTTTTCCTGCAGTTTGGGGGATAGGAGAGCCAAGTGCATGCAAACCACCACTTTTTTGCAACAGTTTAGGGGTTGGAGATCACCATGTTTTTAAAAAATAGGGTGTTGGGAGCTTTAGGGATTCTAAACTGGAGCTCGACAGCCCCAGGCACCAAGAGACTGCACTTTCCATATCCCTTTACTGAGATGATGATAAGATACAGAGTTACAAGGATCATTATCTTAAGTCTAACTTAAGCATTCTGAAGGTGGAGATAACATGGTAAAATCTCCAGTATATATCACAGTCATTCACCATTAAGACAGTCAATCAGTTTCAGATTTATTTGATTCAGATTTATTTTATTTATTTATGCAGAACAATTACACTACCTCATATCATACAACACAGACAAGAGGAAGCACTGGTAATATGATTTGATGCCATGCACTGGATAATGGCAAAGCCAGGATGAACTATGCTATTCCAGATTCATATTGACACAAATAGAACAGATTTTCAACCTCTTGCTGATAATTTAAGTACTTCCCACAGTGGTAATAAATAAGTAGTAAGCATGGTGTAGTGGTCTGAGCATCAGACTACGACCCTGTACACCAGTGTTTGAATTCCTGCTCATACGTGGAAACCCACTGACTGACCTTGGACAAGTCACATTCTCTCAGCCTCAGAGGAAGATCAAGGCAAACTCCCTCTGAACAAATCTTACCAAGAAAACTCCATGATAGGGTTGCCTTAGGATCACCGTAAGTCAGAAACAACTTGAAAATATACAACAACAAATTAAAAGCTAAATAAGCCTTTGCATATCAAGAGTGTAAATCAGAATGAAATTACTATTAAGTACATTAATGAAATACAGTCGGCCCTCTACAATTGCTAGAGTTAGGGGTGCAGGACCCCCCACAAAAGTGGAAAAATTGCACATATTGAAATATGTCTCTGCGTCTGTGAGAAGGTGGCCAAAGCATGGTGAGGAGAGTGGGCACCAGGGTCCAAACCAGGTCAGAGAAAGGAGAGGGAAAGGGGGCAGATCAGCATGGTGGTCCTGTACTTCCTTTCTTGCTCATCTCCTTCTTGAGTATGTGGGGGGTATCAGAAGAGGGTTTGTGGTCCTGAGAAATCAGGCTACCATCATCCTTAACTGACCAGGCAGTGGTTAGTGGAGAAGGACCAGATGTGGGTTTTTAAAGAGTTGCACAGCCTGATTGAAGCCATCAAGAGGAAAAGAAGCACCTGAGGTGGGGGCTGCAAAAGTTTTAAAAATTCACAAATGATCAAGTCCGTGAAAGTCAACCCTACAAAAATGGAGGGCCAACTGTATAACATCTCATACTACGGTGACTTAAGAGACCTAATCTAACTTCTAATGTGAGCAACGTTAAGGATCTAAATAATCACACCCCCAAGTACAGGAGTGGGGAACTGTTTCACACTCTGAACTTTAGCTTGCAGCACTCTTTACCATTGGCTGGTCTGGCATGGTCTGTTGGGAGTTGCAGTCCAACAGTATCTGCATCACTTTCACCTTTGTTCTAGAGGAAGCCGTATTTAATTTAGATTTAAGATGTATGATTTACATTCAGCTTTGTCACAACTGTCTGGCAGACCCAATAAAAGTAGACTGGTGCTCTATCGCACTTTTTATGATCCAGCAGTGTGGCAAGAGGTTAATACTTCAGAATAACAGTCATTAATTTATATGTAGCAGCTGCCCTAAGGAATGGTCTCTTTCAAAACGAGCTCATAATTTATAATCAGAATGTAACAAGATAGGAATTTTGTATATTAACAGTCCTCCTAAAAAGAAAAGCAAAAAAAAGAGAAGAAAAGCCATATGTCTAAACTTTCCACTGTAATCAGTGTGATCCCAAAATGCTTGACTTTGTGTGAACTATGTCTCAAACTACAAATCAGTGAACATTCAGCAAGGGTCTTCTTTAACAATACACCCTATTGCACTATTGAAGATTTACTAAGCCATCACAGTTTTGGAAGAGGGTAAGAGAGCATGAAGGGTATCTCAGCACAGTAACATTTACCAGTAACACTTACCATTAGTTTCTCCTGCATAACACACCTATATTACTGAAATATTCACCCAACTGGGGAAACTACAAGTTAACAATCACACAGAACGGTGCACTGAATTCAATAAATAATAGCAACAATCCAGACACTCCTTTTACGAGTTCCATCCATCCGATGTTCACTGCTTCATACTCTGCTTCTGAATCTTTCCCAAACGAAAAAGCAATTTTTCAAGCATGATGTAAAGTAACTGATAAGCTTAGTAGTACCTACCAGGATACACCAGGGATGGGAACTGTGCAGCCTTCCACATGGTGTTGAACTGCAATTCCCAACAGCTCTAATCACTGTAACCAATAGCATGGAATGCTGGGAGATGCAGTTCAACAACATCACAAGGGCACACAATTCACAATCTTGTTATGCACCCCAAGATTGTGCTGAAAACTTACTGGCTTTATCACTAGCTGGCATTAAGGATGTCTTTTATTTCCTTGGCCTAAATCCCAAACAGAAGAGATCCAGTAACTCAATGGGATTTATCAAAGTATTGATTTACCATTACCATTCATCAATTCATTCTTTAGTTGGGTCTAGCTGTTTGATTTAGGCACTAGTTTAGGAGTAGAATTGTTGAAAAAAGACCCACTTTCACCAGTTTGGAGAGCTGAACAGCTCCAGGAATGGTCAGTAACCTGTCCACAGTGTGGGAGGAAGAGAGGAAAGGAGAAAAGAGAAAAATGATACATCTTCTATAGCTATAGCTAATAAATAGTTTATGAATTTCCTCCTTTCCCCTAGAGAGTGAAATTCTGACATGCTCCTGGGAGACTTTCCCCAAAAGCTTTGGAGGTAACAATACTGGCCATACATCATCTAGATGTGGACCAGATCCAACAGACAATATAACACAATGTTATCAGAAGGATTCCCAGAATAATTTTCTGCCAGTAATAATTAATATCAGTAAAACTGGGCAGGGGGCATGGAGATGAGAGGAATCTGTCCCCTGCCACTCCCTCCCCCTCTTCCCAATGTGTCTCAAATTAATCTTCTTACTGTTGGACTAGGACACTGCTGACACAATACCAACACCAGTAAGTTATATACTTGTAATCTCTGCCCAGCTAAATGGTAATCATTAAGGCTAGCAGAGTGAAACGTACAACTGGAACAGGTAAAAAGCTTTTTGACTCACTAAACTATTAGAAGCTCTACAGCAGCATTTCTAAGCATTCAACACAGAAGATCTAGTGAATTTGTGAAACATTTTTAGCACAGCTTTTTGTCAAAGCTCCTACAAAACTGAACTGTCACATTAAAAACTCTCATAGCTTCCTCTCTCGCGCTATAGAAGTAACCTATGTGCAAGAATTGCTTTGAGAGCTCTCTTCTTACAAATATTTTAAACAACAAGAAAATAGTTTTCATAAAGGACAAGTTAAGAGTGCTTCCTACAAGGATCTGCACTTGGAACAATGTAACTGAATTTATTCAGAGTCAACAATAAATTGCAACATAGTCACAACCACAGATGACAACAAAGTATTCAGGATAATGAAAACTGAAGACTTAACAGCTTCTCTTCAAACATGGTGAGTCAGCAGCGATATGTCAGGTCAGATGATGCAATGCAACTGTAAAACCAAGCACACTGGAATACTACTTCACGTATAAACTAAAAAAAACCCTCAGCCAGTTAACAAAGAGCTTACAGAATCACAGTGGAGAATAACCAAAAGATTCGTGTCCCAGCATGGTGTGAAATGTGTGAACCTTCAAGTTGCCTACTGACGTGTGAAGACCCCTGAATTTCATCGGGTTTTCTCAGGCAAAGAATACTCAGAGGTGGTTTTACCAGTTCCTTCCTCTGAATATAGCACCTGGTGTTTGTTGACCATCTCCCACCCAAGTACTCACCAGGGCTGACCCTGCTTAGCTTCCAAGATCAGAAGGGATCTGGTGCTTTTAGGGTTAAGTGCCTAGCAGGGTAGGGGATCAAAAATAGCAGAGCAGGTATCGTATATGGCATTCCACAAAGCCAGGGTATGCCCAGGATAGCAAGGAGACTTCTGGGGGTGGTGATGTTGTCATTGTCATTGTGTGCCTTCAAGTTATTTCTGCCTTATAGTGACCCTAAGGCAAACCTATCAGAGGCTTTTCTGTGGTGGAGAGTGGATGATGCAGTCAAAGTCACCCAGTGGGTTTCCACGGCCAAGCCGGGAATCAAACCCTGGTCTCCTGGGAACCACCATCCTGTGCTGGCTCTCTAAGAGTTCTGTTACTCTGTATCAAAAAAGATATTTTGTTAAAATATGAAGAAACCAAAGCGTGTTTACCTTCCGCCTAATAATTTTGAAGGGAGTATGTGTGCGCATGCCTAGTTTTAAATTCTCTTAAACTGTTTAAACTGTTTTTAAACTTGTTTACTACACTTTTAGTCTGTTTACATTTTTTTTAATGTTGTCATTTGTTTTAAATGGGATACCTTAGATTTTATTATAGGCCATCCTGAGATCCCATGGCAAGAGAATGCCTTCCTTCACCCGCCAATTCACTATCAATGGCAGTAAGATAACATTGACAACCACCACTCCCAATTCCTGGTAAAGAAATTTAGCAGAAAAGATAAGCAAATACCAACTCTTAGGTCAAATTCTGTTCCCTTGAAAGACATGCCTGCTCCTCTCCCCAATTTCCATTCCAGGAATCTAACGGGAAAGTGACAGAAGTTAGAGCAACATGATCAGAGCTCAAAAATGTTGCCTTTTTGGATAACTTCCAGAAACTCCTCCCCTTTCCCACAATGTTCTTTGGAAATTCACTCCCTAAAGAAGACCACCTAGCTGGGAGATCACAGCCTTCGCCTCCCATTTTTAAAAGTATATCAACAGCAAAACCTGTTGCTGACTAGGGCTATCAAAGACCGTAAAGAATCAAGCAAATATCTCTGTCAACTTACTGTTTTAAACAGTCACTCAAGTTGAACTGTTAGAAACACTATACCTACTTTTTTTTTAAAAAAAACAACCCTATATTTTACTAGGTCGTATTAGGAAAACACAACTTCAGCTCTGATAAGCAATAAGAAAATAGCCAGCATTGCATCCCCCATAGATCACAGCATAAACATTCTCTGCACACTTTTTTTCACAGCTGGTTGCATCCACCTGCAAACTCCTAGATCCAGTGTGGTTTAGTAAAGACAGATGGTTCATAATTTATCTGGATGATACACAAAGCTAAATAATCTATATTATCAAATTCAAAAGCTTTTCATACCAATAAAAAATATGCGTTTTCCCCTCTTCAGCCAATGACTGTACATTACAGCAGGATTTTAGTTATGCTTACTTGGAAAACACACATACAAAGTAAGGCATGGAAATTCAGTTTTAAAAGAGTATGATGACATTCTGAAGGCATCCATAACCAAGCAGTAGCAGGATGACAGTCTGGAGCCCAGAGCATCATCACAACAGTATTCAATTATGGATGGCCAAAGCATGTCACCATACCATTCTTCTTAAAAGTAATTTTCCAAGCTTTGAACAACATTATTATTAACAGAAGTAGATAGTTTCGGGTGTGTGGGGGGAGGTGTAAAAGAAAGGCTGATTCTGAGGTCCTAGGAATAAATCCCACTAAACTGAGTTGGTTACAGTTACTTCTGCGTAGAGGTATAAGGAGTGTTATTTTAAAAGGAATAGTCACATTAATCTGTTCTGACAGAAAAGGAGAGGGAGAAGGAAGGAAGGAAGGAAGGAAGGAAGGAAGGAAGGAAGGAAGGAAGGAGACACATGACACCTTTAAAAACTAGTCAATTTACTTCATAAGCTTTCTTTTTTTCTTTTCTTCTCTTAAGCACATTTCAAAACGTGGGCTGTATTCCATGAAAGCCTGTGCTGGAATAAAATGGTTAGTCTAAAGGTGCCACAAGTCTCCTTTTTTTACTTTCCCCTCTTTTTATAGAGGCTGTGCTGTTACACATTTAACATTTTCTTCTTTTCATTAAGGAGATCATTGTAGCACCAAAAAAAAATGTGCACAAGAGCTGAACATCTACTGCAAAGGAAAGTACCTGATCATTATCACCTACCAAAGTATCAATTCCTCTGCACAATTTTGTAAAGTTGCTACTATCCAGCAATAACCAAACCAAAATGTGGAAAAGAAGGTCAGTGTAGTACAGTTCTGGGATATGCATTCAGACAACCTATTATCCCAAAAAATACAAGATAATTGTGGGATAAAAAAGCATACATTGACTAACAATCTCACCTGTATTAATCAAATACCAGCTCCCCGATTCTAAATTCAAGAATCATTAAAAAGATCCTTTTATATCTATAAACATATATTGGTCAAGTAAGAAACCCACTACACTTTTCTCCATCCCTTATTAAACTAAGTGTGAAAACAACAGCTAATCCAGACCAACTAATCTTATGGCTAATCTAATTAACAAGAAAAGAGTATCACAAAGGTCTTGATTAATTCAAAATTATCTCTGTGGGCTCTTCCAGACTGCTGAACAGTTCTGGAAAATGTCAGGACATTGTTTTGGGATTTCATGTCTTTTAATGCCTTGTAATGGTTGTTTGTACACCTGTATCCAGTCATGACTTATTGGCATATTCCAGGGTTTGGGTCCTAGCTTGTTGCTGCTTGTTACAATTCAGATCTACCCCCAATCTGCACACTTTAACCACTCTTGTCTCTTACTCAAGTTGTAGTTAAACTGAGGTGCAAGAGTCGTCTCCCTCTATTCCACCTCCATGGTCCTCCTCCAATATCTGAACACTTTAAAACTTTTGCTCCATAAATGCAATAAAAGAAGGAAGGTCAGGAAACATCCACAGCAAAGGTTACATTTCCATTCAACATGACTACCAGTGGGACTGCCCAAAACATACAGCAGAAAGAACCAAGACAGCAGATACAGATGCATGATGTTTACTCCAGTTTGTACTGGAAATGTCCATGACGGGGTGAGTGAGGAAATACACCTTCTGCTGTGGGAATAAAAAATTGTGGCCAGTACCAGAAATTTATGAAGAAAAAAAAAACAGGACAGGAAGAACATCATACCGAAATTTTGTTTAAGATAATTTCACCTGCAATTCCCACCAAATTCCAAGGTTTTCAGACAGTCTAGAGGAGCCCTAAGTGTGTGTCTGGTTTTTATATCCCTATGTGGTGTTTTATATATCCCAAATTTATGTGTTTAATAAAAAATATATATTTTAAAAATATTTCATAACCTCTCTTCCACCCACAGCATACAAACAAATGGTGGTTTTTTTTCCCTGTAATGCACATACAAAGTAAAAGACAGCCATATTTGTTCACAAGAAACAGCTCTGAAAAACCACTGACAGGGAAGCGTTTTGCTAGGGTCAACCAAAATGTCACATAATAGCAAGCAAGTCCGCTTTCTGCAGCTTTGTGGTACATGTGGCAGTGGTACTTTTGACCATTTCAACAAGGTTTGGGGGCCACCATGTGCGAGTTTTTCCTGTAGCCACCGTGTGCCCAGAACTAGCCATGCAAAGAATTTAAACGTGGTGAGGTACACATGACTGAAGATATATATGACTGTGATCACTTCCTCTCCTTCCCCCATTGGCTCATTATAATCACCCTATCATGTTAATATTTTAGGATATTTTAAGGACCGGGAGAAAGAGTGTAAAATCCACTGATAGGCAGAAACTTTATTGGGACTATCAAAAATGTTGCAAAGCAGTGAGCATACTCTTGTGCTCTGTTTGCCAGGCTGAATCTTAAGCAGAGGAAGATCCAAGAGATAAACAGACCCTGGACAACTTGAAAGCTTCTACAGTATATAACAGCAGGCTGTTGCTGTTATGATGACCTTAAGGCAACACTATTGCTGGGTTTCTGGGGCTGAGAGTGTGACCCACCCAAGGTCATCCAGTGAGTTTCCATGGCTTAGCAGGGAATTGAACACTGGTCTCCAGGGTCATAATCCAATGCTCAAACTACTATACCACACTGGTTCTCTATAACAGCAGGTACATGTAAACAAACTAACAAGAACTGGGAGCCATCAAATGCAAGGCTTCACAAGTCACAGGTCTTGTCTAGCAGTTATCACCAGCCCGATCAAGATGCAAGCAAATCGAGTGCTGAGCATTGCAGGCTGAAGACACCACTGAACCACAAAACTCACCGAGTGACTTAGGACCTGCTGCTTTCACTCAGCCTGACCTACTTCACAGGGTTGTTGAGAAGACAAAAATTGGGGAAAACCACATAAGCCAGTATTAGTCAACATGATGGTCTGTGGACAGCAACAGTCCATGAGCCACTGACTGCTAGTCTGTGTAGAGTTACCAGAAAAGTAAGAAAAAGTTGTAGCCAATGGGCAGAAATAGGGTGCTAGTTCCTAGTGCACTGGGAGGAAAAATCTGGCAGGTCCCCTACACCAGATGGAATGGGAAGCACTGATGTCCACCTTGAGTTCAATAAAAGTTGCCTACAAGTGTAGCATAATAAATATACAGTATGTTAAAGAGCACTACCCCCGCCTTTGATTCAGACACAAAAAATTCACTGGAGTCTGAACTCCACACTAACAAGAATTCTACAGCACCCTAACAAGGAACACATTTTCTCCTGACCTAAGCTTCAGCAAGCACACCATAACAGATTAGTACACAAAGAGGGACTTGCAAGATGCCTGCACTGACTGTAAAGCACCGAGTGATCGAAGGAAGGTGGCAAGTTCCCCAGCTTCAGGCGTGGAACCTACCAGCCGGGCTGCCAGAGTGAAAACTAGTTCGGGTTTCCACGCCTTTAATGGCTGCAGGGAAGAAGGAATTTCACGTTGCTTGTCAAGCAACCAGGTAACAAGCGACACCTGCCGAAATGCTTTCTTCTACCCGGCCATTTAAAGGTACACGGGCCCTCTCCACTGTCCAGAAGATGCTTTTGGACGTGACCCCAGCGCCCCTCTCAAAAACAAGGGCGGGCGGACAGGCAGAGCCTATGTGGCGGGAAAGGGTGTGGCTGAGGAAAAAGGGCCCCACAACCTTTGGGGTGAGGGGGGGAAAGGGCGAAATAGGTCGTTGGTAGTTAAACTCCGGAAACAAACGCGCGACGGGGGGGGTCGATGTCCTTCCCTCCCCCCGCCACCGACCGAAGCAGTGCAAAACGAGGGGCTTGCGCTCGACGTAAGCAGGCGCCATTCTCCCCCTTACCTGCTCTGCCAGCCCTGGAGGAGGTTGGTGTACTTGCTCAGGGAGCCCTCCAGCACCGGCTCCGTCCTCCTGCCCGCGGCCGCCGCCAGTCCCCCCGCGCCGCTGCTTCCTCCCGGGCTGGCTGCCGCGGAACCAGGACTGCTCCCGCCGCCGCCGCCTCCCTCCGGCCTTCCAGTGGCTACCGCCGCCGCGGCCGCCGCTCCCTGCCGGCCAGGCAGCCCTCGGCTGGCGGAAGAGCAAGGAGAGGAGCCCGCCGAGGTGGGGCGGCTGCTGCTCCGGCTGCTGCTGTTACTACCAGCGCCGCCGCTGCTGTTTGCCGCCGCCGCCGCCGCCGCCGCCGCGGACACCATCTCCCCGCCAGCGCTCTGCGCCGCGGCCACTGCCTTTTCCATGGAGCAAGAAGGGAAGGTGTGAGGAGGAGGCGGCGGCGGCGGCGGCCACACTCGGCGATGGTCTTCGTCGCCAGCGGCGGCAGGCTGAGAAATACCTGACTCATACGCGAGGAGGGAAGAAAGGAAGGGCCGGCCGAGAGCCACGGCCGCCGCCGCCGCCGCCGCCGCCGCCTCCTTTTCGGGGGCTGTGGGAGCGGAGGTGGCGCCAGCGCTTTGCGTCCGGCGCTGGCGCGCAGAGATCCGCCCCGTCGCCGCGGGCTCCCCCACGCTCGGCCTCTCCTTTCAAGCGCCAGCCAGGAATCTCCGCCTTGTCGCCCGCTTTCCCTGGCCGAGGCGTGTTTGCGAGTGAGGGTACGCGTGCGCGCGCGAGGGGAGGGGAGGGGAGGGGAGGGGAGGAAGGCGGGAAAGGGCGCGAGCGATGCCGCCCCTTCTTCTCCCCGCTGACAGAGGCGCCCGGAGGGGACGCAGCGCCGCTCCTCCTGAGCTGCACAAGGGAGGGGCGGGCCAGCACGTAGCCGGCCTTCCACGCCCCTAGGCCCAAGCGCCTCCGCGGGGTGGGAGCGGGGGAGTTGTTCCGAGGTCGTTAGTCCGGAATAAACATGCTCGGATAAACAGGCGCGGGAAGTGGCCACCCTACGAAGCTGAACCGAGCTAAAGCCTCTGGGGGCACGGTTGGGCTCCAGCTGAGAGGAGATTCTTGCTGTGCCTTGGGCGTCCTCATCCTTTGTATGCTTGTTTCCAAATATCTATATACCACTGCAGTCCCAAAAGTCCAAAGCAATGTATATGAATAAAATGTGTACACACATTAAAATACTCTGTTTATGTGGTGTCTGAAGGAGATTAAAGAGGGAAGACTTGCATAAATAGATACTTTGTTAACATCTATAGAAAGTTCGGGCCATTTCTGCCCTACACTGTTCTATTCTTCCACTTTCACCAAAATGATGAGAGGCCTGGAAGCCATGCCCGCAGTGGTTCTCAACCTGTGGGTCCCCAGATGTTCATGGACTTCAGCTCCCAGAAGCCCTGAGCATTGACCATAGTGGCTGGGGCTTCTGGGAGCTGAAGTCCACGAACATCTGGGGACCCACAGGTTGAGAACCACTGAGGGATAGACTTAGAGAGCTAGGTATGTTTAGTCTGCAGAAGAGAAGGTTAAGAGGGGGCATGATAGCCATGTTTAAATATTTGAAGGATGTCCTGTTGAGGAGGGAGTGGGCTTGTTTTCCGCTGCTCCAGAGACTAGGACAAGGAGGAAGCTGCAGGAAAGGAGATTCCACCTGAACATCAGAAGAAACTTCCGGACAGTCAGGGCTGACCGGCAGTGGAACATGCTGCCTCGGAGTGTAGTGGAGTCTCCTTCCTTGGAGGCTTTTAAGCAGAGGCTGGATGGCCATCTGTCCAAGGGAGTGCTTTGAGGCATCGCAGGGGGTTGGACTGGATGGCCCGTGTGGTCTCTTCCAACTCTACATTTCTATGATTCTGTGATTTCAACATTCTGTGGGATTATGGGGTTTGTAGTTTACTGAGGCCCAGGAGCTTTCTGGCTGAGAATTCTAAATCCCCTCCCTAAACTGCAAACCCCAGGATTTCACAGGGTGTTGAAAGTGGAATAATAGCACTATAACAGTGTAGTGGAGGAATGGCGCCAAGAATAGTTGGATCTATTGAAGGGTAGGGAAGAGCATTCCACTTAGTGCAACTGCAGTAAGGTCTATTAGTAGTCTTGACTAGAGTAGATGCAGTAAATCAGTTGCATTTATGGTGGGTTGACTCCAGCAGAAATGGATTTATTTAGTGGGCTTACTCTAACAGAAATTAAGCAATAGGATTCTGATCTAAATGCCCAGCTCTAAACCACTGTGGAGCAAATCTCAGGAGCCTGTGGCCTGCCATCAGGACTTCTGTAAACTACAAACAGCTGATGCTGATGTAGTAGGAGCACTGAGCAGAGCAAAGATGTGTTGATCACTGTGTAGATGCAAAAGCACATTTATTCCATTTTCCCATGGGGGAAAAAAGGAGGGATGTAAATGTTACTAAATAAAAAACTAATGTCATTGGTTTAGAAAACCATCCCTCTCCAACAAAGGCTTTTGAAAGGGAGAAGACACCTTGTAGTAAGAGCTGATTCTTATGCATATCTGTATGTGTGTATGTGCCTTTAAGTCAACCCCATTAATTTCATAGTTTTCTTAAGCAAATAATATTCAGAGGTGGTTTTGCCAGTTCCTTTCTCTGAAACAACAGCCTGTAGCACCTGCTATTTGTTGGTGGTCTCCCATCCAAGTACTAACCAGGACTGATGCTGCTTGGCTTCCAAGAAAAGGATCTAGTGCCTTTACAGTATTTAAGCTTTTCTCTACAGGTAAATCCCAATAGAAACCTGAAGCCCTTTCACACTACACAATTATAGTGCTGTGATTCTACTTGAACTGCCATGCTTGCATCCTATATAATCCCAGAGATTGTCATTTGGCAAGGTATTAGAGCTCTCCAGCAAAGAATTCTAAATACCCCTCCCTAAACAGCAAATCCTAGGATTCCAATTGGGTAGTGGTAAAGGGCTACTGAGAGCAGTTTTGTTAGGAATTTTCTAAAGAAATTTCCTCCTCAAATAATCTTTCTTGTATAACTGTTCGAGCTGCAGGATTTGAAAGGATGAACATCTTCACAGCATTCATCAATTTTTTTTGCCATTAACCCTTGCAAGTAAAGCAACCATGGTAGTTAAATTACAACTATAGTTCTATAACTGTGCAATGTGGAAGGGCCCCCAGTCTACACACACAGCAGATAGAGCAGGTATAAGGGACATCTGATCTCCCAGATGTTCGAATGCAGCTCCCATAATCCTTCACCATTGACTACAGTGGGTGGGGTGATGGGAATTCAGTCTAACAACATCTGGAGGAGCACACGCTCTCCATCTCTGTAGTATTCAGCAGGATGAAGACTTCTGAGATAGATTTTACCACTTCCAGCTACAGATGTGACATGGCATCCTTGAATGAGTGATTGTTGTTATGTGCCTTCAAGGCAACTCTAGTTTATAATGACTGTATGTTAAGGTTTTCTTGGTAGGATTTCTTCAGAAGAGGTTTGCCATTGCCTTTGTCTTGGCTGAGACAGTGTGACTTGCCCAGTTGGCTTCCATGGCTGAGAACCCTGCTCCAAGACTCAAACTACTGTAATGTGATTGTTCCTCTTTGAACCAGGCTTGTCTTTAAAATGTCCTGCAGGCAGAAAGCAAGCACTTCAAGAAAGAAATGGGTTAGAACATTTATCTCTGAACTCTGCTTGCAGTGAGTTTTTAATGCAAAGAAGCATTCTTGAGTGGAGTCTCTTGGCTGTAATCTAAAGTGTTTCTGTTGGTCCTGCAGCCTCTGGATTCTAATACTTCATTCTGGTCTATGTGTGGAACAGCCTCATGTTTACTGAGTGCAATCCAGTACGTGTCCTTACTCAGAAGTGAACTCCCTTGGTTCAATGAAGTGTGTAGGCAAGTGTGTATAGGACTGCTGTCTTTACCATCCAGGTGACTTCAGGACTGCAAATATATAAACATGCCCTTGCAACTAAGACATGATGGAACCAGTGGGACTTGCTTCCAAGTAAATATATTAGATCTTACACTGTTGACTTGTTTTTGAACTGCAAAGTTAACCAACCTGTTTAAGGTGGAGCAGAATAAGATAATCAGTAACCCATTACAAAAGCAGATGTATAATATATACTGGAATACTGTATAAGGTTCCAGAGGATTTAACAGTGTTTATTCTCAGGCACATGGATATGAAATTGTAGCTTCAGATTATTTGTGTATTTGTATATACTGGCCTGAGAGTGAATGTTATTAAATCCTCTGGAACCTTCTTCTGAGTAGACATTAATAGTACTTCACAATTAACAATGTGGAATGTGTGCAGATTGCTAAACAGTGCAGTGATCTATAGAATGGCTTTTGAGCAGGCACATCATTAGGAAATGGCCTGCAGAGCCTGTGCTACAGGTCTCATGTTATGATCAAGCCTGCCTCTGTAAATGTTTTTGACTGGCTTGTTACTCTGTTTACTGGGGGTCCCGGGCAGGACACCAAAATGTGCTCAACTATAGGTGGGGAAAATTAGCTCAGAGCACTGCTTTAGCGTTATGAGAGGTAGGGTAACTTAGCAGGATCTTGTAACCCAGTGTTTACGGGGTCAGGACAAGGCAAGAAGCAGAGCGGTTTGAAAAATAACTAATGATCTTTATTAAATACAGGCACACAATGTAAGCAACACACGCACACAGATTAACTAAAGGAAAATAAAGGTGTGAGTAAGATAGCGGGATTTTCAGAGGGATAGTTGGTTTGGGTGATACGACACCTGTCCTGAAGCTTGAGTTTGTTGATCTGGAGTCTCAGCACGTGGGACTGAGGGGACAGCTCGCCAAAGTGGCAGCAAGGCTGGATGGAAGTCCGGAGCGATCCGAGGTTGCTGCGGTCTCAACTACTGGAGCTGAGGGGAAGGCTCGCCAAGCAAAGCAGCAGCAAGGCGGGATGGAACTCAGGAGCGATCCGAGAAAGGTCTCAAAATCAAGGGTTTTTATAGGGTGAATTGGGACTGCAGGCTATGCCTTACTCAGGGACAACAATGAGTTTTGGGTGTGAGACAATGTCTCCGAAAGGTCACAATTTAGCATGATTGAGTTAAGTCCGAATTGACAAAGAGGTAGACTGTATGCAAATGCTCAGTGCTTGGCATTTAAGCTTCTAGCTTGCCAAGTTACCTGCTCGGGGCAGGGAGTCCTTTGTAAACAGCATGCATACATAATAAGGGTGTTTGCAGAGAGGTCTCCTAAAGCAGCGATCTGGCTATTTCTGGCCTGCCTGTATTGTCTTGGGATATTGCAGCATTTGATGGCTGAGCCTAGTTCTGGGCTTGTCTGGGGGCCTCACAAACATATGGAGAGGGGTGGTATGGTAAGGCCGAATTATGATATCAAAGTGATATCGGGTGCTATCGCCAGGTAGGCCTAAACTGCAGTAACAGGCTAATGATTATTACTAAAATCTTCCTGAATTATCTGGAAACAGACATCAAGATAACTTACAATGTACAGCTTAAAAAACAATTGAAAGTGTTGAAACATACATAGAAACATTAAAAACAAAGGAAGGGGTGTAGAGCTAATACATTTAAAACAGGCCATGGAAAAGTTACTTTTTGGGACTGCAACTCTTAGTATCTCCAAGCTGACATAGCCAGTGTCTAGACTAGCTGACAGATTTTGGGAGCTATAATGCATAAAAGTAACAGTTTCAAACCACTCAAAAGCCATGAAAGACAAAAATGGTTCAAAGGCCTAGCTAAAACAGAAGAAAAATCTAATTCCTTGAGAAGAAAACTCCCCAGGATGGTGTCACAGAATGTGCCATGTTTCCATCCAAGTAGCCTCCTCTGGTGGTGGATATATAGGGAAAAACATTACAACTTCAGGCTCTCTCCTCCCAGTTATAAATTAGGAGTAATTAACTTAGGGCTGCACAATCTGTGGCCCTCCAGAAGTTGGACTGCAACTCTTATCAGCCCTAGCCAGTATGCTGACACATATGGAAGTCCACAAATTGTCCATCCATGAATTAATGTTATTTATAGAACTCTTGTTTTTAAATGGGCTACCTCCTGAGCAGTAATTCTGTAACCGAGATTTTAAAATAAACCCAACTATTATTGTATTGTTCATATAGAAGAATATGAATAATCTATTCTTGTTACATGCCCTGCCATAAAGAGATTGCTAGCAGCCTGGCTCTAAGTATTACTGACATGGTTTCTGCCTGCAATATCTTTTTATTGATGTTATATTGCATCTAAATACTTCATGGACTAATTTATGTGTGTACTGATCAAAACAGAGCTAAAAGCCAAGCCCAATTAAATTGCAGGGAGTTTACTACTGACTTCAAGCTTAGCTGAATCAGGACTTACCCTTCTTGGGTTTTTCCAAGCTCTTCATATCTTTCATAATGTAGCTTGATTACTTCAAGAGAGTTAGCTGATACTGACATGTTGGGGTTAGGGAGGGAGGAAGGCACTTGAGCCCAGATAGATATAAATAAATGGTAGAGCACATATTGGCAAAGCTACTGTCCAAGATTCAACCAATTGCTGGCACACGCGCACACACACACACACACACACACACACGAAGTATCCAGAGAGCAGGACTGGGAAAAACCCACCTCAACCACATAGTTATTTTTAAAACACATTTACTGCTTTTGATTTGATTGTTATAATCATTACATAACAAGCTTACTTATTAAAATATTTATATCCCACCCTAAAGATGTCAGGATGGTATGCAACAGAGTCAGCATGGCCAAATTAAAACAATGAAAACAAATATTTTTTAAAAATGCTAAAAACATATTAAACAAGTTAACAAAGTAAAAGAAGACAATTTAAAACTAAGTTAAAGCAATTTAACATCATATAAACCCATGCATGTTTATGGATTTGTATAAAGCCAGTTAGGTCCCAAAGGCTTTAGTGAACAAGTATGTTTTAACCTGGTGTTGGAATCAGTGGCAGAGCTTGGAGTGTACGGAGGGGGGTGGGAGGGGAGGGGCTACAGCACGAGGGGCGTGACAACTGTGCGCAGGGCTGTGGCCAGGGTGCGCGGGGGCGTGGCTATGGGCTGGGATGCCCCAGAAACGTTGCCACCAGGGGCGAATCACTCCCCTACCCCCACTTCCCTATGTGACTGGTTGGGATGAAAACAACATTGGTGCCACTGGGCCTCTAAGAAGGGGATAAGAGCCAGTGTGGTGTAGTGGTTTGACTATTGGACTACAACCCTGGAGACCAGGGTTTGATTCACCACTCGAGTATGGAAACCCAGTGAGTGACCTCGGGCAATCTCACACACTCAGCCCCATAAAACTCCATCATGAGATCACCATAAGCTGGAAATGACTTAAAGGCACACAATAACAACTCCATAATCGGGGTGCCACAATAGAGTAGGCCCTCTCCCATATCTTCCAACAGCATATTGCCATGATCAGTAGGACACAGAGGAGGGCCCCTCCAGCAAATGTTAGGGCCTTGAGCAGGTAGATGTAGGAAGAGGGCTTCCTTCAAGAATCAAGGTCCCAACCGTTTAGGTTTTTATGTGTCATTACGAGTACCTTGAATTCATACTGTAAGCATATTGCCAATTTCTTTAAAACTGGTGTTATATAGTTTTTGTATGGTGTTCCCATCAGTACTTTAGCTGTTGGATTTTGCACTAGCTGAAGCTTCTGAGTCATCTTCAACAGCAGACTCACAGAGAGTATAATCAAAGCTGTTATGTAATAAACAACAAATAATATTAAAGCAATTGAAGTATGACATTCTTAATTGCTTTGACAGCACAGATTCGTTGTTTTGTTTTGTTTTTTCATTTTGCTAAATAAGAAAGAAATGAAGGAGCCATTCCTGTTGTGTTTCTACATAGGATCAAATGAGTTATTGGAGGAGAGATTGTCTGATTATTTCAGTTAGCCTAACTTATCAATGGATATCAACGTTTCATGAAATCTCTTTCTTCTGTTAGGATCCTTTAGAATGATATTGTTCTGTTTGTTAATTTGTCCATAAGAACAAACACAGGTTCCAAATCTGAGTTACCCACCTCTGATCACATAGCTTTTGAGAGAAGAGACTTGGTAGAACTTTTGCTTTGCATATGGAAGGTCCCAGGTTCAGTCCCTGACATCTTCAAGCAAGGCTGAAGAGACCCATCTAAAATCCTACAGTACTACTGCCAAAATCCGTGATGTTCCTGCTGAGCTAGATGGACCAATGGATTAACTCTCTTTCAAGCAACTTCATGTATTTTAATGGAAAAAAGAAAACATGCTGAGTCCTCCAGGTCCTCATTGTCTTTATTCAATAATACTCCCATCGATCAGTTATGTCCTTGGAGACTACATCCAAGTAAATGTCATTAGGATGCCTGAGCCAGAAGATAAATGGTTAAGATCTTTTCTGTTAATATTGGCCATCCACAGAGAAAGGACTTTTATACATGTATGTTTTTCCTCACAGTTATTTTAGCTCAATAATACAGTCAGCTCTCCACATTCATTAGGGTTAGGGACACAGGAGCTCTACAGAAGTGGAAAAATCGCAAATATCAAAATACAGTGGGAGAGTAGACACCCAGGGTTCAAACTAGGTCTGGGAAAGGAGAGGGAAGTGGGTGGGGTGGCATGGTAGCTCTATACTTCTCTTTTTTTGCCTATCCCCTTTCCTAGGGGGCATTGGGAGAGGATTTGTGGTGCCGAGAAATCAGGTTGCAAGCCATCCTTAGCTGGCCAGGCAGTGGCTAGTAGAGGATGAGGAGGAACAGAGGTGGGTTTTTAAAGGGCTGTGCATCCTGATCTGACCTGCCGAGAGGAAAGGTTCCCCTGAAAAAAAAGCACTTGAAGTGGGGGAGGCAGAGATTGGAGAAACTCGTAAACAATCAAATCCATGAAATGTGGAAGGCCGACTGTACTCCTATTTTACAGATGCAAAACTGAAGCTAAGTGAAACTGTTTGCCTATAATCACCTTTGAACTCTCTCGCTGAAGCAGCAATGCATCCTGAGCTGGGAAAAGTTACTTTGTTGAACTACAGTTCCCAATATCCCTATGGCCAGTGGCCACATGGGCACAAGATTCTGGGACTTGGAGTCCAAAACAGCTTTTCCAAGCTTTAAATTCACCTCAGATTTTCTGGATCAGAGCAGGGGCAGGCATGCTTTTAAGGTCGGAAGACCATTTGAGGGTCTTCCTGGCCCTTTGTGAGACCCAGAAAGGATTTTCCGAGAACTTGAAATCACTTCTGGTTGGTTTGGGGAACTATTTTTAGTATAGGGTAGTATGGTCCTGAAATGGTGTGTTTTAACACACGAAAACTATACCACATTGACTTTTGGCAGAAAATTAATGGTGGATTTTGGCTGAAAAATGCAGGAATGGAGTCAGGGTGGTGAGAGTCCAAGAAACCCCAAGATCTGCTCAGGACCCCTGGTTAGGGAAAGTCTATCACTATCCACAAGACAAAACAGCTTTTTGCACAAGATTACATCAGGCTACTCAGCAATGTCATATGCTGATACATATGTTTAGAATCAAGGTACTAGTCTGCCCAGAAAAAGGGCATGAACAGCAAAATGCAGGTCTTACATTTCATTTTTTTTCCCCAGACCACCTGCATTCTTTTCTGGTTTAGAAAGGTGCTAAATGGATTACTCAGCTTCTCTGATTTATTTTTATATTTAGAAGTTCTCACTTCTTAAAGCCTATACTAGCATATCAATAAACAGAAGCTGTCCAAAATCTATACTAACGGAAGAGAAAAGTAATTTTTTTTTGATAAGCTTTTTATAAAAGGGAAAGGAGAAACATTAACATGGGACAAGAAAAGGAAAAGTAGATAACACTTAGTTGATAGGCGTTATAGAAATAAATGCTATTGCTATTGCTATTACCATAATATGGCAATGGATTCAATAGTATTGTCCTTCACTATTCAAAAAATAATAATTTGAAGTTCACATATACTGTAACTTGGGGAGACCTGCAACAAAATCTTGCAGTGTGAAGAGTTTCAGATACATCCTCATTTCCTTTCCCTGTTTTTCCATTATCCTCCTCCCAAATAACAGCCAATCAGTGTCCATGCCTCATTGGCATGATTGGCAGTTTCCACTTTCATTAAAATTATTTTCTGAGGTAAGATTGGACACATTGATGTCAAATTGCAGGTACATTAAAATCTTTGATCTCTGCATGAGCCATTATCTGTTCGGTATCTGGGGAGTTATAAAAACAGCTTTTTATTTTTAATCAAGAACTGAACTATTTTGTCAAGGAGACGATTTTTCCCCCATCATTTTTGTAACATCTATGCATCTTTCCCACCTTGTCCAGCCACTCTTCAACTACCTGATTATTAGATTCCACCCCCAACACACACATGCTGTCAGCCACCATTTTATGCTATGGAGCTAAATTATCACGCTATTTTGCAAGGGGTTGCCTGCTTAGCATTCTTTTTTCTTCAAAACAATGGTTGTATGTTTGCTTGTTTGGGCATATTTGCAAACCTCAGGATTACTTTGAGCCTGTCCTGTAAATAAGTGATACAGTTTTGGCTTACATGTCATGAGCATGAAATAACTCATATTAATATTAGAAGAAACAGGGATGATGATGATGGAGGTGGAAGAGGAACAAGAAGAAATAGATTTTGAATGAATGTCTACTTCCAATTGTTTGGAAGGAATCCTTCAGTTCCCTTCCATTAGTGCAAAAGCTAACATACCCTCCAAATGGTCCAATTTGGCAGGGACAGCCCCAATTAATCCTCTATCATCCCACTTTTTCAGCTGCTTTTAGAATGTCCCAGTTTCTCTCTCCCCTTCCCACTTCCCCCTTGTTTTCAGCTTACTTCAATTGCTGAAAACTGAGTTCAAAATGTAAAAGTAGTTTGCATTCAATTAACTCAGTAAGAGGAGAAGACAAGAGAGGGCAGAATTTTATCTTTCTCAGTAGGCTCAGGCAAAGCAAGCTGCTGCAGCCAATCACAGCTTGTCCCTTTTTCCTCATTAACAACTTTTGCCATCTTCGCCACATTAATGATGACTGGCCACATGTGTCCCAATTTTCATCTATGATATCTGGAAGGTATCTGGGAAGACAGCAAGGAGGGTATCAGTCTAACTTCTCTAAGGAAAGGAGCTCCAGAGAACTGGGAAGTCCCTGTTCCATGTCCACACCAGATGTACTTCTAAGGGTGGTAGGATACAGGGAAATAATTCAGCAATGCAGACACATACCCCCTCACCAATACACACTGCAGTACATAGCCTTTGTTCATAATCCACACTGCAGTGAGATCATTAGACAACTAGAGTCAATCTACCGGATTGAAAACCACACCTTGGAAGAAATATTTCATGACATTTTCACTTTGGCCTTTTAAAAATGCTAACACAGCTTATTGAATTTCAGGAAAAGAAAGTCCCTAAGGGTCGGATACATAAACAATCCAAAATAGAATAAGATTCTGCAAAGAGAATAGAATACGTTTGTCAATTGCATTTCCAAGTTTGTGTTAGATTTTGCATTCCTTAAGTATAAGAAAATTGACTGGAAACATATGGGTTGGCAAATATACTTTATTTATTTGAAATGTCCTCAAATGCTGCCTAAGGGTAGAGATCCCTAAACCACAGGCAGCTGTGTTTTTGTTTTTGTTTTTTGCTTATGTTTGGAGAAACACAAGCAAATAAAAATACCAAGTTTTACATTATTGTTCTGTAGAACACATTGCTCTGAAGAAAACAGAAGAGTCAAGAAAGTGTTTTGTATATGTTAGGTTCAAAAGGAAAATGAACAGTGACATCAGGGAAGGGCTGATTAATATTAGGGAATGGAAGCAGTAACTTAAAGAAAAAGCAGAGCTTGGGAAAGTGACTTTTCTTCCTTTTCCAACCACTGTGACATCTTTATCCCACAGGCACCCTCCAGAGAAGCAGTTTTTAATCAGAGAGAACCTTTCCTACATTGATACATGTGGCTCAAGACCTCTGCATAAAGAAAATATAGTGTATCTACATTAAAGATGCCCACTTTAATAGTTTGATAACGCTTCAAGGGTCATGGCTCCATCCTATGGAATCCTGGGATCTGTACTTGGGCAAGATAGCGTTAAATCTCTGCTATAGATCTCTAGTGTTATAGTTTGTGGGAGTGCAACAAAGTGGTCTTACAGAGAATTCTAAGTACATGTCCAAACTGCAAATCCTACTGTTCTTATAATATTTTGGTATCACTAACAACTACAGCCTACAGAATCTTGCAATTTCTAGTTTGATGAAGAATTTGGAATTCTCTGCCCTGTTCCCAATATATTCTGAGTACCTGTCTACACTACAAATTTAAATTGATTTAATCAGCAGTTTTTCTCTTCTCATGGTACCTCCTAAACTGTTCACCAAATTGCAAATCCTGGGGTTCCATAAAATAGAGATATGGCAATTAAAGTGGTATCAAACTGCTATCATCATGCAGTGCAGATACAGATGGAGCCACAACTGTTAGAGCAGTAAACTTCTACAACTATGTAGCACAGATAAACCCAAAGAGTCTTGTAACACCTTTATGATGAGCAACATTTACCTTCCAGAAGCTTCACAGAGGCATTCTAGGACTCAATTTGAGTTCACAGAGGCCACTAAGAGAAATTCTGGGTCTTATTGCTGGTCACAATGAAACAGGAGGACAAACAAGAATACACCCAGAGTTTCTCTATGGTTGCACACTGTATAAAATCAGTAGTGGCATATGAGCTGCCTTTCAGGGAAGGGTTGTTGTTGTTTTTTGGCATAATTTTATAAGTTTTTAAAAAGCAAAATATTGTTCTTAAATGTAGCTTAATGTAGTTTTTGAAAATGTAGTTTTACATCTAGTTTCTAAAAATAAAAAAGATAAGGAGAAAAATCCAAGAACTTTAGCAGATCAGCCCAAATGCCTCAAATGGTGAACATGCCTCTGAGATCTCCAAATCTCTTCATTAGACAGTATAACTACAACAACAGATTCCAAGAGAGCAGTGGGAGGAGGCAAACCTGAATTAATGGTACACTTACTATGTTTCCATGCCAGATTAGAGATCTTCAGATATCTATTCAGACATCTTCTTCTACCATTTCTGTGATTTCAGTGTTGGACCACCTCAAACACATACATTTCCCCTTCCCAAAGTAAATCTACTTATAGATCTTCAAGTGACTTGCAGTAGATCAGCAATGGGTTTTGATGCCCAATAGTTTAACAGTAACAACAACGAAAGTACTTTCTTCACTCTACGGCTGCTGAAATCAAGGGAAAAGTAGAAACTGATAGGTATGTGATAGGCAGAAAGGTTTTGTTTGCAAGCTTCAGCTCAGGTATCGAAATACTCAAAGGCACCTTTTCCTGAAACGGGGGCCATTTCCACACTGGACTGTTATAGTGTTATTATTCCACTTTCAACATCCTATGGAATCCTGGGGTTTGCAGTTTAAGGAGGAGTCTGGATGTCCATCTTCCAAGCAATCTGCTGCATTTGGCTTGTTGATGGATCTCAATATTCTAAGGAAAAGCAACTTAGATTTAACAAGCCTAAAGCCTGCTGTTCTACAGTGCACATTGAGGAATCTTTTTGTACCACCATATCACCCTTCTCTAATTTTGGAAAGTAAACAAAGTCAGGCCTGGGTAGTACTTGGATGGGAGACTGCCCAGGAATACCAGGAACCTCAAGGTGTGACTAGAAAAGAATCCTGGAAAAACCAGTCTTGTGGGAAAGGTGGGGTATACACAAAGTTAACAACAACAACCCTGGAGAGATGCTGCTAATCACTGTTAATGATACTGGGCTAAAAAGGCCAATGGTCTGGCTCAGTGTAAAGTAAGTCCCATGTTCCTACATGTCGGGAATCAACATAAACTTCTGTGAACTAAGAGTACAGCCTAGAACAGTACTAATCAAAGTAGTGGTTCATAGATCAGTTCAAGTCCACCAGATATTGTCTGAAACCAAAGAAAAAGTTGTGGTCAAAGGACACAGGCACGTACCAGTTCCTGGCATGGGGGGGACTATTAAACCACCATATCAGAGAAGCAGAGAAACGCATACTTAGAACATATCCAATGTTATAAAGGTAAAACTCTCTTCTCAACGCCTTATTCTAAAGGTTTTCCTGGTTTCCAGGATGGTGACAAGCTTCATTCCCTCCCTCCTTTTTCTTTTCCTACATAGCTTTCAACAGTCATATTCCACTTTTGATTCCTAAGATGAGCCCTCTGTCTTTATTATGCTTTGGGGGGGGCTTTCAGCTCAGCTTCTACCCAAAATTCAGGCAGAAGATTGTAAATTACAACAGATTCTGCTAGCATTTTCCTCTGCATGCCAAATCAGCTTGTTAATTGCCCTTGCTCTCTCAATGCATGTAGGAAGGCAAAAAATATCACTGTAACAAGCACAGAGAATTGGAGCTGTCAGAGTTGAGCACACCTCAGTGGACAAATGAGTCAAAATGATAAAAATAGGGTGGACACAGAGATGTTGAATATGCATAGGAGCACATTTAGCTGTGAGTAAGCCTTACAAAACTCAATGAACTGTATTTTGAGTAGACATGTGTAAGGCCATTTTCACACTAGCCTGTTATAGTGCTGTTATTCCACTTTCAACATCCTATGGACTCCTGGGGTTTGCAGTTTAGAGAGGGCCATCTGAGGCCCCTCCCGAAACTGCAATCCTCAGGATTCCATAGGATGTTGCAAGTGGAATAAAAGCGCTATAACAGACTAGTGCGGAAATGGCCTATAATAGGCTAATGTGGAAATGGCCTAAGATTGTACTTTTAAGCCCTTAAATAGAATTGCAATCAATGAGAGAAGTTTAAAGAAGAGGTGACTTCTTCAGTTAAAATAAAGGGTAACTTCAGTTGGATCGGATACTTAGATTTAAAGTTCATTGGGAGGTAGTTATGAGGGGAACGAGGACATTGGTCCTCCCTAAGAATTCAGTGTGCCAAAGTTAAAAAAAAAAAAAAAGCCCAGATTTTTAGTGTTGGCAATAACTTAAAACTTCAGCTGAGCATTTAGAAATACAGTTCAGGGATCTGAAGTAAAGGAGTGAGAAAGGATATAAGGAAATGCTAACAAAGTAAACATCAAAGTTCTAGGCATTACCGATTTTCAGTGTTTCATTCTCTTCAACGCATTTGGGAATGAAAGAAAATTTCAGGGAGGAGTACAATTCTTATGGGGGGGCCTATGTTTTCATCCTTTCCCCCCAGAGCTACACCCCTGGGTACACTGTACAGCCGTGTTAATCTGCAATCCATTCTAAACTTACTATAATTAGAGGCTTTCTCAACATCAACCACTTCATACTAAAAGCTGTGACCCTGACATTAGTGAAAAGGGCATGAATGTAAATAAAATATATGCAAATAAGCAATGTCTTTCAGTTTTCCTTGCTGGAAGAAGAGGCAAATCCAGTAAACAATAATAATTTTATTTATTTTTGCATGTTTACTCTAGTACGATCTTATCTCTAAAGCACATAATGTGAATCTAAACCCGTTGCGATTCATGAATGGAGTCTGACAGTAGATTGAACTCATCAGTTTAATAATGCAACACTGGGTGGATTCTGGCTTAGAAGTAATTAAACCAACTTTATACAGAATTCCTAAATAAATGTACTGTGGCAGCAATTGAGCAACTAGAGGTTTTGACAGTCATAAAAACTCACCAATACAAAACAGGGGCCATTTCCACACTAGAGAGTTATAGTGCTATTATGCCACTTTCAACATCCTATGGAATCGAGGAGTTTGCATTTAGGGAGAGGCCTCTAGTAGTGCGATTATTCCACTTGGCACCTGGCCCCTCCCTAAACTGCAAGCCCCAGGATTCCATAGGATGTTGAAAGTGGAACAATCGCGCTATTAAAGTGTATAGTGCTATTATTCCACTTTCAACATCTTGTGGAATTCTGGGGCTTGTAGTTTACTGAGGCCAAAGAGGTCTCTGGCTGAGAATTCTAAATTGAAAGTGGAATAATAGCTCTGTAACAGTTTGCTACGTAGCAAAGCTTGAAAAAGTTACTTTTTGGACAACTGCTCCCAGAAGTCCCCAGCCAGCATGGCTAGTAGACTACAGTTCTAGGTCTGTAGTCCAAAAAGTAACCTGTTTTTAGCCAAAAAAAGGACTCTCCAGTGGAGTTGGAGCAGTCAGGGACCACAAATTTCACTTGGAGGCCCCTTTGCAGGGCCAGGGCTGTCCCCTCCTGCACCATTTTAATGAAAAGAGAATAGTATAGGCCATAAGAAAGTTTTTTTCTGACTTGTAAATTGAGTAGACTCATCTTGTAAGTACTGTATTGACTTTAATACTAAGCAGAAATTCCTTGGGGGAAAGGCTTCCGTGTATTCTGTTTGTCATCCATCCTGGAATCAAGACAGGTTTGTTCATGTAAAGAAAAGAGATTACAGTGTCAGGTTGCCATTCCCTGAACATCTGCTATATCTTGACACAGAAGACATAATACATTAGTGTTCCCATTCTGAAATAAAAGTCAAAGTATGTTGGGTTATTTAATCCAATTTGGCATAAATCCCAGGGGTGTTGCATCCATTAAAAGATTACATGTGCTAATTTAATGTCACTTTGCTATGTTACTTACTACAATGCCAGCTAGCAACCTAAGTTTCAGAATATTGTTGACTGAATTACTTATAATGACTTCTGAATAGATTAAGCATTATGCTTTGTTATCATGCCTTCTTGTGTCATATCCTCTTTACTACATTTATTCCAATATCTTTAAATATTTTGAGTCTTGAAATTCAGAGCTATTGTCTAAAGACATTTCACCTTCGGATCTCACTTATTTTAATTAATGTAATACTGATAATATGCAGTTTTTGCTCCTATTATACTCCCATAATAGCAGTATTAGTAGTAGAACTGACTGTCTATGTACATGGTATCTTACTATCTTAAAGGAATTGCTACCTATAAAATAATGCAAGAGGTAGGAATAACAGTAGAAAGAATGGGAAATGGAAGCAGATGTAAGGAGAAAAAGTAGTTACTAAAATTATGCTCAAGCCATTGGTTCCCAAATGGTGGTCCTCCAGGTTTGTTGGATTTCAGCGTCCAGAATTCCTGACTCTTGGCCAAGCTGGCTGGGGCTGCAGGGAGCTGAAGTCTAAAACGCCTGGAGGACCAAAGTTTGGGATTTCTTCTTGTTGTTATGTGCCTTCAATTAGTTTCCAACTTATGATGACCTAAGGTGACTCTATCACACGGTTTTCTTGACAAGATTTATTCAGAGCAGGTTTGCCTTTGGGAATGACTGAGTTAAGCCCTGTTCTCAGCTTGGCCTCTATATGAGAGACAGGGAAACTCTGATCAGTCTCATACTGTCTTATCATTAGTCATGTTGATTTCATATGTTATTTTTAACCCCATCCTTCTTCCATTGATTTCAAGTCAGCATACATGATGCATAGACCAATTTTATCTTTGTAACAATCCTGTGAGGCCATTCGAGTGAGAGATAGTTACTGGCCTTGGTCATCCAGAAAAGTTTGCAGCTAAACTAGGATGGGAGGCAAGAACTATCCTTGCACTGGCAAAGAATTAAACTAGTTCAGTGATTCCAAAACTTTGCTCCTTCAGACTTTTTGGGCTTTGTCTCCCAGAATTTCTGACTGTTGCCCATGCTGGCTGAGGATCCTGGGAGTTCAAGTCCAAAGCCCATGGAGGACTCAAGTTTGGGAACTACTGAAGTAGATGATCTTGGATATCTCTTTCCATACTGTGATTCCATGATTCTACTCCCTACCCTAACACTGAAAGAGTAGGCATGGGATGGAAGACAATATTGTGCCTTTGTGTGCCCAGAGAAACATGACATCTTCTGGGAATAACTGCAGTACTATTATATGGCCTTTCTCTGCTCATACATTGTATAAGACTTGTCACAATGACAGCCATTTTGTTTGGAAGGAGAAATCATTAAGAATGTAATATGCTGCAGCCTTCACCAACTTGAAGTCTTCCAAATGTTTTATCAGCTCCAGTGAGCATCACCTGTGATCTGATATGATGGAAACTATATTTCAAAACATCTAAAGGGCGTTAGGCTGGAAAAGCTGGTACAGTGACTTAGAGAGCCAGTGTCGTATAGTGGTTAAAGCACTGGCTTCGGACTTTGGAGATCCATATTCTAGTCCCTCCTGAGTCATGAAACTACCTGGATTATCTTGGAACAGCCTCCCTCCCCCTTTCTCAGCCTGGCCACAGAAAAAGTGGATAGGAAGAGAACCATGTTCACTGTCTTGAGCTCATTGGAGGAAATGTAATAATATCAGACTAAATGAAATAAAATACATTACTTGCACCACATATTCTAAGCATTTCAGTTGTCCTTGTGTATCATGGTGCAGAATGATTTGCACTGATGTAACTACAGCAGCATCCTATAGGAGACAACATCACCATGCTGCATTACCAGTTGGTCAGAATCCTATTACAAAGTGGTTGGTATAATAACAGGCCAAGTGAAAACAATCCTGCCAATTTAATCAGCTTTGCGGGGTTCAGAAAGCGTTTATGAGATCCATAACATGTTATGGACTGGTACCCAGTGCTAGAAGGCCTGACATAGTCACATCCCTTCATTACACTTTTGTGGGTCAATTCTATGCTGCAGCTTACAAGCTGCAGCTGCCCACGCTGCCAAAGTGGTACAACTCTTAAGCAAAATCCCAAAGCACTCTTCTAATGCTACTTGTGCTACCTGGCAAACATGTAGACCATGGAGTCTTAAGCACCAAAAAAAAAAAATAGCTACTGAAATTAAAATGTCAGCATGACCATGCACTGTCAAGCTTTAAACATTATTTTTATGTATCTGTCTCTATTATAGCTTACGGTTAAAAGGGGCTGTATTCTTTGAACATGGAGGTGGAAATAATGTAGCTACCAGATATTGTTGGACTCCAACCCTCAGCATTCTTCACCATTAGCTATGCCGGCTAAGACTGCCAGGAGTTGCGTTCCAACAACATTTTGAGAGCTCCACAATTCTCACCCTTGTTCCAAAGGTCCTCTCTTTTCTCTTAAGAAGTGATCTTTCTGTCCAGAATTTCTTTCTTTTCTTACGCAGGCTCCATTAAGCCTTCAATGATCCATGTATCACATTATTCATGCACACTGATATTTTTTGAAAAGTGAAGCAGCATCAGACTGTCCCTTAGAGGAATTATTGATCAGTTCTGGTCTACATTTATGGCATTTGCAGAAGAGAAAAGAAAAAGATGGTATAGGGTGAGGATCTCATCTTTAGATATAACAAAATGCCTTTGGAAGAAGAGTGAAATCATTTGTGCCCATCCTGCAATGCTTTTTCCTATTGAAATTAAAAATCACTGCATGTAAAAGAAAATAAAGGAGTCACAAGGATTTATCACTGGCTTGCAGGTAACTATTGTAATTCCAGATACTGAAACACACACACACACTTTCTATTTGCATAACTTCATCCACAATTCAGTTGCATTAATACATAGTAAAGGAAATTTAACAGGTATGGGTCAGCAAGCTTCCAATGCTGTGACTGTACTGGCCCTCCCTGGAACCCACTGAGGACCTTATCAGCCTTTGCTGATTTCACTATTAACAAAATTTTGTGGGAATTGTACCATACTACATAGCCCTGTTGGTTTGTAAGGTGGAGCATCTCCTTCTGTTCTCTACAAGAAAACCTGTCTTCCCTGTCCCATATCAATGCTGTATATTTTGGGCAGTGCAACTTTTAATGATGGCAATTGTGGGGGGGGGAGTGTATACAGCCTGAAAAGCCCATATGTCACTCACAGGTTATGTGTTACCCATCATCAGAATGAATAGGTAGGTAGATAACTTCAGTGAGTCTATCTTAAGTTTGGCTAAGTGTGTATCCACACTATACAACTGTAGAACTTTTATACCGTGTTAACTACCATAACTCCTTCCTGCAGAATTGTGGTATTTGTCGTTTGGTGATAGGTACCACCCTGAGTACTCTAATGTAGCTCAGGTATGTAAATCGCAAAATCTCTCCTCAAATTATAAATTTTAGGATTCTATAAAATGAAGCTATGGAAGTTAAACTGATATCAAACTGCTATAAATGTGCACTGTGGATATATCCCAACAATTGATCCAACCAGTTGTTTTATCAAGGTAAGACCAGAAATCTTCCATGTTAGGTAAGAGCATATTTTCCATTTCAAAGTACAATCTTTGCTCCTCTCAGAGGACACTTGCTGTATGAATATACCTATTTAGGCATCTCTTTTATCTCTTTAGCTCTTCTTTACAAAATGAGACTCAAAGCAGCTTAAAAAAATGACAATAAAATACAATAAAGCAGTTCCAAGTTACAGTCAAAGCTGTCCAAATTACAACACTGAAGATATTTGAAACAGTTAATCCTAAAAGGGAATTGTTTTTCATTCTTTTTGTTTGCTTTTCATTGAGCATTCTGGCATTAACCCAATTCCCCTGAACACCCTCTTCACAATCGACTTAATTGTACACTTTTGTGCCACTTAAACTCCCACTCACCTTTGATCCTTTCTCCTGACTCCTTTCTGGTTAGTCATCAAATAGCCGTGTTTCACAATTCTTTAACATATTACTTAAACCAGTGCTTCTCATACTGATGTGGCAGACCCAGCTTTCTCGCCGCCATCCCTCACCTCCATGGACCACTACCATACTTCTGCCACATTATTATCATATTCACATACTTTCTTAGAATGTCACCACAGATCAACAGCTTGCAGATTGGTACCCTCAGAGGACAACCACTTTAGGTAGCACTGACTTAAACTGCTCTTCTTTTTGTATCTTCCCTTCTCTTTCTGGCTCCCCACATTTACCTGAGAGTAAGGCCATTTCTGCACTAGACTGTTATAGCGCTATTATTCCACTTTCAACATCCTATGGAATCCTGGGGTTTGCAGTTTAGGGAGGGGTATTTAGAATTCTCAGCCAGAGAGTTTTTATGGCTCAATATGTCTTTTCAAATGTGTTCAGTGCGGGTTACTTCTAAGTGTGTGTAGGACAGATTTCAGGCAGTCTTTATTATTCCTAGCAAGGTTCAACAACAAGAGTTGTCTTAATATTTCTTCCTGCTTGATCATTTAGTACACTTCTGACTGATGATTCCTGAGGAATCCCAAATACATAGGCATTTTGGTGATCAAATTTTGCCAGGCGATTTCAGAGGGGTCAGCCCCTCCCCAAAGCCTTCTCTTGGGGGGGGGATCAAGACTCCCTGCCTCCACTCCATACTAGGATCTATGGATAGGATTGACATCAATCAGAGTCAACCGGAAGACACTGGCCATTTCCGTACAACACTGTTATAGTGCTATTATCCCACTTTCAACATCCCATGGAATCCTGGAGTTTGCAGTTTATGGAGGGACTGTGAATACTACATCCAGTTCTGGGCACCTCAATTCAAGGACATGGTCAAGCTGGAGCAAGTCCAGAGGAGGGCGACCAAAATGGTGAGAGGCCTGGAAGCCATGCCCTATGAGGATAGACTTAGAGAGCTGGGTATGTTTAGTCTGCAGAAGAAAAGGTTAAGAGGGGACAAGATAGCCATGTTTAAATATTTGAAGGGATGCCATGTAGAGGAAGGAGAGGGCTTGTTTTCTGCTGCTCCAGAGACCAGGACAAGGAGCAATGGATTCAAGCTGCAGGAAAGCAGATTCCACCTGAACCTCAAGAAGAACTTCCTGACGGTCAGGGCTGTCCGGCAGTGGAATATGCTGCCTTGAAGTGTGGTAGAATCTCCTTCTTTGGAGGTTTTTAAGCAGAGGCTGGATGGCCATCTGTCGGGAGTGCTTTGAGGGTGTTCCTGCATGGCAGGGGGTTGGACTGGATGGCCCCTGGGGTCTCTTCCAACTCTACATACAACTCTACATCTATGAGTCTATGAGGGGCATTTAGAATTCTCAGCGGGAGAGCTTCTTGACTTCAGGAAGCTACAAACCCCAGAATTCCACAGGATGTTGAAAGTGGAATAACAGCACTATAACAGTGCAGTACAGAAACAACCACAGTTCAGTAACGATCTTGAGCTAGACTCTCTCACGCACATGCATTCTCTCTCTGCCTGAGCTATCTTAGAGGGTTGTTGTAAGGAAAAAATGGGGGGAAGACAACCAGGAATGCCTCCTGAACTTCACTGCGCGAAAGACGGGCTATAAATGAGACTAGCAGCTTTCTTCCCCCACCGTGCGGGTCCGCGGTGTTTACTCAGGCCTCCCACTGAATTCTATGGGGCAGAAAAGCGGGCTCCCGCGCTCCTTTGGGTCTCACTGAATTCAGAGGGACTGGCTTCTGAGCAGTCACAGCGTTAGTGTCTCTGAAGAAGCAACACCGCAGAGCTGCCCTTCCGGCTTACAGGACAGGACGCCCGCTTCGTTTTGCGCGGAGGAAAAAAAACTGACGCGTGTTTCGTAAAGCGCAAGCGGACTACAGTTCCCAGCAAACCCTGGAGGAGCGAGACCTCGGCCGTTCTTGGGAGGCGGAGTTGGAGGCGGGATCGCCTCGCCTTGGGTGGCGTCTGCATGGCCGAGAAAGCACCGTTTGTAGCGGCCATTGGGTATAGCGGAGTCGCCGTCGGTCGCCCTGGGCAATTCTCCCGGAGTGCCGGCCAGCGATCGTCCCCATGGCTCTTGCCACCTCGCCCCTCAAAGTCTGCATCGTGGGCTCCGGAAACTGGTGAGGAAGCAAACAGCCACCCGGGGGGTGTCTGAGTTTGGGGAGGGGGTCCTTATTCGCCTCAAGGTGTCCAGGGAGTGCTGATCCACAGGAAACTGCAATCCCTTCTCCTCCGCTCTTGTTGCACGTGGGTTCTTCTCGCTGGGAAAGAAGTCGTAGTTCCCCTCCCTCACTTTTCTTCAACCCTTCTGTCACTGTCTGTTTCTTTTCCGAACAGTTAAAGGGTCTGCCTGAGAAAAACAACAACGATTCAGCCTAGACTCCGACCATTTCCGCACTAACCTGTTACGGCGCGATGATTGCACTTTCAACATCCTCTGGAATCTGGGTTTGCAGTTTCGGGAGGGGCCGCCCGGCCCCTCCCGAAACTGCAAACCGCAGGATTCCAGAGGATGTTGAAAGTGCAATCATTGCGCTATAACAAGCTAGTGCGGAAATGGGTGTTGGATGGGCGGAAAACTCTAACTCCTCACTTCTTCCTTTTAACTGAATTTGCACCTTCCTGCTTCGCTCTTAATTTTTCTGAATAGCATGTGGGTTGTAGGGCTGGGCCTAAACGTCTACGCATTTGGGCTTGCTTTTGTGCTGGTTTATCTTGGTTTAAAGTGCGAAAAACCGAGCAACTCACTACACAGTTATTCAGTTTCAACTGATTTTAACTTCTTCCTGCTTCGCTCTTAATTGGGTTCTGAATAGCATGTGGGTTGAGGGGTGGGCCTAAACGTCTACGCATTTGGGCTTGCTTTTGTGCTGGTTATCTTGTTTAAAGTGGACGTCACCATTAAACCAAGAGCATATCTGCCTACTACACAGTTATATCAGTTTCATATGTTTTAACTGCTTGGCTGCACCCTACAGAATCCTGGGATTTGTAGTTTGATGAGAGACTAGAATTGTCTGTAGACAGGCACTAGATTTAGCAAAATCTAATTCCCCCAGTAAACAAGGAATCGTAACTATCCATAGATAGTGCCCAACATGATAAAGTGGTATGAAATTGATATGGCTATGTGGAATGTGGACACAACCTAGTGTGGAAAAGAATTAGCATTTACTGGGAAGGCATGGCAGCTTACCTGGCCAGTTAGGAGGCTCACCATGGTCAACACTACAGGCACAAGAAATGGACCGATGCTTCCATTCAGCAGTATGCCCGGTTATATTTATATTCCATGCTATGTTTATTGTGCTTGTACCCTGAGACTTTCAGGGTGATGTATACATTTCCCCACTTTCTTTCACTTACCTTCACAGCATCCCTGTGAGGTAGGCTAGTCTGAGAAGCAGTGGCTGCCTAAGGTCACCGTAGTGAGCTTCATGACTTAATTGCAATTTTAATCTGGACCTCCATGGTCCTAGTGCTAACACTGCTATGTTACAGTGAGTCTTGTGTCTTTTACACAGTGTTGTCTGTTGGCTGCAGATTAGTTCTTTAAGTATCTGTCATAGAAACAATCAAGTGAATATTCTCTAGAAGAGAATTGGGTCCCCCTGCTTTTAGACTACAACTTCTCTTATCCTTCACCATTGGCTGTGTTGGCTATGGTGGATGGGAGCTGTAGGTGAAAAAAAAAATCTAAGGATTACAGTTGGCCTACCCTTGCACTAGACTAAAGTACATCAAAACAAATTACTCAGCAGGTCCACTAGAGATAGATTAATTGAAATTTTATGTCTGTGCAGTCAATCATATTTTCACTAAATGTGTTCTATAATAGCCTAGAATACACAATTTCATACAGACCTTTTTTTTTTTTTTTTTGGCATAATATTACGTATCTCTCCATATAAAAACTTCCATGAGTAAGAACTTAGATTTATTCTTTCTTTATCCCTTGCCAGGAATCAGAATGTGAGACCTGAATTGGCTGAAATATGCATTTGATTTTTAAAAACCCTTCAGAATAAACAAAACAATCTCATTTCTGTCTCACTTTAGCAATGACTGCTCAGGATGCCTTTGACTTGAGAAGAAGATGTCTTGTTAAAATCCCTATGTGTTTCCCTTCAACCTTGTGTGCTCCCTAAATGACTTCTGATCATGCCAGAGTTCCCAGTTGCTGCGTATCACTTTCAGCTGAATGTGTGTGGATCAGGGCTGCTGCCAGCCAGAGCAGTCAGTCCTCCAACAGGAGTTAGGAGATACTACTATTTTAGACAGAAACTCCACAGTCAGTGAGGCTGGTGGCCATCCTAACTGGGATCAGCTGGATCAACTGGGATCTGACTAGTCCAGAATTCCATTGGCCACAGTAGGATATGAGTACAGCAAGAACTGTGGGATGCTGCATTATCAAAATGTGAATGTTGGTTAAAGGTTTTTATGTGCTAACTGGCATATTTTTAATCTAACTCTCGTGATAATGTCCATTAATATGTTTCCTGCAAAATCAGTTGACAGAAGTTGTTCAAATGGCTGGATATTGTCAGTAGGAGTTAATGCTGACTAGTTTAGTAGCCAGTTTACATGAATCTGGCTTACATGAGCCTAAACTTGTAGAAAGATGGATTTATATCAGTCACCATTAGAAGCCTACAAAATCATTTTACAGAGAACTGAAAGACTTAGAAGGTTATATTCATGGTTAGGGGATGTGGAAATAGGATGCAGTAGTCTTCTATTTTGCAATTGTGTGTTCCTGTGCTACCTGCTAGCTTACATGAACTGGTAATAATTAACATGTTTGCAATAAATATCTAGCAGCATGATCATATTCTAAAACATAGATGTTGTTAGACATTGCACAACTTTAAAATGGAGGTCAAAGACCAAATGATAACGATCATTTAGGAACTTATTCTTTCTGTTGTCAAGACTATAGCTGGATACAAGATTGCACATTCCTACATGCAGCATATGAGTGGAAACTTTGCAATGCTAACTACTTTTTGAACTCAGTTTTTATCAGTGCAGTATTGACTATCCATGTTCACAATGAAATATACAATCTTCTAAGTTAGACAGAACTCTTATTCTGCTTGATGAAGAATTTAAAGGGGGAAATCTTGAGACAGACTGAGTTGTAAAGCCCTGTTTACAGTTCATTTCAGAATATATCTACGCTGCATAGCTATGGTAGTTTGATCCCATCCTAATTGCTAGGATTACATCATATGAAATCCAAGGATTTGTAGATCCACTGGTGGCGCAGTGGTTAAATGCCAGTACTGCAACCACAAGGTGGTGAGTTCGATTCTGCCAGGCTCTAAGGTTGACTCAGCCTTCTATCCTTTCGTAGGTCAGTAAAATGAGTACCCAGCTTGTTGGGGGCAATTAGCTAAAATACATTGTAAACCGCTTAGATAACACTAGTTGATAGGCGGTATAGAAATAAATGCTATTGCTATTGCTATTATTCATGGGGTTCTTCAAATTGTCTGCTGGAGAGCTTCACTGAGTTATATTCACAAATCTCAGATTTTATAGGGTGGAACCATATCAGTTAAAACAATATCAGATTATTGTATCTGCGTAATGCAGATTCAGATATTACTGTCTAAACTGAGAGTGTTAAGTTCTTGAGTTAAACCAGGCCAGTGCAGGCAGCGTGCAGCCCTGAGGCTGTGTGCAGACCCTGAAGTTGTTTATGTAGCCCCTCACCTCCTGCAGGCTCCCCGGAGCATCCTTGGCAAATAAGAATGAAGTGCTGTTCCTGGAAGTTTCCAGGAGCAGCAATTCATCTTTCAAAGAAGTTGTGAACTCCCTCCACATTGTTTAGTATAATGAAAATACACATTTTTTGAAGCTAGAAGTGGACTTCCAGACACTTCCAGGTTGGTTTGTTATTCCATTTTTATAGTCTCTGTGACCGCCTGACGGTCCCTGGGGGCGAGTATTGCCCCTTCCAACCCACCATAATCTTCCACCTCTAGATTAAACAGCATGTTGGGGCAGAAAAGCAAATGGAGGAATTCCTTTGCAAAGAAATGCACACGCATGCAGAGAGAGAGTTAGAAACAAATTCCTGTACAGATTTTTGTATCTTCAAAGGGATATCCAGTTCTTCTGTTGTGTGATTTGAAACCCCTCTCAAGAGTGTCACAAACACAGGTCCAACAAAATATTTGATTTGTGGATGTGCATAAACTAATTTTAGGGTGTTCTAATTTTTGTCATTCATTTCAGTATAATATGGTGGTCACTTTCCATGTCCTTTGCAGTCTTGCGGGTTCTTAAATTCACTCCTTTGGCTAACAGAAATAGCTGTTCCAGGTTGGGTTTTCTTTCACTTTGTGCAGAATTGGCTCAGGTTTGAGCCAACATTTTGGGTTTCAGAGGTGTAGTGCTTTGACGTGTGGTTTCATTAACATAGAGTATAACCATTGCCAGCTTTTTTTACTTCTAACAAGTGTTGTTGTGTGCCTTCAAGTCATTTCTGATTTATGGATACCCCAAGGTGAACCTGTCATGGGGTTTTCTGAGGTTGAGAGTGTGTGATAGGCCCAAGGTCATCCAATGGGTTTCCATGGCCAAGTGAAGAATTGAACCCTGGCCTCCAGAGTCATAGTGCAATGCTCAGACCCTGACACAACGCTGGCTCTTTCTAATAAGTATACATATCCTTAAATTGTACTATGAACACATGTTCAGTTAGGCCATTCCAGAACAGTGCCATCCTGATCATTAAACAGAGTGAAGCAACTGCCTCAGTCAGTTGATCCTGGGCAGCAGCAGTTGCCGTTCCATCTCAACACCTCAGTTATTCCTGATGGTGATAAAGCTATGTTTTCCATTTAACCTGTCCCAGGCCTTGTGTTGCCTCAAGTGTCATGGATAGCACTGTCCTCACCAGGTACAAAGTATAATACTGCTACCTGGCTTTGGTACATAGCATCATTGGGAAAGATGCCATCATATTCTTTCTTAAGTCACAGTCTTAAAGTCACAGAATGTTTCCCTTATTTATCTGGAGGTAAGCTCTATTAAAGTCAATGTGATTTACATCTGAGTAGACATAATATTGCACTGTCAATGTGCTGTTTGTCTGAATGTGAATTTGAACCCAGGTCTTGCTGCTTGTAGTCTGACACTTTGATCACTAAACATGCACACACACATACACAAGTATCTTGCAGAAGTTTTGTCATGTTACATTTTGTTGTGTTACAACCTGGATTAGAAATAGATCTAAATGGACTGGTTACCATTTGATTTTCACAAGGTGCTTGGCACTGCATAGTGCAAAGGTTTTTTTTTTTTTTTTTGTAAAAGTTAAGTTCACAGAAGCAGACTGCTACTTGTTGGTTGCATAAGTCTTCACTCCCTTTGCTGTGTCACATTTAAGTAAGCTCTGGTGACATCACTCAGGTGGTAACAATACCAATTAAATCCTGTTCAATTCCAGGATGTAACAACAGAATTTGGAAAAGTCAAAGAGGTGCATGTGAATACTTGTGCAAGGCACTGTTTTATTAATAGCACTTCGTGTTGAAAAGTTGAAATATATGACTCACTTACTGATATTACATTATGTAAGTGGACACCTCCCATAAAAAAGAGATAGCAGTGCTCAAATAAAAATGTAGTGGAGGACCTTGATACTCCTTGTAGACTGAATTTAACACAGCATAAAATGTCAGTGACTTATCTGTTGCCTCTCTGTCTTTTTGGCAGCTGACAGTAGCAAAAATAATGTACTCGAGTCATACCCTTAGTATATTGTTTGGCAATCCATAAAAGTTTTCCTTGTGACCATTGCCCTGCTTCTGTTTCTAATTTTGCTGAAGCTCATGTGATGATTTCTAGGCAGAAGTAATGGAAGAGAGAGATGAGAGGAGGTAATAGGCATTTGTGCATAAAAGAAAGAAAATGTCTCCTAATCTGTGCCACATGGCTACAAGGAACGGCTCGTCCCATGGCTTTAAAAATCAGGATTTCTTTTCTTTATACATAAAACAAATGTGACAAGTGTGGAATTAATATGCTACAAACTGGAGGACAGAAGTGGTGAATGCCAGACTGTTTTGGCTTAGGTTGAAAAGCTTCAAGCATGAGTGTTACTTGGCATCTCTGGGGCACCTCAGCATTGTTGAGAGGCACCAATTAGATCCTGCGTTGGCAGAAGTTTTATGCTTCTCAGATTTCTTTGTTTGTTTGATGAAGTAGTTCAGCCTTCTCAGTGAAGGATGCCAGAACTGTGATTAAGTGTTACTGTGTGTTTTACCCATGCATCTAGGCTGCTATAAGTGCAAGATTTTGCTGATTCCAACCCAAACTGTGTAAGAACCTTTGTAGCACAGTCTTCATGTTATTCGCTCTACCAGACAAAACCAAGGACATTTTTAATAAAGAGCTGGCTTTCTAGTGTCAGTTTGAAGAGGGTACATGTGGGTAGGAGTTGATACTGATGCTGAGTTCTCTTTATAGTATTGTTCACTTTGTTATTTTTGTGGCCTTATCTGGCATGCTTTTCATTTTTGTACAACCCAAGGTTAGTTTAAAATCAGATTATGACCTAGTTCTTGTAATCGTTAGGGTCAATTTATCTTTCTGTTACTGAAGATTGAAGAGCATGATTCCATGGATGACAACCTACTCCTTTGACCTACAATCCTAGAATGCTGATCCTAGAATCCCCTGACCATCATGGTGATGCTGGCTGGGGAATTCTCGGAGTTGTAATCCAAAACAATAACTTCTCCAAACTCTGAACGTAATTCAGACCTTATTATAAGATGTTCTCTGAGACTGTGATACATGTGAGAAGGAATAATAATTAAAAAAAAATTATTGCAAAACCATATGGAAAAATCTTGATTTTTAAAGTTGTAAATTTTAACTCACAGAATTAGGATTAAGTAGGAGTATTTTAGTGGGGAAAAGTTATTAGGGAGGTGTGTTTTTCCTCTTCTCCATAGATATTTGTGTATAACATTAATATCCTGCTCTACAGCTGGAAAAGACTCTCAGAGCATCTTACAGATTAATGAAAACAGCATAAGACAGTCCCTACCTTTAAGTGTGTAACTGAAAAGGATGCAACAAAAAAGTAGGGAGAGTGGATAAGAAGGGCAAATCAAAATAAGATAGCTCGGGTTCTTAATATTGTGACATGTTGGTAAGGTCAAAAGTGTGTTTCTGATTCATATTTTTTTATTTAGGTCTATTCAGGATTTTGTGGGTGTTGATGTGAATGTCCTTGTCAAATAATTTTGATTAAAACAAAACCACAATTTCAGATGCAGACTTGGTTTCAGCCAATAGTTCTAGAACTATTGTTTGCATCTTCACAAAAACAAGCATAACATTCTGCTGAGAAATCAAATCAACTCAGTAACAAAATTTATAAAATTTTATTTTTCAAGTCATAAGACTTGACTAGGTAATATATAACTGAGCCCAAGCTTGTGATTTCAGTCAAAGCATCTTTCAGGAGAAGCAAAAGCTAGAATTGTAGGAAAATAATGAAAGAGGTGAAGTCCTGCAAAGTGCTACCTGTGACATACTATTTTTGTGGGTAATGAAGGCCCTCAGTGTTAATCTTAGGAAATAACATCTGGTCATACTGTTCCTTTGTGTACTACAAATAACGTCTGTGTATTATATCTAATATGATAGCTGGGAGCTCGTGCCACCTTCCTGGGTTTTTAGGTGTACTTTTTCTGCAAACTGCAATCAAAAATAATGCATTTCTAACATACTACTCAAATATCAACAGATATTTGCAATGCTGTGAGTGCTAGCATTGAGTGGAACAAAAATAATAGTGTGTCATCAGTAGGTGTGTTTGTGATTGCGGTCCCCTTTATTTCACTGCTATTCCTTTGATTTCATTGTTAGTAACATACAAGATTTTCAAGTGATTCAATCACTACTGCAAACAAGATTGAGAATAATGGGCAATGTTATCTGTGCCTTTCCGGTTTTCTTCCTGCAACACACAACAGTTTAAAATTAACTTCAGTCAGTCACAAGTAAAGTGCCTTAATATAACCACAGTCAAACAACATAAGAAGAAAAATTTCAAGTACTGTAAACTTAAAATTCCTCAGGATTTCATTACTTATGGTTTACCACTTGGGGTGCTAATTTAGAATCATAGAGTTTGAAGAAACCACAAGGGCCCTCTAGTCTAACCTCCTGCAATATGGAAATGTATACTAAAGGACTCCTGAAAGGTACCTATCCAACCTCTGTCTAAAGACCTCAAAAAAAGGAGAATCCCCCACCTTCTAAGGCAGTCTGTTCCACTGTTGAACAACTCTTACAGCGATACTTACCTGGACTGGCACACAGTGGCGGAACTTGGAGTGTGTGGAGGGGGGGCAGGAGGCGGCGGGGCTACAGCATGAGAGGTGTGGCCACTATGCACAGGGGCATGGCCAAGGTACATGGGGGCGTGGTTATGGGCTGGGACTCCCCAAAAACATTGCTGCCCAAGGTGAATCGCCCCCCTGCCCCTACAGGCACAGTAATGGTACCGTGGGGGAAGGTAAAATTTTGAGAGCCTCCATGAAGGAGACCAGCATGTGATTGGCACCTGGTGCCAATTCACAATGCATGAGGCTATTTAGGCTGGATTGCTCCCTCCACATGCCATTCCAGATCTTGTTGCAACCCTCTCTCGTATTGAGAAGTCTCAATATGAGACTTCTCTGGCCACCTCAAGGTGGGATAGGAATTTTCTCTCCCTTTAACAGGGTGTTTTCGGGAGCTATATCACACTGTGTTTGATGGAACTGGGATGTTGGCTGGAGTGGTGTCTTTAATTAGGTTTTCATGTGGAAGATAATAGGTAGAGAATAAGACTTTGGTGATAACCTTCTGGCACCCCTTTGGTGTAGGGTAGGACTCTCAAACTCCCTCAAGAGGGCCCTGCATCCCAGAGAGAGGGAAAGAGGCTGTCCTTGAGGTTAACCTGGGAATAAGGCTTTCATTTGTAGGGCCCTGCAGCTTGAGTGGGAGCCCCGGGTTACTTTCAGTAATGCTAGACTGGGGAGCAACCAAAGCAATTTGGATTGCCCTTGGAGCTGGGGTGTGTTTACCCAAGGGAAGGCTGAGGAGACTGTGAGGGTGTGACATCTGACCTCAGCTGGACCTGGTTCAGGCTCCTCTCCCCACTTGCCCCATTTCAAGGCCAACATAATAATTGAGTAGGTCAAGTTAAATAAAGGTGGCCCTTATCAACCCCGGGTCTGGTCTCTGTATGTCATAGCTGACCATCAGAGAAGTTCTTTCTAATGTTTTGGTGAAGTCTATCTCAGATAACAAAGCCTCTGACAAAGAAGCTCCTTTTTACAGAGTCTTTCTATGGAAACCTAGTCCACCCCCCCTCCATTTTTTACCTTCTGCCTAGCCAGAAGTTTCTTTGCAGCACTAGGACTGGGAAGATGGTGAAGGAGGGTTGGAGGAAGACAGAATTTCAGTGTTGGGTTACAGCAGCATGTCTGCAGTAAACAATGCAATAAAACTTGATGTGGGAAAGGATGGGATTCTGCTTGAGGTGATCCTACTGTGTGTGCTTGCCTACAACAGGCAAGGTAAGCAGATGCCTCCACAATCACTTGTGTGAAGAGCATAACAGAAAGAAATGGGGAAAACAGATTAGCCTGCTTCACCAGCCAACTTGGCATATTGACAAAAACATAAATCTGTAAGTTTCATCACCAAAATGAGAATCATAAGAAAAATGAAGCCATTGAAAGAAAGAAAAATTAGCCCAGGATCCATTTTGGAAGAAACTTTCAAGTAGTCTCTAGAGGATTAAAATGCTTTTATTCATTTATGCAAGGCTTACCTGACCCACTTGTTTCATTTCACATGTGTGTATTGATAGTTTTGAATAAAAAGTTTGATGAAACATGTTGAACTGCTATGTATGTGTGTATGCGTGGTGTAGGAATCTCTCTATTCTTTTCATTTTATTTCTGCCTCTGGCAGCAATTTTTTTCAAAAAGATGTAAAATCCAGGAACACATCTACTTCATTAACTGAGGTATACCTGTAGTGTGAATCCATCAGTTCATATTCTAGTCTATGGAGCTGCAGAAAACAGCTTCTTCAACATGATATCCCTTCAGATATTTAAAGAAGGCTAGCATATCACCTCTTCTACAAACCAAACATATCCCACTCCCCAAGTCCTTCATTATACGGCTTGGTTTCTAGACCCCTGATCATCTTGGTTACCCTCTCTTTGGACACATTGCAGCTTGTTGATATCCTCTTTGAATGGTGGTCTCCAGAACTGGGCACAGATTCCACATGAATTCTAACCAAAGCAGAGTAGAGTGGCACTGCTACCATCCATAATCTAGACACCATACTCTGGTTGATTCAGCCTAGAATTTCATTGGCCCTTTTGTCTGCTGCATCACACTGTTGGCTCATGCTTGGTTTATGGACTGCTAAGACCCTTAGATCCTTTTTATTTGTCCAGCTCTCAAACCAGCTATTATTCTATATTTGTGCGTTTCATTTTTCCTGCTTGTATGCAATACATTTATATATATTTACCAAAATCCTTTTTCTGTCTTCCAAATATTACCTTTGGCCCCCATCTTTGAAAAAGCTTTCCACTTGGCAATAAAAGAAAATAAAATTTTAAAAATTTTAAAAATCATTAACTCATTTATTTCAAACCATAAAGGAAACAGGTTTTCAAAGAGAAAAAAAAGCACTGTATGATCAAAAATCAAAAGAGACTAGTCATATCCAAACTGATGCTTTATTTAATTCCTTCCAGATTTAAAAAAATATATGCACAGACAACAAGGCTTTATGGACAACAATGGTAACAGCTTACATCGTTTCAGAAAAAGAAGCCCTCCCTTTTCAATCAGTTACCATAAAGTCAATAAATGAAATGAAGGCCCCTCTTTTTGCCATCCACCTTGAGGATTTGGAAACAATGGGGCTGCATTTTTGCCGTCTCACCTTCCCCAGTTCAGCTGCTCATATGCCACTCAGTCATTTATTTCAAAGGCAAATTACAGCAGTTGCAGATTGTGGAGATTTTCCGGGGGTTTTCCCCCACCTTCTGACCTCTTTGTTGGAGACCGCTGGAGAACAGTGGAAAATTTAGATAGTATACAGCTTTTTAAAATGCTTGTCTTGACTTTTGCCAAAACCTCATACAGAAAATGTGGTTCCCTAAGGGTACTGATATGTTTTGAACCATTATGCACTGAAGAAAAATTTACGTGAAGAGGAACAGTATCAAAAATTTATAATTGGCTCACTGAAAATTCATTCCCAAGAGACCTGACATTAGTTCAAAAATCAGTGTGGGAGTTAGACATAAACATGACAAGATCAAATGCACAATAGAATAATAGTATCTGGACCCTTCTCCTCATTTAAATCCGTATCAGAAGCAAGCAATGAAAACATTACAAAATAATCCATATGTATTATTTTACTCCTGTCAGATTTAGATTAACAACTCAATCTCTCCATTATGCTGGAAAGGCAGTAATAGCAAGGAACCTTCTTGCACATGTGGCTTTTACTGCTCTAAAGCTAAAGTCTTTTGAAAGGAAGTTCATGATCTTATTTTAGAACAAGAGACCAAACAGTGTACTACTGTAAGGCTCTGTTGCTCTTTCCAACTTCAGAAGTTACAATGCATCGACATAAAAGATTTATTTCAGTTCTGTAAGAGGCTACCATGATGGGAGTTGCCAAAAACTGGAACTGTGCAGACAACCTGTTCTTGAGAGGTTGACTCAGCAGAATATACTGCACTGCCCTGCTTGAAAAGTTGACATTTTAGCTAAGGTCCTTATGAAATGAAATTTAAACAACAACTTTGTACTGTATGGTATGAGTGTATTGTGTGTGCTTATGAGAAGTCATATCCCTGGTGTCCACAACAAAGCCAGCTGAAGGCTTGGAGAAATCCATTTTAATGGACATATAGTTATGGACAGTATTGGTTAGAGTCAAACAAAATATATTAAGAAAGATTATATCCTATACCATAACAGTTCAATTGTCATGACTCAGTGCTGTGGAATCCTGGGATTTGTATTTTGGCCAGGTATTTAGAACTCTTTGTGCAATAATTTCTCCTACTGAAGTTCAGGAGAGTGGAATTGCAATCCCTGAGATTCCAGAGGATGGAACCATGACATCAGATGTGTCTTTGTAGTACAGATACATTAAAGTGCAGATCCTGCAACAAAGAAAAGTAATTGCTAATACCTTTTACGAATCTTAGACCCTGTTTGCATGGCATCTTCTATGTGCAACAGCTATGCTTTGCTCCTGCTCAGGGAGTCAACTTACCACTTGACGTCATCACCAATCAGGTGCTATCCTGGCTGCAAGCTGTGGGAATCCTGATGTTTTTTACTATCGAGGAAAATCTGACAACAACTGGCCTTTCCTGCAGCAACTGCAATATCTGGGCCCATGCAGATCCTCCATCCTGTGTCCTTCCGTGAACGAGCGGGGAGTGGGTGGGGTATGTCCCCCCTCTTCCGCTTCCCCTTCTCTTTCCTGCTTGGCCTTTATATAGACTTCCAGCACTGACCTGACATATTAGGGACTAGAGCACTGTCAGAAAGCAGAAATGGTCGAAAAGCAGAACCCATCTAACATAGGGAACATGAAAGACTTATGCAGGTTTGCTTAGAACTGACTGTGCACAGTATTTGTGAAGTCTCTCAGCTGGCTTGGTGCCTCCCGCACACACACCTGGGCTCATTTCACCAGCAGCACATGGACAATCCCAAGCAAACATCTGTAGGCAAGAAGAACTTAAGGAAACCTAACTGTTTCAGTGCTTGCAATACAGACAAGTTCCATTAATTTGAACAGGTGTTCTACACTTTCCATAGCAAAGACTTGGGACCACACGTGTGTGTCAGTGGTCCCAAGCAAGACACTATAGGCAAGAAGAACTGATGAAAGAGCAAATTAATGGAAGCTTAATTTGGAAGCATCAAAAGAGTGAGTCATCATATTACGGGGTGCTGTAAGGCACGGGCTTCTTGTAAAGGTAGTATACCTTTATATATCTGATGCCCCATCAGACATCCTTAAAGAGTCAACTGTAGAGATTATAACTGCCGCAACAGTGTTCCTTTCAAGACAGCCTTGTGCAAGTTTCCAGCAACTGCTTTTAAAATTGATAGTGGCTTTAAATTAGAAGGAGCTTTAGACATGCATGTGCAGGCTGCAAGAGAATCACTGAGGGCTGCTGGGGAGTTGTCCATATGAGGCATAAGTATTTGACCTAAACCTGTCTGTTTAGGAAGACCTTCAACTGAAGAAAAAAAAAATCCCCTCTCGTTATGACTATATTGAAAGCCAGTATGATACAGTGGTTTGAGCACTGGACTAGGGCTCTGAGAGACCAGAGTTTAAATCCTTGCTTAGCCATGGAAACACACACACTCTCCAGCATAGAGGAAGGTAATGGCAAACTTCATTTGAATCAACCTTGCCAAGAAAAATGCTGCAAAAGGGATGCTGTAAGTTGGAGTCTACTTGAATGCACGTAGCAACCAATGGGTATGTTATTATTGTGGGTGGCTGCTTAGAGCGATTTCTTGTTTTTCTGATGGTATTTTCTGTTGGTTATTTACTGCTTTTTGTAGGACTGTCTTTATTGCATATGTATTAGTTACTTAGGCTTCCTGTTTGGGAGAGAAATGGAAGCTGAGTTCTTAAATACATAATTGTACATTGAAATCAGTAGGGTGTAAAATAGTTATAACTAATTTGTCCCATTGGTCTATCTGGGATTAAGCATAAACTAATAGTCTATGTCCAACTCCTTGGAGAGCTAACGGAAGTCAAATTTCATGTGATTCACAGTCACCCACTCAAGTAAACAACCTCTAGCTGCATTTCTCTTTCACTGGTGTTCCTCCACTGGAGAATGTTTACCAGTAATTAGACTTATTGCTTTGCTATTAAAATCGAATTACCATTCTCTGTTTTAAAATGTCACATTTTATAAGGCGTAATGTTTTGCTCTCCTATTTTTAAAACAGGGGATCTGCTGTGGCTAAAATAATAGGCAAAAATGTAAAGACAATGCAGAAATTTGCTTCTACTGTGAAGATGTGGGTTTTTGAAGAAACTGTTAATGGAAGAAAATTGACAGATATCATAAACAATGACCATGAGAATGTAAAGTATCTCCCTGGATACAAGCTACCTGAGAATGTGGTAAGTCTTATATAGCTTTGGGCCAGGGTACAAAAAACCCACATCTGATTCTGCATGACCAAGGTGGTTTCGGGGCTTGCGTTTCTCTAAAACAGTACACTTACTTGACAAGTTAGGGGCCAGAGCCCTGTCAAAAAAGCAAAAAATATTGAAATGCAGATAGTGAATTGAGTCAGCACCATCTTTTTGCTCAGTTTGTTTCAGTCCCCATGGCTGTTCTCCCTTCCCACTCCAAGACACACATAGACACAGACCCATGCTCCTGAGGGTGGTGCAGCAACAGCAAAATGCACAGCAACATCGGTCTACATATTGTCCACAATGCACACACACTGAGCCCACCACAGTCTTCTCTCTGGTTTGCTGGCTGGCTTGTGGGCACACTACATCATCTGGTTTCTTTCTCTAGTTCAGTGGTTCTCAACCTGTGGGTCCCCAGATGTTCGTGGACTTCAGCTCCCAGAAGCCCCAGCCACTATGGTCAATGCTCAGGGCTTCTGGGAGCTGAAGTCCACAAACATCTGGGGACCCACAGGTTGAGAACCACTGCTCTAGTTCCACATGGGGTCTAAAACAAGATGGATGGCCCTAGGAGCCAGTGAGAGGGCTTCTGGGAAAAGAATACTAATTTTGCCTCCCAATAGAAAATCCTAAGTGGAGGCTTTCTCTTTTAAATCCCATCTCCACAGTCTCCCCTTCTCCTCTTTTGACTATGTTAAATTATAGATGTGTACCATTCTTTTGATGCAGGGTCTGTTCTTTTGACCCTTTTCAGTTAGCATACATGGTCAAAAAAGTGGACCCCACATCAAAAGAAAAGAATGTGTCTATAATTTGGCATGTTCAAAAGAGTGTGGTGTCAAAAAGCGAGGTGTTGAAAAACAGGGATGCCTGTACCCTCCCCCTCATACCTGAAAGATCTTAGGTTCATTTCCTAGCATCTCCAGGTATACAGGAAGCTCCTGCCTGAAACCTGGGAAACAGTGGTAGTTAACATTGTGATGACAGTGTAGAGACTTTGTGGTGTGTTGTTGCACACTGCCCAATCTCTAGGAATATAAATCTGTGTGTATTTCATTTTTTACATGCAAAACCAAAAAAGTAAATGTTTTTTCTCTGATAAATGTGATTACAAGAGTTTTTGCATACTCAATAATTTGGTGATGTTTTTGGTATTTTTCATGCATTCTTAAAATTTCATAGAAGAGTTTTTTCTTCAAAAATTTTTTGTGTAAAGTACAACATTTTGTGTAAAATACCACCTTCCGTGAAAAATACATTGTTTTATACAGACTACCATTTTTGTATGAAAAAGCAGTATTCTGCAAAAACAAAGGCCATTTCTGCTCTACATTGTTATAGTGCTGTTATTCCACTTTCAACATCCTAGGGAATCCTGGAGTTTTTAGTTTAGGGAGGGGCATTTAGAATTCTCAGCCAGAGAGCTCTTTGGCCTCAGTAAACTACAAATCCCAGAATTCCAAAGGATGTTGAGAGTGTAGTGTGGAAATGGCCAAAAAGCAGGGTTTGGATAGATCCTCACCAGATTTTAGGGAAACAGAGATCTCTGGGGGAAATGAATAGCTGGAGTGTCCCTGTTTCTTCAATGGAATTCTCTTCATGATCTTCTGGATTTAACCTGCATAGGAATCACATTGGCCCTTTAACATTTGCAAAAAGTGTTACATTTTTTCTAAACTAAAATATGTCTTCTTACTTTCATTGTGTTTTCCACTTAAAAGTAGAACTGTCAGAAACATTATTTTGATAGTCTGTATTGAATAGATTAGGTCTAAAATTGCTTATGTCACTGTGCCTGCAGTCTGCAGTTAACTTGTAATTTGTTGTTACTGTTTGCTTTCCAACTGTGTATTTTTACTGTGCCAGTCAAAGTTTTTGCAATTCCAGCTGGGTGTATTTGCCATGGTAGTGCTGAAAAATGTACCTGGGAATACTTGCTTCAATATATTTAGCTATTTGGTCTGAAATCATCTAGTTTGAGGACCAGTACTGTAAAAGCTTTTCTTTCTTTCTTTTTTCTTTTGTATGATAAAAAAGAGACAAGAAAAAGACAGAGAAAAGCAATATAAAAAAGCTCAGTAACACTACAAAGGACAAAGTAACACAAAGAAATAAGCTATAAAAATAAAATACACAACAATGCAATATCAAGAAAATAAGGAAAAAATAACGAAACTACAAATATAAAGTTAAATTACAGCAACATAACTACACGTAAATTAAAAACTGGTTCCCACCCCTGCTGCAAACAGCGTTTAGTAATCCAGCAGTAACAACTAAACAACTAAGATTCTTAAAAAAAAAAAAAAAGATTAATACTTGTTGCTTGTTATTAATTTTCATAGTAAATCTAGGCTTACAAAATTAGTTAATTAATAATTCTAAGTAAGTTGTTAGTAGTTAATAACAATTCTAACTTACTTATCAAATATCATTTAAGAACTTAATAATTACATAACAGTTTTAATCATTAATACCTTATTTCTATTCTATTTTATATTAACATTAATAATCATCAAAATGATAATTCTTTATATAGTAAGTAAATTTTAAAAGCAACAAATAAATAAAGCTATTTTCAAATTACTCTTCTTGCTATAATATAAATATCAAATTTAAAGTTAACAGTTTAAGAGAGAAAAGAAAAAGAAAAAAGAAACTAGAACTCCTTTCACCCCACTGTCTTTCCTGTGCATTTTGCCTCGGCAGGGAGTTCTCCCTACACAGGAAAACAATAGGGAGGAGGATGAAAGGAGCACTCACACAAGCACTCCTTTCCCCTCCTTCGCTTTCCTATGTGTTTAGGCCAAGCGGGAGTTACCTGTGTTTGCTGGTGTATAAGACGCACTGGCGTATAAGACACACCCTGTTGCAGAAATTCTGAGGCAGAGAGACCACGAGGTGAAGGAAAAAGAGTTTACTACAGTTACGCGCAGGCTACAAGGCTGGAATAGTTTCTAAAAAGAGCCAAGAGCCTCGAACACAGTTAGCAGAGTGACTTTATTGTATCTATGACACAAAAACATTTCCTCCTGCCCGTCCCCCTCTGAGGTTTTGCAATGTTCTCCACTTCCCTTCTACCTCACAGTTGTTTACATTTCAGGGAATGTGTTACAGAACATATCGAGCAATTAAGCACACTGTGACCCCAACCTTGTATTCAAGATAGGAAACTCTGCTAACCCTGCTAGCGCAGCATATTGCAAAACACTCTAACTTGCCACACACTTTTGGAGGATTTCTCCTATAAGATTCTATAAGCATATATAGGGTCTTGTAGCTACCTAGACTAACCTTCCCTCAAAGGCTGAAAACCCTATTTTCAGAAGTCATTTTTTAGGGAAAAAAGTGTGTCTTATATACCAGCAAATATGGTAGTTTGGCTAAATTCAGCCAAAAAAATGTAAAAAATACTCAGGTACATCTTCAGAACTTCCTAAGTCATTTCTAGTATGAATGTCACACTCCATTGCTGAAACCATGGTAATTCAATTCAGTGCATCCTGTATTCCCAAACAATAAGGCTATATACTCAAAACATTAGTTAATAGGAAAGGTTATGTAAACTTCCCAGAGGTGTCAAAATTAGCACAACACTGCGCATCAAACAGACTGGGCAAGTAATTTTAACAATCCCATCTTCAAAATATACAATATGATTGTCTTGATACTAAAAACAAAGTTCTATTCCATAATTAGTATATGTCCAGTACTATGATCCATATCAAAAGCACAAAGTAATAGCCAGACAGCGCAGACTGTCAAACATCAGAAGAAAGGCAATCAGTCCTTTAAAAGTTAAGGAAAAAAAGTTCCGTAACTCATATCCAAATCCAAGATGTTTCAAAAATCAAAGTACACAAAAAGGATATATAATGCCAAGGTAAAAGTAAATAAAGAAGAAAAGAAAAAAGTAAAAAACATAAAATACTTAGGTTGGTTCTCCTATAATGCCAGTAGCAATTTTTTAAAAAGTACCATCTCTTTAAATTCAAATATAAGAAAGCTCTAAGGCTAGAGGCAAAATACAGCTGCAGCAAGCAAAGGGCTTCTTGTCTTCCATAAGCAAGAATATAGAAAAGCAAATTATATGCATACAAGAGATCCAGATGCTGAAAATGTAATGTCCATATGAGGGGTGAAACACCCTCACCCCCCTGCTCCACCGAAGTATGCAGTTCTACTGAAGCCCTGGGACCCAACGTGGCCACTCCGTTCCCAAGTGGACACTTCATGGGACCTGATCCTGGCTCGTATGGAGTCTTCAGGCCCCCATGAATCAGGAAGCCCACTTGCTTGACAAGGGAAGCCTCCCCTGTCAGGCACAGTGCCTCAAGTGTACACAATCTAGCAGAGCTTGCTAAATCACGTCTGCCATTAATGCGACCGGATTCCAGAATCTCATAAACTTTTAATTTCGACAAACAAATTGAAGATTCAGTATGAAATGAAACTTGGAAATTGAGAGAAGTTTCACTTGTATCATTGTTTCACTTTTCTCTCTTTTTTTCCTTCATGTATTATTCCATAGGTTGCTGTTCCAAACCTGAAAGAAGCTGTAAAAGATGCAGATTTGTTGGTTTTTGTTGTTCCTCACCAGTTTATTCATAAAATCTGTGATGAGATCACTGGGCGCGTAGCCAAGAAAGCTGTTGGTATAACTCTTATTAAGGTATGGCACAAATGGGACAAACTTTTTAATATATATGTACTTACCATTTTAGAATGTTCAGAAATTATTCAGTGGGATGCTGAATCAATAGAATTATGAACAGTTTAAAGAAGCAATGAAGGAAAGGGGAGGGAGGAAGAAGATGCCTGTTTTTTATAGCTTCATTCCTAATGGAGTTTTTGGTATATATCTTCTCTGATTTTTTGTTTGTTGCATCCATAACCTACCCTTCCCTTCTCACTGCAGTGTACCTGGACCATGTTCATAACCTACCCTTCCTTCTCATTGCAGCATACATGACTATGCCCAAAGTTACTTAGAGTAATGGGACTCTATTAAGCATCTTCAAGTAGCTTATCATGATGAAGGACTTTACCTACATCAGCCCTAAGTCCTGAGTAGCCTTTAGAGCAGGCATGGGTGAAGTGCAGCCCATGCGCTGGCTACCTGTGACCCTTGGGGCCCCAAAGCACAGCCCCTCAGAAGCCCCGCAAACCCTCAGCCCCCCACTTTTATTTGTATTTTTTTTGCACCAAACTGACCCACTTCACCTAAAACCAGCTGTAAATGTGGAGTTTACTTCTGCCAGTCCCAGTTGTTGTTAACTGTCATCAGGTAAGCTTTGGTTTATGATTTATACACCCTGTGCATGATAGACCTCCAGTTCATCCTATCATCAGCCACCCTGCTCAGATCTTGCAGATTCAGGGATGTGTCTTCCTTGATTGAGTCTATCCATCTATAATATAGTCTTCTTCTTTTACTACCAGATGATTGTCTTTTTGTAGTAAATCCCCCCAAAATGAAAAATAAACAAACAAAAGCCCCAAAACCAGCCAAAATGATGACCAGAAATGACATGACTTCCCTTCCAACACTACAAAATGCACTGGTGTGCCCCGCCCCCGCCAGCAGATTCCAAGAAAGAAATGGCTCCTGCCTCTCTGCAGTTGCCACTAGAGGCCAAGAAGTAAGGTTACTAGGTGAACATGAAGGCAAGACTCCTATGCTTTTAATGGTTGTACGGAAGAGGGAATTTCAGCAAATGGAGGCTGCATGACAAGCAGCACCTGCTGAAATTCTCTTTGCTACACAGGTGTTGAAGGTACAGGAGCTCTGTCCTATTTTTCACCTGGCAAACCTACTGAGAAGAGACATAGGTGATTTCCGCACTAGACTGTTATAGTGCTGTGATTCCACTTTCAACATCCTATGGAATCCTGGGGTTTGCAGTTTCGGGAGGGGCTGACCAGTCCTGCCTGAAACTGCAAACCCCAGGATTCCATAGAATGTTGAAAGTAGAATCACAGCGCTATAACAGCCTAGTGTGGAAATGGCCATAGCTAGCAACTTTTGGACATTATTCAGAGTCCTGTGTGTGGCATTGTATGTTCACATGAGAACTTTTCAATTCTCCCCACTTCCCTTTACAGTTACACCCCCTGAAAAGCTCTACAAAAAAAGGTCAGGAAACCATGTTGAGTGATGCAGCTTGAAACAGCATGGGCTACCAATGAAAGGAAAAACTTGGTTCTTAACCCCTGCCATCCCCCAACTACATAGAGACACAGAAACAGTTAGTAGGGGAGCATTTTTTGGGTATGGAATCCCAAAAGCTATTTCATTTCTAGAACCTTTATAAATTTAGTGTCCAAAACTATGTTTTAGAATTCCACCCACTCATCTACAGCCTATTGGCTGAAATAAATAATATAGTAATTTATCTCCCCCACATCTCAGAAATGTGTTTTCTTTTTTTGCCTGTTCAGTTGGTGTACTGCCAGGAGATTTAGCAAGGCCAGGAATACTTATGCATCTGCCTACTATAGTTTGTTGTAGGGCACAGTAATGAATTCCTCATTTACTTATGAATAGTGATGACTCTCTTATTTGAAAGATGCTGAGATGGAAAAATGCAAATTGCCTTGATGTCAATTTGGCTTGATCCAGATCTCATCTTTGGCTCAGTGTTTTTGAATTCTGAAAGATAGATCTTTAAAATGTGATGGTAACATAGCTTGTTAATGAGATTGCGGTCTAGTGGTCACTGCAGGGTGTAGTTTAACAGAGATTGCTTATAGATGTCATTGCAAATTTCATCCTCTGGCAAGTATAATTGCTTCCATTTTGTAACCAGGCGTTACCAGTACATAGCAGGATTTTTAATGTTTTTCATTTACTCTCTTTACTGCAGGGAATAGATGAAGGTCCAGAGGGACTCAAACTCATATCAGATATAATCCGAGAGAAAATGGGAATAGACATTAGTGTGCTGATGGGAGCTAACATTGCCAATGAGGTAGCTGCAGAAAAGTTCTGTGAAACCACAATAGGTAATTTGAAGAAATGATGTGATGCTTTTGATTATGTCCTTATACCACAGGTGTATTATCATTCAGTTCAATTCTGCCCATACTTATATAAAAGTAAGTTCCATTGAATTCAGTGAGGCTCACATCTGAGAAGGCAAGTATAGAACTGCACTGTTTCTGATATTCTCAGTAGCAAATACAAGCGACAATAGCATTGTTATGGGGAAAAGGGAGAAAGGGGACATGTTTGAATTTCATTATGCCCTTATGGTCATTCATTTATTTTCTAAGAAATGGTATCTCCCCAAAATGCGAAGTTGCTTTGCATAGGTGCTATGCCAAACATTTTAGGGATGTCAAGTAACCCAATACTCTTCAAAGATGGCTAATGCCTCTCGCAGATAGGTCTCAGTCTCATTTAGTATTTCTGTCTCTTTCCAGGAATACTCTAAATTCCATGTGTATGATAAGCAATGCAGTGCTGTGCATACTAGCCAGACATAAGTCCCAGTAGGGCTTATTTCCAGCTTAGCATTCATGGATTGCAGCACAGGACAAGCTAGATCCAAATCCCAGGATGTTCTATATTTATTTTTCTTTCTTCTGCAGCATAAATTGCTAGCATGGCAAAGGTCAACAGATGTATTAATGAGGGGTCAGTGAGTCCTCTATTGGTTTTACAGCTGTTTTTCCCACAGTTGCTCCAGGTCGCATGGGAGCCTAGGTCCTATTCCTGATAGAGTCTCAGCAGTAGGAGAGCTCTTTTATAATCCAGTGCCCTGGCTGTGTAAGATAAATTTTCCCTGCCGCAGGGACTGATTGCAAGTCTTTGGAGCATAGATCTGAAGGGATGCTTTGGTCCTTCCCTCTGCATCTTAATGCAGAATAGGAAGTGACAATATGTATTACTTAGGAGTACTTCCTTAGAGTGGCTATTCTTTTTATTTAGGAAAGCCTTAATTTGGCAGAAGGGCCTTTTAATGGGACATGTTAATGTATTTGTAAGAACTGTTTGTTTAATGGGTTTTTAAAATTTTTGTATCAATTAAGTTTTAACTATCTTTGTTTTAATTTGCTGCAAGCCACCTTAGGTCCTGTACTAGGAGAAAACTGGAATATAAATTAAATAAATAGATAGCCAGCATAGTATAGTGGTTTGAGCGCTGAACTAGGATACTGGAAGACCAGGGTTCAAATCCCGGCAAGCCCCCTCTGAACAGATCTTGCCTAGAAACCCCTGTGATATGTTTGCCTGATGTTTGCATAAGTCAGAAATGGCATGAAGGCACACAACAATAACAACAAGATTACTCTATCAGGCTTCTTGTGGTGGTCTAAAAGTTATCAGTGTCAGTTGCTGGGGAAGATATGCAGGAGTGAATGATACTCAATCATGTCCTTCTTTGGGGCTTTTCAGAGGCATCTAGGATTTATTTGCCACTGTGGGAATGGAATGCTGGACTACAGGCTCCAACAGGACTCCTTTTTAAAGTTCTTAGTCTAGTCCAGTTCATCTCAGCTCAAAGCCTACAATCAGTATGTACCTGAAATGCTGCATTGCTGAGCATTTTCTAAAGCTAGGCTGGCTCTGTATAAGTAGATACCATGAGATGAGGAAGAAATGGATTTAAATCCCATCTCTGACATAGTAATTACCAGACCTCTATGAGTGTAGCCACTATCTGTCAGCCTATCCTGCTGCAGAGGCTTGTAGGCTTGTAGGCTTGTAGTGAGGATAAAGTGGGACAGGACTGCCTTGGGGAAAGAGGAGATACAGATATGCTAGGTAAATAGAGTGATTTTAAATAAAGGAAGCTAGACATAAAGCTATGAGGGAGAGCTGCCTAATACTCTGTTTGGAAGAGTTCTGCCTTATTTGAAAGCAATAATTCTAATAATGGGAAATTATTGGAGTAATGTTAACCATTCCCTTTATCCTCTTTCCCAAAAAACAGGCTGTAAAATTTTGGAAAATGGCCTCCTTTTCAAAGAACTTCTTCAGACTCCAAACTTCCGAATAACTGTGGTAGATGATGCTGATACAGTTGAGCTTTGTGGTGCTCTTAAGGTAAGATTAGCTCTTGGCAATACAACATTAAAAAATGAAAGTGGTGTCTACTCCACTCCCTGAAACTAGAGAGCTGCGGGAACATGGTACCAAGACCAACTGTTTCAATTGTAGACCTGTGATAGAGGATTATTACCAAAATTGCTCTCAGCTTGCCTTCCATCAGACAGTGTTGTCTCCTGAGAGAAAGGTGGAATTGTTCATGCAAGAACCAGCCAGTGAGTTTGCTTTGAATCCCATTTGTGGAAGAAAGTGGCAAGATAATTCAAATAAATAATGGACAAATGCAACTTTGACCATTCATTTGTGATGTTTTAGATGCCACTAAACTCTTCTAAATACCATGAAGGAACCAGATGCCATGCCTGCAATGAGACATTCACAATAAGACTGTAATTTTCCTTGGCTTGTAACACAAATTTAACTGCTAAAAAGAAAGAATTTGGTGGTAGAGACACTTTCCAATGTAGGTACAGAGGATGTATTGCCTCCCAGACATTGGTCTACAAATCCCATCTTCCCTTACCATCATTTTATTTATATCCTGCCTTTTTCACAAACTGAAACTCTAGGCAACTGGCAGATTAGAGAGAATTACAATAAAAACATGTATGGTTAAAAATATAAAAACCTGAGATTTAAATGAATGACAAAATGAAAACCATTCAAAATGTCATTTTAAAATGTTATTCTTCATTGGCTATGTTGTCTAAAGAATTTTCAACCTCACTCTTGTCCTAATGTGCGAAGAGGGTAGATTTTATTTTTTTTTTCCTCTCCTATTATGATTGCTGTGTAACAGATTTTAAATACAAGTATTAGAAGGATCTGAAAAGAGGTGCTACACGACATCGCGAGTTCCAAGATGTGCCAAGCAAATAAAATGTTGCTCACATCAGTAATTGCTTTTTCCTTATTCTCCTCTCTTTTCCAATTGACTTTCTTCTCAGTTCCTCTAAACAAGGAAGATTTGAATTAAGAACGGCTGCCTGAAAACTTAAACAAGCACAAAAGTTAGAGTTCTAAATGTGTTATTCTTCTGCCAGCAGTGATAATTTTTAGCTTCTAAGCACATCTAAATGCAGTCTCTAGCGTAACTATCCACAGCTGGAAAATAATAGAAGAACATCTGCTACTCGGATGCACTCTTTCTGCGTATCCACTTCCATTTCATGTATTTTTATGGTCTCTGGCAATCAGCTGTGCATGCAGTATAGAACACTCTTGGAACTGGAAGCAAAAATTTTCCTTTAATTAACAGATGTGTTATGAAGTTACCAGCAATTTCCTTGGTGCTGGAGAGAGAAGAGAGAAGAGCTAGAAACAGCTGCCTGCTAGCAAGAGCTTCCTGCTCGTTTTGTACTGATCATTTGATATCTCTTCAGCACAAGGGATTTTTAAATATGCTTTAAAGTGATACTGTTTCCTTAAGACAGTGGAGCTAGGCCAATTTGGAGACTGGGGTGGGCAGTGGAGCCCATAGGCCTTGTATAGCCTCAACTCCTTTTTTATGAGGATCTTGAGGGTAACCCCGAAGCCCTCAGACTGCTATTAAAAAAAAACAGGCACAAATATGCCCTAAAACACTCCCAAATGCAATGGTTGGCCTCATTTACCTACCAAATGCCCCTAAAACATAAAATGCCAGCAAAAATATTATCTTATACAAAACTGAGAAGTATCTTCTGATCACTTTTAGTTTCCTTGAAGGGAAATATCATGCAGGTTGAAAATTGGCCCCATCCCACCCCAGGTGCAGTTTCATACCCCTCCTGTAGATACTAAAGCCAAGAAGTGCTGGGTTTTCACAGAGCCTCTTGTATTAAGTGTTCATAGTGAGCTCTAAACAAGAAGGCAAGATACAGGCCTCCTGTTATACTTGGGGCCCAGTGAAAGAAATCCCTCCTTCTCAGTTGGCAAAAGTACAGAGCTGCAAATCATTCATGTGGGCAGAAAGAGAGATAAGGATATTCTAGAACTGGGCCAGCTCATGTTGCAAATGACAGATCAGACTTCCAAAACTGAGATACTTTGGCCAGAATCCTGTTACTATTCTTGACTAGGGTAAACACATTGAATCTATTGGATTTACTTATGGTTGACTCCTTATTCAGCAGTTGATTCCACAGATTTATTCTAGTTGGAACTAACCAACAGATTCCAGTCATAATATCCTGCACCTCTTCGGGAAAATGAGAAGATGATGCTCATGACAAATTGTCTTGTTTTCTTCAAGATGATACCTCATGAGCTGCATCAGAAGTAGTTAAGGGCGGCCTGAGGCTCACAGACTGACTCTGCCTTCTCTTTAATGAATTGCTAAAAGAAGACAACTATCTAGACCTTTTAACTATGTTAAGCCATGATATTTGGAATCATAGAAATTGAAACCAGATCTTGCTCGCACCTGGTTTAGCATTGCCTGTGAACAATACTATGTGTTCCCTATGAGCTTCCTTTTCAGTTCCTTCTGGTGGTGCCCTGCAAACTGGAATGATTGCTGTTGCATAGTGCTATGAAATACTGTGATACCTTTTGAACTGATTGAGTAACTACTGTGCAACCACAGCAATTCTGAGATGTATGGCACTATTAATGATTATATGTGCTTTCTTTACTGTTTAGGAACTTCTTTCTGGCTGCTCTATGCCCTGAGATTAGGAAATTCAAGAGACAATCCATTAATCACACAGGCTATCTCTGTCTCAGTTAAGCTTGGCAAGCTGCACCTAGGCAATCTATTCTGAATTATATCAGTTCTGGCAAAGTTCTCTGCAGTTCAGTGAATCTAAATGCAGCTTTGTGATCCATTGCTTGTCTCTTTGTGTTACGTATAGTCCAGACGGAAGTGACTGCCTTGTACGGTTACAGATATCTGATAAATATCTCCACTGGACTTCTCCAGTCCATTCCCATAAAGATGTATTAGATTGCAACCCCCATAATACCCAAGCAGCATGGTCTTGCCTGTTGTTGCCTATATCAAATAGCCATTTCAAGCAAAGGGTTTCCCCCCTACTACTGTAATCCTCTCTTTCAAAAAGATTGGAAGGAAATGTGGATTAAACCTGTGACTTTAGTGTTCACAAATGCCATTAATGTCTGTGTTAGGCTGGTTGTCAGAGAATAATAGGAAGTTAATCAAAGTACCATATTGTGTTTTAAGCTTCTGTCAAATGGGGTTGGAAAGTATGCAGGGATGGAAAGTGTGTAGGGTCCCCAGTTCTACTGAACTGCAACTCCTGGAACCCTACCCAGCTTAGACAATAGTAAAGAATGCTAGGAGTAGAAGTTTAAAAACTTCTGGAGGGTCCCACTTCCCCCGTGATCTAAAGGCAGAAGAGGAAACAACATAGTTCTCCTCCTCAGTTTCAGATCAGGCACTACAGCACACATAGTTTGAACTTCTAGTCAGGCTAACCATGCATCCTTTCACACTACATAATTATAGCAGTATAATTCCACTTTAACTACTATGGCAACTGCCTATGGAATCCTGGAATTTGCAGTTTAAGGAGGGTACAGTGGGCCCTCCATAATTTGGGAGATTGGTTCCAGGACCACCCACAGATACCAAAAAATGTGAATGCTCAAGTCTCTATTAAAAATGATATCTGTTTAACAGAAAATCTATATATGTAAAAAAATTATACGGGGCAGCATCAGAGGCAGTGGTAAGCCCCGCCAGGCATGCATTCTCCCCTACCTCCAGGGAGCCTGCCACCCACATGCTTCCACCTTCAGGCAGCTTCCACAGTGACATGGTACTTGGCGGCAGCAGTGGCACCTCTGCCAGGTCATTCACAAACCAAGGAGGAGGAGCACTGCCAGTTGCAGGGCAGCGAGCAGCTTCTACAAGGATATGGAGAGCAGTGACAGCAGAGCTCCTGCTTGGTTGCTTGCAAATGAACAAACATGAGCATTGCTGCCAGTCACAGGGCAGTGAGCAACTTCTGCAGGGACATGATGATTGGTGGCAGCAACGCTCGTGCTCAGTTGTTCGCAAATGACCAAGCAGCAACGCCACCACCACTGCTGATTGCCACGTCCCTGCGGAAGATACTTGAAAGCAGAACCAAGTAGCCGCCTGATTCCCTAGAAGTGAGGGACAATGTGCACCTGGTGGCCAGAGCTTGCTGCCACCTCCAGTGCCTGCCTATTGTACTGGGTGTGCATGGTAGTCTTCAACCTGGAGCTCAGCTAGGCTGTAGAGGTGAGCAGGAGAATCACAGGATAAGGACAATTTGGGTTCCTTTCTTCTTCATTTATATGTAAGGGTACTCAATTTATTAGATCTGTATTTTTAGTTTTTTTTCCAAATATTTTGAATTGGCAGTTGGTTGAATCCACAGCCTGCAGATCCCGCGGGCCTGCTGTATTTAATTTTTAAGCCAGAGAGCTCTAGTGCCTCCTGAAGCTTGCAATCCCAAGGATTCCCTATAACACTACCATGGCAGTTAAAGTGGAATCAAAGTGCTATAACTGAAGAGTGTGGAAGGGCCCCATGGTTCAGATTGTTTGCCTCCTTTCATTTTTCTGTCACAGCACTCCTATTTCTAGGTTCAGTGAAGTTTGACATGGTATCTGATTTGAGCCACTCTCCTTGTGGAGCTCTTTGTGGATCATAAATCTCCTCAAAAGCAGGACAGTATATACCACCGTATTGCTTCACAGTTTTGCAGTGACAATCCAGTTTTGCAAATCAGATTTTAAGTAGAGAGAAAGTAATTTGCCCATAGGATTTGAAAAAAATATTTCCTTAGCATTAGGTCAGCACTGTGTCCACTGGGCCATGTTGGTTTCCCTTTTGAATTGAAGGTGATAAATGTTCTTCTGTCAGAGGGAGCAGATAAACTCTCCCCCCACCCGTTGGCTAGGACTTGATAGGAGCTAGAATCCAATGACTTCTGGAGGGCACAAAGTTGCCTGTCTCTGCTGTGTAGCCCTTTGAGATCAGACGTGAGTGTGGACTTAAGGTTGTCCTGAAAGATATTCCTTGTAGCTTTAATGTCGTTTTCAAACATACCAGTGTTTCTTTCTTTTGTCAGAATATAGTAGCAGTGGGAGCTGGCTTCTGTGATGGCCTTCGCTGTGGTGATAACACCAAAGCAGCCGTCATTAGGCTTGGACTCATGGAAATGATTGCATTTGCAAGGATCTTCTGCAAGGGACAGGTGTCTACGGCCACTTTCCTGGAGAGCTGTGGAGTTGCAGATCTCATTACAACGTGCTATGGTGGCCGCAACAGGAGAGTAGCTGAAGCATTTGTTAAAACTGGAAAGGTACACTTCTTGGCACTTGCTTGTCTGTTTAGTGCTGTTATTTTCATGAGAGGAATTCAGGGGATGTTTGCTTTCTTTCGAGTTATTGACTGCCACCTTCTGGTACACTTTGGTGATCTAATGTGGAGATACAAGATGCAAGTATCCTACATCTGCTGTCTCTACACCACTTGCTGGGCAACACAGGTATTGAACTCATGCTCCTGCCTGTGGACTTCCCACTGGTAAAAAAAGAAGGGTGAACTTGATAGACCTTGAGTCAGTGGAAGATGGTGGCTCTATTGTTACTAGTGGATCTGTGGATCTGCTTTGGGTTTTCATCTAAACTAAGCTGAACTGAACTAATAAAGCTATCCAAGATGCTGAACCTTATCCCTCAAATAGGCTCAGAACAAGGAGAATTCCTTTAAAGTTCAGACTAAAACCCAGAGCAGATTCACCACCGCTTTGAACATGGAACCACCAGCCTCCATGGGCAACACGGCTCTTGTAAACTGAATGTTAAATCCCTATTTGACTGTGCACTGTATAAAGAAGTACTTCAATAAATCCTAACTTGTTCCAGCTCAGAAGGAACCCATCTCAGTCTGTTAGCTGCTCCCTTGCCTGCTCCTGTACCCTTGTCAATGCATCCTCTTTTAATTTAAGATATATCTTTCTAACCTTTCTGTTTGAACCAGGATTTTACTCCATTAGTATTCAGATGGGGAACCACCAAGGAATACCAAGTGCTGTAGGTTACATTTCAGAGGAGGTAAATGGCAAACCAACCTCTGAGTATTCCTTGCCTAAGAAAACCCTATGAAATTGATGGGGCTGTCAGAAATTGACATTTGTTGCCTATAAAAAAAAAGTAATATGTAAATTTAATGTAAATATAAACTGTAAATGTAAAAAGAAATGAAATTTCACTGAAAGGTTTTAGTTTCAACTCTTCACAAACTTGCAAAGGAGCGAGAACCTGGTTAAAGATAATGGAGGGGCTAAAGTCACACCCACAGTCTCAACAGGGCTCGAAGACTTTGAAGTTGCTAGATGAGTGACAAGCTCTTGTTGCACCCAAGTAGTGGGCAGGTCTGCTCAATAATCTGATCTCTTTGTGGCGTTTACTTTGTTCCCAACTAAATAAGATAGTAGGATCCAGCCATTCTTTGATTTCTTCATAAAGCTTGTTTAACATGGCTGAAAGTTGAAAGTTTTTTCAAATCATTGTCTACATCTGTGATTTTTTAAAAAGATTAATTTTTAAACTGTTCAGTCTATTGAAGAATTAGAGCAAGAAATGCTGAATGGGCAAAAGCTACAAGGGCCACAGACATCTGCAGAGGTGTATCGTATCCTGCAACAGAAAGGATTAGTGGAGAAGTAAGTGTGACCATGTGGAAGATGTCTTTAACTTTTGTTTTTCAAATGTATTGACTCTTAACATCAATCATCACCATCACCATCTTTCCTTTTCCTCTTTCCTTGGTTATTATTGTTGTTTTGCCTTCAAGTTGTTCCTGACTTATGACAACCCTAACAGAAACCTATCACTAGGGTTTCTTGCAAATTTTTTGAGAGGGGTTTTGCCTTTGTCTTCCTTTGAGGCTTGTCCAAGGTCACCCAGTAGGTTCCCCAGACTGAGCAGGGATTTGAATCTTGGTCCCAGAGTCCTAGTCTCTGTGCCACACTGGCTCAGAGCACAGCACCATCCTCCCTCCCTCCCCCCTTTAATAAAACGAATTATATCCTGGCCCCCAGATGTGCTTCAATAGGTTTGAAATCATCAAGACCAAGTGGTACAATAACCAAAAGTCCTTTGAAGCCACAAATGGATGTTTGCTGTCAGTGCAGTTGTCTGAGTCAGCTGTGTTTCATGGTACTAGAATAGATTAATCCTCCCCCTTCCTTTAACTGCTTGCAAAAATAAGTCATTCAGAATGTCAAACAGACTTTTAGTGTTGAACCCTGTAGAATTTTTCACCAAGAAATTTCCAAACTGAGAATGTTAAACTTTTTTTAACTTATCTGATGCAAAACCTTGGTGTTTTTTTTTAATAAATCTTGCAAATAAATAGAAAAGTTATGTGCCACTGACTGCTTTAAACTTGTTCCTTATATGCAAAGAAACAAGAAGGGGGCTACTGGAAAGTTCAGGAGGAACAACCAGGAGGTTGTCACTGCTACCCGCCCCCTCCCAACACCTGCTGCCTCAGGTAACAGGTTCACTCTGCGTAATGGTAGTGCTCCTCTTGTCCCATCAAAGATTTATGCTTCTCAGCTGAATACAGTAGGGCCTTCACATTTGTGGGTTTAACTTTCACGGATTTGACTATTTGCAAGTTTCTCCGACCCCTGCCCTCCCTACCTCATGGGCTTCTTTTCTAGGGAACCTTCCCTCTTGGTGGCTCCAATCAAGCTGTGCAGTCCTTTAAAAATCCTCACCAAGTCTTCCTCCTCCTCCACCAGCCACTGCCTGGCCATCTAAGGACAGATCACAGCCCAGTTTCTCAGTGCCACAAACCCTTTCCCAGTGTGCCCCCCCACACCCAAGGAAGGAGATGGGTGAGAGAGAGGAAGTATAGGGCTACCACCACGCCAACCCACCACCTTTCCTTCTCCTTTCCCTGACCTGGTGTGGATCCTCAGTGCCCCTTCTCCCCACCATGCTTCAGCCCCCTTCCCCCCACACACACACACATTTTGATATTTGTGATTTTTTCACTTTTGTGAGGGTCCTGAGCCTCTAACCCTAATGAATGTAGAGGGCCAACTGTAGTTACTTTCAAAAATGTACTATGTTCCTTTGATTTGAAGGGTCTAGTATATTTAAATGTGTCTCAGATTTTACTTGGTCAAGCATTCATTGTGAGTGCTCTTCCACTATAGCTTTCCTCTTCTCCATCTAGTGAGATGTTTGCCTTTTTGTTTTGTCTCTGCCTTTTAGGTTCCCACTGTTTGTTGCTGTCTATCAAATCTGCTATGAAGGGAAACCTGTCCAAGAGATGATCTCCTGTCTCCAGAGTCATCCACAGCATATATAAAGCACACTTCACCATTGTCACATCTCCTGCCTTCTAATATCTATGTGTGGATTTAAATGGATGTAATCTGTTTTACCAGAAGCTACTTCATGAAACAATTGTTAACCATATGAATGTCTCTGGGCTTGTTATGTCATTTTTAATGAGTGTGATAGTGGAACTTTCAAGATGCCACTTATCATTTTTATTGGCTAGAGAATTCAAGAGGCTTCTAGATGTACAATGCAGAACATAACAATCTCTATGTATACATGTATACCTCTTCATACTAAGAGGGATGCTTAATGTTTTTGTGACCTTCATTTTCTTTTTGTGATCTTCATTTATGGAAGCACCATTGGGAAGATTTCTTCTTCTTTCATGGTTAGGAAGCATATTCTTCTCCAAATGGGGTTGGACTGCAGTTTCCATGAACCTTGCGTTGCATGGCTAATGACTTGGATGTGATGGCAGTTGTAGTCCAACCATCTCTGGAGGGCCTCCAGTTTTCCCACCTCTGGCGTTGGTGGGAATGGGATATGGCCTGATGCTGTTTGCTGAAATGTACTGAGCTTCTATAGAGCACCTCCAGCTTCTAATCAGCTCTCCTTGCCTTTTATTGGAAGTAAGTTAATAAACATTATAAGGAGAATCAATTTGATAGCATTTACTTGGTGAAAGTGGGGCACTTTGATCTTTCTACCTTGTAAACTTTAAATACATTTTAAGAGATAAAAAAAATTAATATGTGTTTTTAAGTGAGTGCAATTTTTTTTAGGGGAATACAGTTGGCAGTAATATTAGTTCTCATTTATTTTTATTCTCTTCTTTGGCTTTTTGGTGGACTTCCTCCATTCCCTCTTTGTGAGCCTCTTTAGTAAATAAGGGCATTTATAAATATAGTGTTGTTGCTTAGCATCACGCATTTTAAACAAAAGAATACATGAACTGGGTGTGTGAAAGGTAAAGGTACAGGTAGGAAATCTTTGACTCTCCGAATGTCTTGAGCAATAACTCCCACAATTCCTTGCAATTGACTATGTTTACAGAGGCTTTGAGGAGTTGAAGTCTCAGACTTCTGGAGGGCCACAGGTTCCCCACTACAATACAGGAGGTTGAAAAGGCCGTAACTGCTCAGATCGAGCAGCTCATTGCCATCTTGGTCCACCTTTGGTGGTATTCTGATATGATCTTGCCATTAGTGTGTTGGTATGCTTGGGTGTGTCAGAAACTGCTAGTAAACTGTGTTGGGGTGGGTTGGGGAACAATGTCTATGGTTTTCTTATCTTTTAGTGGTTTGCTCCAAGAACTTTATTTGAAAAAGCCAGTAGGGAATAATTTTCCCTATCTTCTCTTATGCTTTCGTACTAGAGGAAGATTCCTACATAGAGAGCTTAGTTGTTTGATTGTTTTAGTTGTCCACTGTGTATGGTTCTGATCCACAGACCTGCAGTTCTGGGATCCAGAATTTCAGCACTCTGGAAGTTGTATTAATGTTAGTAATCCACCAGTGGCTGTTCAGATTACCACGCACCAAGGAATGTGTTGGGAATTCCCATTAATGTAGGGTTGAAGTATGTGTGGCCTTCCAGAGGTTGTTGGACTGAGATTCCCATCAATCCTAGCCAGCAAAGCAAGTAAGTGGGGGATGATAGAAGCTGTAGTCTAGTAACATCTAGATGGTCACATGTTCTCTCCCCTGCATTAGCACATGATTGTATCTTTCAGTGAATGATGTCACATTTATGACTGTTTATTTGAGTGCCTGTTGCCGAGCCAACGGCCTGCCTGGGGTACCTTTTAAAAATCCATTTAACAATACTCCATTGCCTTCCAGTGAGAGGTGTTTCTGGAAGCTATTACTAGTCTAAGCTGCCTTTACTTCCCTTGTGTCTTAAATGAGTTAATAACTGGAATTACCTGCTCTTGAGACAGAATAAGTTAAAGAATTTAATGCATCCCTTAATTACCTTGTATTGGTTACCTACCTGTGATAGAAGAAAGATATCTTTATACCTTTTGAAAAACTTCTTATAAAGAAAGCTATTAATGTGATGATTGAATAGTTGAGAATAATGCCAAGTATGTAGAATAACAAAACTGAATCCTGTTCTCCTAAAGTGACTCTATTATTTATTAAAGTCATTTCCTTCATTTGCTCCATGGATCTCAAAAAGGCATATATGCTTTTTCTTCCTCCACTAATTTGCCTTGTCGACAATCCTGTGAGATAGATGAGGCTGAGAATTAGTAACCCAATGAACTTCTTGGCAGAGTGGTGGAATTTGAATCTGGTTCTCCCCAAGTCACAGTTGACGCTTAAACCTAGCCTTCCCAACCAAGTGTTCTTCAGATATGCTGGGCAACACCACCCTGTCATCCCCAGTCAAGGGTTCTGGTGTAGCAAGTCTAAAGAGCACCAGGATGGAGAACGCTGCAGTAGTTGTAAGTTTCCATATATTCTTGGCAGAGATTGAGTTTAGATATTACCTCTTTCTTGCTGAGAATTCAGAATGCAGCTTTGCTGTCACTTGGGCAACCCACTATCTTTTTATAGTATACAGTGGTCCTGTTTTAAATCCAGCAAAAGTAACCCGAGTAGGCTTGCATAACCATTCAGGTTAAACATGATCACAGAACTGTTGCTAGAAAGTCATGCTGTCTCAGGTGCATTCACTACACACCTTGATCATGCTTAAAACTTGAATGGAGATTGTTTTATGTATCATGTCCTTCACAGCATGCATAATTCCATGTGGAAAAGAGGATGGAAGCTGCTCATAGATACAGACCATGGAATTCTTTGTGTATGGCTATTATACACATCAGAGATGAATATATTCAGTGGTGTAGTGAAGCCAGGGCTCATAGAGTCCAAGTCCTAGGAGTTTTATTAGTAGGAGACTATGACATTCTCTGCCACTTCCATCTTTCCTCTGAGTTTAGCTGCAATATGCCTGGTTGCTGGGAGAGAAAATGGATATTCTCAGCAACTATGTGAACTATCCCTGTTGTAACCCAAGGTGTTTTGATGGTGATGGCTTGATCCTGAGAAGGCAATGGAGACCAGTTAGCCTTACAAAGAGCTGCTCCTTGGGAAAATTAAAAGTGCTGGGGGGGGGAAATCAATGCATAAATAACATAGTCACCTGCTGCATGATGGTCACTGTAGGGAATGTCATAAGGGCCTACATTTCAAAACTTACAGCTATACCACTGCATATATTTGCCATAAGTAGGTACATTTCCCTCCTTTTCTTTTGTTCCTACATGTACATTCTGTGTAATGAAAAGGGCTGGTCCTAACATTAGGCATAGTGAGACAAGTCCATCTCAAGAGGCAAGACACCAGGAGCAGCTAAATGTGCCACTCCCACCACAATTGCCTCTATATCCCTCTAGCCTTTTCCAGCGCCCCTTTGCCTTACGTTGCTTCCCAGCCCATGTCTTCCCCTCTCATTAGCTTGTATGGCTGCTCTTCCATCTGCCTGCCACAACCTGCCCATCAACCTGCCTACCTATGTAAAGAAGCACCAGACATCTAAGCATCTGGCATATCTTTACAGAGGGCCAGCAACACCATGCAGAAAGGTGGTGATGAGAATGAGGAGAAGGCAGATGTGTGGCTGCAGTGATGGTGGGGGTGTAGCAGGATCTTTCCACTTCAGGTGGCAGGCAAGATAGGCTACCATTAGTAAAGAAAGCATAACTTTTTAAAACAGCCTTTTGGTAGTAGCTTTGATGAGGAAACTCCCTTCCCATGTTGTTGGGTTCTAATTCCCATCATTCCCAGGTAGTATGCTTAATGTTCAGAGATGATGGGAATTGCAGTCCAGCAATACCTATAGGAGCACCAGTTCTCCACATTTGGAAAACTTTAGTCAAGGTTTGGTACTCCATACCAATGAAAAATAAGCAGCTGTTAATTTCATGGGATACATTTTGCCTTATTCTGTCAGTTTTGCTATCCTGTAGAAAAATGAAGATGGTGAAGATTTAAAGCAGCTTGAATTTAAAAGTAGTAGCATGATATTTGTTTAAAAAATACAAGAGTGTGCCTGTGAGAGAGTAGCTGATCAGCCATTTGCGTGGTATAACAGGAAAAGAAAGCTGATATTTATGATACGTGAAGCCTACTGTTATCTTATGTGAACTGATGATCTTTCAATATATTAATAATATAGTTTAATGTATCTGCCTTTTTAAAAACATGCTATATATATAACTGTTTCTTTTTGTGTATGTAATACATAAAGGGCTGTGTAAACTGAATGTGGTTATGTATACTGTTGATTCACTCCACTTCATTAAATGAAGACTTTTTTTCTTGTAAAGTCATTTGATTTTTGAAATCTGATGGAAATATTACTGAATGATTTCTCCAAGTCGTACTCATTTTTATTTTTTCAATAAAATATAAGATTCAGTGTGTGTGTTTGTGTGTGTTTTTTTTAAATTGTGTTCATTTCTATATTTATTATTCCACCACTTTTGTTTGCCAAGTTAACTGATTCTATACTGAAAAAATATATTTTTGTTATCCTTTCTGGAAGAGTAGGAGGCAAGAAGGCTAGAGAAGACTGAATTACTGTGGCACTTCTTTAGTTAACTGAATTTACACAGAAGACACAGCTGTGTCGATCTGTTAGAACTTTTTAAAAAATAGGACATATTATAACAAAGAAAAATGTCACAAAATAGTCAAAACGGTATTTTCTTCAGAACTATTCAGCATGCTGAATATTAAGCAAAGCATGATGCAAAAAGAGAAGCCTGGGTTGATGTTAAGGCCACAAAGCCCCTGGCTTGAAGGTTACCTGTTTGGGAACATCAGTGAGAGGGTGCTGGCTTACCAGTGTGGGAACAGAATAATGGATTCAATCAGAGGTGGGAATTGTGTGGCCTTCCATATATTGTTGAATTCCCATTCCCAGCATTCCTCACAATTGGCCATGCTGTCTAGGGCTGCTGGGATTTGTAGTTCAACAAGAACTGAAGGGCTGCATAGTTCCCAACTTATAGTGGGGTGGCCATGTTCCAGGGGCTAGTTTTGTCTCGATGCCATGGGCCACACCATCTCTACAAATGGATCTTCTGTTACTTATTTTCCTCTAAAACCAGAAGTGACCACAAGTTTACTTCTGATTTTAAAAGGAAATGGCCATTGCCAATACTGTGCCTTGCTTTAGAGCTTTAAAGTTGTGCTACTCAAAGTGGTTTGTGGACAGGTGCTGCTCCATGAGCCATTGGCTGCCTGTTTGTGCTGAGTTTCTAAGAAAAAAAAGGAAATGATCACAGCTAATGGTACAAATATGGTACCAATGCCATCCATGCTGTATAGAAAAAAGTTGCTGTCACATCAGACAATTTGGGAAGCACTGCCTTAGAGGACAATCACCACTCTTGGAGGCTTCTAGCAGTAGTGATTCTGTTGTCAGCTGATCTTATTTTCCATTTGGGGAGTCTTCTGGAAGAATTCTAGGGCTCAAAGAAATGGCTGAGAGCGACACATGTAGCTCATGGCTGTATTATTAGGCTGTTGGTCTGATCTAACAGATCTTTTCTTATGCCATTCTGAAGGCTGTCAGAATATGTCTCCAAGCGCACTCACTAAAAAAGAAGTCCCACTGAGTTCTGTTGCAGTGCTATTCAAAGTGGTGATCTCTAGACCAGTACCTGTCCCTGAGCCACAGGCTGCTGGTCCCCGGCAAGTTTCTGGGAAAGAAAGTAACAACAATACCCAGTGGACACAAATTTAGTACAAATCCCTGGCACATGGGAGCGGGGGGGAATTACTGGTTTCATGTTTAAGAAATAGCCAGGGGATATACTTTGATTTTTTTTAAATAAAAACTGTCTGTGCTTTTTATTCTCAACCATGGGATGTATGAGCATATATTTGAAAAGGACACAAATGAATAGCAGTTCAGCCATTGGCAACAAATAACTTTCCTTATATGATAGCTTTAGTTTATAGCTTTATTCTTTTCTAAACATGGCTTCCTCCCATCTATAATAGCAAAATAGTTACTGTCTTAGAGTTACAAGATTGAAAACTGGAGATGACTCCTGTATCTTTAGTGATTGTGCAGAAGACAGAAACTCAGCAGGTGTTGCTTGTCACCTCACCAGGCAACAAGCAACACCTGCTGAAATTCCCCCTTTGGCAGGTCCATAAAGGTACAGGAAAATCATCTCCAGTTTTCACTCTCACAACCCTGGGCCATTTCTTCACTAGACTGTTAAAGCGTTATTATTCCACTTTCAACATCCTATGGAATCCTGGGGTTTGCAGTTTAGGGAGGGGCCTCAGAGGGAATCAAAGGCCCTCCCTAAACTGCAAACCCCAGGATTCCATAGGATGTTAAAACTGGAATACTAGCACTATAACAGCCTAGTGCGGAAATGGCACCAGTCTTCAAATGGTCTTAAGAGAGCAACCTGCTTGCAAAATTGGTGCCCTGCTCCAAAGCTTTAACAGAGCTCCTGCAAGTACATGATTCTATTTTAATATTGTATATATGTTTTCAGAAGAAGGTAGCTACGTGGTCCTAATGGATCCCATGCAGGTGGAAGAGTAGGGCAAAGAGAACACTGAATTGCAAGTGATAGGTCTCTAGGTGATTTGCAGTAAATTGCTGAGGGTATCTTAATTCCCATTTTTTTTCACAATAGCAGCAACAAAATGAATCTCCCTGCCCCCCAAAAATCTATTCTGCTGAAATGAAGAGCCCTTAGAGTAAAGTAGAGATGAGTTTTTTTGGAAAGACTATAAGCACCATTCATTTACGTTGGTTGTTGTTGTTGTTGATGTTGTGTGCCCTCAAATCATATTCAATATATGGCAACACCAAAGAGAAGCCATTGTGGGGTTTTCTTGGCAAGATTTGTTCAGAAGGGGTTTTTTGCCGGTGCCTTCCTGTGATACTCAGAATACGTGCATGAACTCAGAAAGTTTTAATTCTAAGTGTATTGTCCTATGGAGGGCAAAATACCCTAAAAGCACCAAATTCCATCTGTTCTTGGAAGCTAAGCTGGGTTGTCCCTGGTTAGTACTTGGATAGGAAACTGCCGATGAATGCCAGGCTATATTTCAGAGGAAGGAAGTGTGAAAACCACCTATCTTGCCTTAAAAAAATAAGAAATTCATGGGGTCATGAATTTCTACTACTTTATACTTCACCATGCACTATTGTCTTTTACAGTGAGTTATATCTTCTCATGATACAGCCAAAGTACAACAGCTTCTAGAGAGAGTTCAGGCTGCTTTGCTCTAGACCCCCTTCATTTGTCTTGGCTTCTAAGGAAAGTTCAAGGCTTGATTGACTCTAGAACCCCTTCATTTGTCTTTTTAGCAATCCAGGATATCCACAGAACTCTTCCCCAGTACCATATTTCAAATGAGTTGATTTTCTTCAAGGGATGAGTAAATCTAGATAGCATTTGTATTCATGATCACTACTTAGTCACAACATTAACAGTATTGCAATAGGAAATAAGAAGTCATCAGAAGATATTATTATATCTAATAACTGCAGCAAGGTTGACATATGCGCAGCACTGGAAAGAAAAGAAACATATTGATATAGAAGAATGGAAGTTCTGGATATGATAGAGATGGAAAAGTTAGCATTTTCTTTGAAGAATAAACCTATCCAGAACTTTGAGAAAGAATGGAAAAGAGTATTGGATTGGGTAAGGATATAAACGTATAAGAAATCAAAGAAGAAATAATGTAACTGTTCTTCTCTCTGTAAGATAAAAATTATGTTTGTAATGGCATGGAAATAAGGAATTTCAACTGGAAGATTTAAGCATGGAAGTGTAAGTGGGGGTTATTTTTGAGACAAACTTTCAATAAAAATTATACAAAAAAACCCAAAAAACAGTATTGCAATAATTGTAACTCCCCGCCACCGCTGCCAAACTACTGTGCTGGGCAACAGCTGTAGGGGGAGAAGGCGTTCCAATCTGCCAGCGATCAGAGCAAGGGTGAATGGCATTTCCATCAGGATTCAGGGGAGGGGGCTGGGCAAAGGAAGGTTACTTAGTCACGTATACCTAACTAAATATCTGATAGAGAATACATTGGCATTAAGTTCCAGGTGATCTGTCTTGGGGTACATGTGAAAAACAGGGAAGACCCTTAAGCCTGAAGTCTGCCCACCATAGTGATATAGCACCCCCCAATATCTGAGACTAATTTCCACTTCAGAGAAATAGAAAACCTCTGATGTTTCACCTATGACATATCATTAAGCAGGTTCTGATCCTCATTGCCGTCATTCTCATTTTGTCAACACATGATAGATCTGACAAAGACTGAAGCTACTATGTATTATTTTGTTATTGTGTGCATTCAAGTCATTTTCAACTTATGGCGACCCTAAGGCAAACCTGTCACAGGGTTTTCTGGGGGCTGAGAGAGTGTGATGCACCCAAGGTCACACATTGGGTTCCCATGGCTGAGTGGGGAATCAAACTCTGGTCTCCAGGGTCGCAGTCCATTGCTCAAACTATTACACCATGGGAGCTATCGTGCATTATTAGACAAGCTCATATTTTGTTGCAATAGCATAGTATCCCATTAGAGGTCATTGTTGTGCAGACCATTACTTTTCCATGCTGGTGTAGTGATTATGGAAAAAAAATTTCCTTCCATAGTTTTCATGACGATCTTGTATTCACTGCTCTTCAGTAACTTGACTTGTTAGGTATCTTAAAATGTATTACTTCAAAGCCAAAGAGACAGCTTCTACACTACTGCTGTAGCCATCCTTAATCCTAGCATTGGGGAATGTTTAGCTTTCCAGATGTGGTTTAACAATAACTCATCTTCCCTCACCCTTGCCTATGCTGGCTAGGGCTGCAACATGTGAAAGTACAACATTGGGAAGACTATGCATTCCTCACTCCCATCCCCTCTGTTGTTGTTGTGTGCTTTCAAGTCATTTCTGACATATGGTGACCCTAAGGTGGTTGCGTAGGGACAGGGGAGTGATGGAGTGATGCGCCTCTGGCAGCAATTTTTTGGGGGTGCCACAACTCCTTGCTTTCCCTCCCTCACGTCCCATAGCCCTGCCCCCATGTGTCATAGCCCTGCCCCATCCATTGTAGCCATGCCCCCAGGCACCATAGCCTCGCCCCATGCACTGTAGCCCTGTCCCCACGCATCATAGTCCTGCCCCTCACTGTAGCCCTGCCCCCACACACCATAGCCATGCTCTTGTGCCATAGCCATGCCCCCACCCACCCCCCTCTCCATGTACTCCAAGCTCCGCCACTGCCCCAAGGTCAAACTATCACAGAGTTTTCTGGGGCTGAGAGTGTGTGACATGCCCAAGGTCATCCAATGGGTTTTCATGGTCAAGCAGAGAACTGAACTCTGGTCTCCAGGGTCATAACCAAATGCTTAAATCACTACACCACAATGGTTCTCTATTCTGCCTCTTTATTAATATCTCCAGTTTTTTTGTATATTCTTCTAAAATATATTCCAGACATCATACATACAAAATATACATAAAGTATATACAGATAATATAATGAAACACACAACCCTCCAAAACAAATTATGGGAGAATCCATTGGCTTAAGACTGATGTTTCAAAATCTGTCAGTCACCCCATCAAATACCAGGGAGTAGTAAGGGGAGAATATTTATCTACAAAGGAACCTCAGCTGAACTGTGTACATCTACTTCAAGGAGATGCACACTGAGGAAGTCTAACTTAGGCTGGCCCTTGTCCTGTTCTCCTTCTGGCAACAGGCAAAGATCTCATGAAGTCTTGCTTTTGGTAATCAACTGGCTGCTGCTAAAGAATTGTTGCTATACTCTTTAAAGCAGATATGGGAATCATGAGGTCATCCAGATGTTGAACTGCATTCCTCCCCTTTGGTTTTGCTGGTCAGGGCCACAGCGACATGGAACTCAGTAATATTTAGATCAGTGCTACTCACAGTGGGGGTCCCAGGATTGGTGCTGGTCCCTGACCCATTGGCTGCCAGTCTCTGGTAGGTTTCCAGGAAAGAAAGAAACCATTGTAGCCAGTTGACGCAAATATGGTTCTGGTCCCCAGCACATTAGAAAAGAATAATTTCTGGTCCTCTACATCAAACAGCCTGGGAAGTACTAATTCCAATGGCCACATAATGCCCAGCCCTATTTTAAAGTATTTTATGAATCGTTTTACATTGCTTTCAATTCAGCTTTGTTTTCATAGGATTTGTTTGTTTATGTTGGCATTATAACAATGCATCAGGGGTTATAAGATTTATCAGTAAGCACACTGCCCAGAAAACCTTGATTATTGGACAGTTCAGATGTCACATGCACACATGTGGCTCCTGCAAAAACTAAATCAATAGCTATATCATAATCTCATTCCACATGTTAGAAAAGTAAAGTATGTGAACTGCTTCCAAGAAAAAGCCCTTTGTTTCTATGGGCAGTGAGGACGTAGTAAGAGATTGCTACCAGGAAGAAATCATACACACACCATTCTTATCAAAAGGGTATGGATAGGAAAATGCAAAATAGTGCAGGATAATGAAGCAGGCTTCAACCTGGCGAACAACACACAAACATAGCATAGCTTGAATTTGGAAACATTGCTGTTTTAATTCCCCTGCTGGCTAGAGGATTCTGGAAGTCTAACAAAATAACTTTTCAAGACACTGAGAGGGTGTGCTGTGGCTACTCATGAGTAGACAACCTTGTTGTTGTTGGGTGCCTTCAAATATTGCCATCTTATGGTAACCCCAAGGTGAAATTTTTTTAGCAAGAATACTTCAGATGGGGTTTGCCTCGCCTCCCCTTTCTCTGAAGCTGAGACAGTATGACTTGCTCAAGGTTACGCACTGGGTTTCCATAGCTGAGTGGGGATTCAAACCCTGGTGTCCAGAGTCATAGTCCATCACTCAAATCACTATACCATGTAGCTCTTTGAAAACACTTTCCATCAGCTTTTAAAGTGATGTTGTTAATCCCATAATTTCCTAATACTTCAGCCATGGGATTCTGAAAGTTTAAATCTAAAAATACTAAAATATATGTTTTACATATTTATATGCATACTTTTAAGATGTTGAGGGTGTTGAAAACTCCCAGTGATTCTGAACTGCTCATACCTGAAAGTCTTGGCTATCCTGACCAAATCTATCAATGTTGTTGTTGTGTGCCTTGAACTTACTTCCGACTTACGGCAACCCTAAGAAGAACTTATCATGAAGTTTTCTGGGGCTGAAAGTGTGTTGTTACCACCGTGTACTGGCCTGGCCTTTGGTGAACCAAAGATATCATTTTGATATCACAATTCGGCCCTACTCTGCCACCAGCCAAGTGTTTGTGAGGCCCGCCGAACCAGCGCGAAGCTAGGCATGGCTACTACTTGCTGCTCCCACCAAACCAACCCAGATATTGCCAGATCTGCTTTAGGGGACCTCCCAAAACAAACACCTTCATTACAAATGCATGTTATCACAAAGAAATCCTCTGCCCTGAGAGGACACCCTGGCGAACTAGGTACTTAACTGCCGAGCTAGCCGCATCTACATACCGGCCATACCATTGTCAATTCGGACTCTAACTCAATCATACAAATTCTGACCTTTCGGAGGCTTTGTCTCCAACCCAAAACTTATTGTTTTCACCCGAGACCAGACTAGCCTGCGGTCGTTCTTTCCCTTATAAAAATCCCCCGCTCTGAGAGCTCTTCGGAACTCTCGACGGATCGCTTGGACTTCTACTCTGCCTTGCTGCCACTCGGTTCAGCAGATTCCCCTCGGCCACCACACCGAGTTTCCTCTTCTACAATTGGCTTCTCCAGGACTGCAGGACAAGTGGCGTATCATCCATTTCCCTTGAAACTCTCTTTTCTTTTTTCTAGTTAGGAGTGTGTTTTTGCTTTTCTTTAATAACTGTTCAATAAATCTTAATTGCTGTTTGAACCATTTGCCTCCTCACTGACCTGACGCTGTAGACATAGGGTAAAAGATCCTGCCACGTTACCCTGCCTCTCGTTAGCCAAGAGAGTGCTCCAGCTAATTTCCCTGTCTTGCTAGGTTTGTTTGGTTATTTGGGCACCCTTCCCAGGACCCCCAATTCACAGGGTAACAGTGTGATGCACCCAAGGTCACCCAGTGAGTTTCCATGGTTGGCAGGGAATTGACCCCTGGTCTCCAGGGTCATAGTCCAGTGCTCAAAGCACTATACCACACTGGTTCTCCAGTCTACCAATACATGGGCTTATATAAATCTTTTTGCCCAAGCCTTTGGTAACTTAAAATGTTCTTCTGCTCTGTGATCATACAGTAAATATAGACATTACACTGTGATATATTTATAAAAGAGAAAATGAAAGGTAGACTGATAGTTTTTTAGTATGCTGTCATTTTTTTATTCTGTGGTTTGGATTTCAAATAAATGTCCAAAGGAATACCCACTGGATGGGTTTTATAAAGAGAAAGCTGAAAAAGACTTGCAGACAAATGCCATTCAGTGAAAAGAATGCATTGCATATATGTTATTAGGCATTAATTACATATATTGCAGTATTTATTGTATAGCTGCATAATAGTTTAAAAAGCTTACAGGTGAGCAGTTTTCATTTTTGGAGGATTAAATTCTAGTTGCCATTGTTTCTTTGTTAATTAAAATGTCAGCTTAAATTATCTATGGTTAATCATGCAGCCTTTTAATTCAAAAAGATGCTCTGTCTTGTGGGTAATGCATAGCACAGTCATAAAGAGTTGTTAAGATATTTTAAAGTCAGTCATATGCGTGTGTGTGTATGGCATAAGTAGCACAAGTTTGATTAATTTTCCCCCCAAGCAATTCCTTGAAATCCAGGGTGTTCAAAGCAATCTTAAAAGAAGCTAAGAATCATTTCAGCAAGCAAGCAAGCAAGAAAGAAAGAATGAACAAAAGCAGAACTATTCTGAAAAAGCTTTTTAACTGCCATCTGTTGCTGCCCTTTAAAACAGGGCTAGGAAACCTGTGCTCTTTCAGTTACTTTTGGCTTCAGATACCCAACACACCAACAGTTGAGATTAAAAGGAACAATGCTACTTTTCACTTTTATTCCTGAATCCTGTCTCTTGCCTTTTACTTAAGGTATGGATATGGACAGACACAAAAAATATCCATTATTTCAGAAATGCTACTTTGGGGAATTGGCCATTTCAGTAATGTTTTTAGTTGAAAGCCATGTTGAAACTAAGGCATTAATAACTCAATAGAAATAAATCACTCTTTAAAAATAATGATGAGACTGTCCTTATATCATCTGAGTAGGAAAATATTGTGGGTTGTCTGAGTTCGAGCCTTCTTCAAAGTCTAGGGTGCTGGGCTCTCCTTATTCTTCTCAATTTCTCTCCTTAAAACAGGTAGCAAAATACCTCTCTGGAAGTACAGGAATCCCTAAGGCTTTACTTATGCCCCTCAACCCCCTCCAATCTGCCTCTTTTTCAGGCAACAAAAATTATTAATGTCCTCTTCTGGACATTAGCCAGTTGGTCCCATTATCACTACCATGGTTTTATCCTATGGAATCTGAGAACTTGTAGGTTGAGGTACTTAGCCTTCTCTGCTGTAGTTCAGGGGAAGGTACTAGATCTCTCTAGTTGAGATTGCCAAGCACCTATAAATCCCAGATTTACACAGAATGGAGCTGTGAGACTTAAAGGGGATCAAACTCCTATAAGGAGTATAGATACATTCAAGGAGAGGCAATCTACCTTTTAAATAAGTTACACGCCCTTCCCCTTTCCACAGTCTTTAACATAAAAAACCCCAATTTTTTCAAAAACAGAAGTGGACTTCTGTTGTATTTGCTGTTCTCTTTGTCAACATTTTTGGCAGTGGTTCCAAATCGACTGCGGTAACCTGCCCCAATTTTAACACATGATACCTTTATATTTGTCTTTCTGCCTGTTAACAACATCCAAGGCTGTGAACAATACAACATGATATTCCACAGTTTAAAAGATCAGATTCCTGAATCTACCCTGTAGGGCTTTCTCATTCAGGCTTGACGGAGATTAGCAAGAAAAATGATCTGTTTTGCATGGCACAGTTTTTCTGAACGTCCTCATGTCATTTTTCAAAAAAGGCTTTTACATATTATTTGTCAGTTTTTACACATTGGATCTTTCTTTCCTATACTGACCTCTCAGAGGAAGAATAGTGAGAAAACTGATGTAAACTGTAATGAACTGTAAGACAGCTCTCCAGTTGCCATAGCTCAGACCTCAAACATGCCCCCAGGGGGTCACATGTGCTCTTGACATGGTGATTTACTTGGTTGAGGTACAGCACTTAACTCTTCGTATTAGCACTGTTGCTAAGAGCTTTTATGCAATGTTGGCTTGGTTTGGAAAGCTTACATTACACAGTTCAAGCCATTCTTCTCAGTGATAATATTACAAGTGGATTAGTATTTGCTTCAAGCATAAAAATGGATTATCTCCTCCCTGCCCCGTTTCCTCATGTCTACTTTCTGTTAGTGAGCAGTCTTACTCTTCAAATACTCAGCAGTGATACGGGTATCTAATCTGTTTCAAATAAATGTGTGTGTCTATGGTCATTTCCGCACTAGGCTGTTATAGTGCTATTATTCCACTTTCAACCTCCTATGGAATCCTGGGGTTGGCAGTTTAGGGAAGGGCCTCAAAGGCCCCTCCCTAAACTGCCAACCCCAGGATTCCATAGGAGGTTGAAAGTGGAATAATAGCACTACAACAGCCTAGTACAGAAATGGTCTAAGAGATGTTTAGCAAAAGAGGACTTGAGCTGTAACATACTGGGCTCAATCCAAAATTAGGTGTGTGCAAGTGTACTGAACAAAGCAGACTTTGCTGTCCTCCCTACCATACTGCAATTATTGCAGCATAACAAGTGACATGCTCTGGCCATTTCCACACTACAATATTAAGAGTGCTTTAGTCTCCTATGGAATCCTGGGGTTTGTAGTTTAGCGAGGGACATGTAGAATTCTCAGCCAGAGAGTTCTTTCGTGTCAGTAAACTACAAACCCCAGAATTCCACAGGATGTTGAAAGTGGACTAAAGCACTCTTAACATTGTAGTGGTTGGTTGAGTGTTTGGCACAAAGAAGAGCCCTTCACCTGGATATCACATGGACTATTTTTCTGTTGGGATAAAAAAAATTGTCCTATGATACTATTAAGGCCTAAGTACCCTACAGGCACCAGATCCCCTCTGATCTTGGAAGCTAAGCAGGGTCAGGTTTAATGTGGTAGCACATTAAAGTGTGCACAGTAGGGTGTCAGCCCTGCTAAGTACATGGATGGGAGACCACCAATGATCACCAGGCAATAGTTCAGAGGAAGGAACTGGCAAAACCATCTCTGAGTATTCCTTGCCTAAGAGAACCCTGCAAAATTCATGGGGTCACCATAAGTTGACAGACAACTCGAAGGCACATATGCATGTATTATACTATTAATGTTAGGTTTTCCTGCAAGTAAATAACAACAGCTATTTTCCCTCATGGTTGATGTCCATTTCTTAATGAAGGAAGTCACAACCAGTTTCTTTTTTCTTTTGGAAAAAATAGTGGTAGTATTTCTTAAGACATAAATATTGTGTTATTTACTCCCTCCCCCTCTTTATTATATTAATGTAATGCAGCTGTAGCAGTTAAAGTGGAACCATAGTGCTTTAACTGTACAGTGTGAAAGAGATCAAGATCAGAATACATTGTAATACGTGTTCATCTTTAAGGCCATTTCTGCACTACACTGTTATAGCACAATTATTCCACTTTCAACATCCTATGGAATCCTGGTGTTTGAAGTTTAGGGAAAGGCCGGCCAGCCCCTTCCTAAACTGCAAACCCCAGGATTCCATAGGACATTGAAAGTGGAATGATTGTGCTATAAGAGTATAGTGCAGAAATGGCCTAAGGCACATCATTTCAAGACCTTTGGTTTCTCTTGCAACAAAATAGCATACCGTACCACTCTAGAGTATGTGTTGTGTTTGTCATTGAGATGTCCTAACCTAGATTCAGGCTTCTGAAGACAACCAGAAATAGCAGCCAGTTTGATGTTCACTGCACCCCCTCTGAGCTTGGTGTATTTACCTATAAACAAATTCACCTTCAGAAGCTGAAAGCAGATTTCCCCCTGCAGCTGTTTGACAAGCATTTGATCAGTGTATGGTAAATATTAGAAATTCCTTGTGTGCCTGTTTAATAAGAAAACTGCGGTGTTTTCCAGGACTGACCGTATTTCCATACAGGGCTGTTACATTGTATAAGTGCCTTGCCTTATTCACAGAGTTCTATGAATTTCCAAATGACAACAATTTTTACTTGCAAGCTTGACTTGTTTTTCTATTTTTTTCCCCACATTTTCCTTTACACACATGCACACACAAAATGGCTGGTATCCTATTAGTGACATAAACAAGCATAAGTTGTGCTACACATATGAAGTAATTTTATTAGAGAATGCTTAATGCTCACCTCTAGCTGAAGGCAGCATAGTTGGAGTTGTGCATGGGTGATCCATGTGGTAGCACATTAAAGTATGCACAGTAGGGTGTCAATGCACATTGTTTCCATGCTTTGCCTTTACACATTCTGCATTGTAATTAAAGAATGGATTATCAACCATGTGCATTGACCATTGATTCATTAAGCTACATTGTATTCAATAGGGGATTACGTTACATAACTCCACTGGTAGATATTTACACTATGGTGAAGCAAAGTAGCATATCTGCCATGCACTGTTAAAGGAGAAAATATGGAAGCCTTGGTGGCACAGTGGTTAAATGCCAGTACTGTAGCCACAACGTTGTGAGTCTGATCCTGCAGGGCTCCAGGTTGACTCAGCCTTCCATCCTTCCGCAGGTCAGTAAAATGAGCACCCAGTTTGTTGGGGGCAATTAGCTAAACACACTGTAAACCACTTAGGAAGTGCTTCACACTGATAAGTGGAATAGAAATATAATTGCTATTCCCAGGGAAGCTCATTCTTTTCTGTATTGCCACAGGATGCAAAAGTATATTTTATTAGACATATAATGCTCCCTATATGTTTAAAAGCCTTCTGCAATCTGATGTTCTGCATTTTGGACTACAACTTCCAAACCCTAGCCAGCATGACCAATGGTCAGGGAAGCTAGGGGATGTCATCCCAACACACCTGCAGGCTATCAAGTGGATGAAGTTCTGACAAACACACTGACCCTCTTCAGGCACTGAAGAAAAAAGAAAGTAAGTGTTGAAGGTAGCAAATGATATTTCCTATATTTTAAAAGTCACAGTATTTCAAACATAACTTTGTCACATTTGTTAGTTTAAGAATCACTGAAATATAGACAACAATGGTATCAACTATTAAGATACTCTTTAATATTTCTTTTATTCTAAAAAAAATTGTGATAAAAA